>CM077102.1:34488588-34597131 GCA_039619505.1 Cimex hemipterus
ATTATTATTATTATTATTATTATTATTATTATTATTATTATTATTATGAAACTTGTCCTTTCATTCGAAATGAAGTCATTTTTAAATAAGATATTTCAGGATGCAATTACAATTATTTTAAACAGAATTAATAGCAAATCTTAACAATTGAGAATTCTTAAAACTAGCTCGTTTTAGTTTTTATTGACATTAATACCCAGAATATTTTTCGTAAATTCTCCATTACAGAAGAAATAAAACAATTTAACCAACCTACATCCCCTCCGACGTTTAAAAATGCAGTAAAAAAACATTACTGAAAGAAAGTAACAGCATCGGGGGCGGGGTTGGCACTCAAGTATCAAGAGCACTATCAATAGGTGTCTCTAGCTGTATCTGAATCCTAAAAGAAGTTCCTTCCTTATCCGACTAAGAATAGGCCATGCTAGGTTGACGTTGGCTCATGGACTCGGTTACACGTTGTTGAAATTGAATTGTACCGGTTTGAACGGAACAAATCCTTGGTTCAGTATGGAGAGCATGTTCCTATAACCGATATAACAAGCACGGCACCGAATCTCCAGTGGGTCTCCTGTTTTGATTCCTAGAGAAACTGGGTTGTTTCTTTATATATAAAAATAGATAATTTTGGGCCCCTAGTGGGTGTTGAGAGTAAATGTATTTATTGGCTTGAATTTGTAGTGTGAAAGGCCAATGAAGGAATATCGAATACGGCACCACCCTGAATGAATGGTATGTACTTAGGAACGAATATATTTAAGGATAATGAAATTATGCATGGATTTAAGGGCTGTTTGTACCCCTGCAGCTCAAACTCAGGCCGGACGTATAAGATCGAGGTCTGACCCCAGACAGCCAACATCCAGGGTGTGTAATACTCAAGAAATGGTAGGAGTGTTGGTAGGCTGCTATGGATCTAACTCTGTAACTGTGGGGTTTATACGTATACATTTAAATTTGAGTTTGTGGAAATCCAAATCCAGCCGTACCGAAAAAAAATTGTATCGTACCTAACGCGCACCATTTGACGCCGAATGACATGGCTTAAATCCGAATTGAAACGTGTAATTCTTTTTATCTGCTTAATTCTGCAGCATGTCATTAACCCGGTCACGATTGGTAAATGTTGTAAATTGAAAAATTGTATCCATCCTTTTAGGATTAGGAAATTAGGAGAAATTAGAAGGCAAGCGTAAACGTTCATACATTGGAATTAATATTTACAGTCAAAGTGTGTTAATTTATAAACGGTATTTCTTTTTTTTTTTTGTAGCTTGAAACATTACGGTCAGCTGTAATGATTAAACACTATTACATACTTTAAACGGTATGCAGGCGTAATCACTTCGTCACGATTGTTAAGAGACGGTTGCCTGAACTTTACAGGAAAACCAGTGATTACAATTATTCACGATAAACTGACACAATATTAAATTAATAAAAAATAAACTAAACAGCGTTAAAAAACAGATAAACAGACCGAGTGACTTCGAGCGGTCAAAGTGGTTTTTGAATTGTCAAAATATTTTATTTATATTTTTAAATTTATAAAATTATCATATCGCAATAGAAATAAAGTACCGTTTGATAATAATGTCTGGTAAACGAGGGAAAAAGACAGTTATGGTGATATGAGGAGAAAAAAAGATACAAGATTGTTTCCGATCATTCTGGTCCGCTTCTTTTCGACGTTTTTGTCTGTCAGCTGCATTTCGCCTTTTTGCCAATCGCTCTACTTTGTTCTCACCCTACTTATAACCCTTACCCATAGGTTATGGCAATTTACTAAATTACTCCATCAGATATCAATAAGGAAACATCACATTTTAAACAATAAATTAATATTAATATTATTGTTAATATTATAATAAACAATATTATTACTGAAATCAATCAAATCTTAAGAAAAACAAAAATTTTGTTTTTACTTAGAGCACTTCTTTTATGAAACACAAATAAATATTATAATTATACTAATTCAAATATTTAATTATAGCTTAATTTTTTTATTGAAAAAATATTCAGATTTCAAAGTTACTCCTAGTTAGCTCCTACCTAATTTATAATCTTTCGCAGCTACCTCACTGACCGGAACATCCGAATAATTGTAGGATCGGCGTCATCTTCAAAATACATACTGGTGTACCCCAGAGTAGTATTCTGGCCCCCGCTATATGTAGATATCTGACCCCATTCCTAACCTTTGCAGACGATACACCGACCTCTCAAGTAACTCTAATCCCGTCATTTGCACTCGAAACTTTGAACAATTCCATCCTCCTGGGTCTTGGTGAAAAGAAGAGAAGAAAATTCAATCCGGAAAAATCCACCAACGTAACTTTTACTCCTTACAACTATCAATTGTATTTTCTCTCAATTGCGAACAAGGTGCAGAACATCGGACTGTCAATAAATGATAGTGACACTAGTTCCATTAAATAGAGAGAGAAAATGTTACCTTATTGGAGTACACCCACTTGTCACTTAATTGAAGGTAGTTATAATGAACTGTAAACAATAAAATGTTACACCTCTCCTTTTGAAAGATATTTTATCCCTCTGTTCTATACATCTAAGCATACCAGTCCTAAAGTATGTTTCGCCTGAATTCAGTCGGTTGTGTGGGTTGGCTTTGCTTCTTTGCACCGACGTACGAATACATTTTTGATTTTTCCATTCTTTCTCACCTGCCCATTGAATCTGCAGTTCCCGTCAAGATTCCAAGACTTTTCCAGCTTCTTTTTTCCGAATTTTTTTCCTCTATAATCTTACTTATCTTTTATAAGTTCCTGTCAGCAGTGCGGCAACTTAGTTTCTTGCAAAGGCACCTGCTACTTCATTTCTCTCCTTCAGATCCTGAAATCCAGTACAGGTTGACAATGTCCTCTACGTTTTTAAGGTTGGTCTTCTATTCAGAATTAACTTCAAGTTAATAATGTTATAGTGTTGCTTATAGGCATTATAGACTTTATCTTGTATTCTCTGTTCATATGATATTGAGTTAATTCTTTGGATTGAAAGTGTCCACCTGCCTATAGACTTGTGGGTAGCACTGGTATAGGCATCTTTATCTTAGAATTATCGTTTTAAATTGAATTGAGTTGGTGTCTCAATTGCGTAGGCTTCGCTCAGAAAGATTTTGCAGTGCATGCTCATGGGTTTGTTTTATATATGTCATTTCACGATATTGATATTTTTTCTCCAAACTCCAATCCTACTGAAGCCATTTCCAATAACCAGGAACATCCTGAGCTGATTGAAGATTGGTGTAGAAGGTGGAAAACGAAGCCTGATACGAAATGCTCCTAAATCACGTACAGTACAAACACCCTTGCCGACATCTATTTGTTAACAAGTACTTAGGGCTAAACCCAGGCAGTAGATTGACGAGGAATCAATCATCACGCAAAACAAGCGACAAAAAACAGACGATTTGACAATTACAAAAGCATATAGGACAGTAAAGAAGAGTGGTATCACCAAACCATTTAACATCCTACGAATCCAAGCTTTTCCAATGAAAACAATTGTCCAAACTCCTCGTATGCCTCCAGTCTCAATATCCACAAATCCTTCGTCAAAGAATTGATCCTTTCTATCCTCCTCAGTTATAACTCCAATTTTTTAACTCTTCCGAACCCTACTGCTCAAGCCTTCTCCACTTCTTCCTATCCCAAAAATCGTTGCAAACAACGGTGTACCCGACACCTCTTCGCCTGAATCCGATAACAAATTGGCTGTCCTCCGGGTCCAGCATTGGCATTAGTGTTAATTTCAATTAATTTAGGTTTTTCACAAATAAAAACCTAAATTAGTTAAAATATATTACTTGATCAAGCTGACCATGCAATCTAGTGAATTTAATTAGTATTAATGTTTTGCCTGGAATTTTTAAACCATTAGGACTATTTGTAAGGTTCAATTCATGTACAGGGTACAAATAAATATTATTTTAAAAATGTCAAGTGCTTACAGCAATTGGTCTCGCAATGCTAAATGCTTTTTCTTGGTTGTTTTGTTGTATGTATTATCCTAAAAGGAAAGTAGAATTAGTTATTCTTGTTATTAAGAGTCGTTTCAACGTTCAATAACATGTTTGTATAATTTTTGTTAGAAGAGGGTTATGGGAATACCTGTCACATTCTATCAAAATCAAAACGATTTCCGTATCGGGTTTCATAATGAAGAAAGACATTAGGGCCGTTTGATTCCTCGGAGGAGCAAAAATCCAGAGCGGAAGCGGCCGATACATCACGCCATTAAAAAAAATCGATACCAAAAAAGGATTTGTTTAGTCTAATGGAACAGGCGAGTGGTTCCTGCGAAGGGATAATTGTGTGGTCTGTTACATGAGCGGGGGGAATTTAAAGGAATCCGTAACAAAGGATGTGGAGGCTCACTTCCTGCGTTTATGTACCTACTGCGGAGGAGCTGTGGAAAAAGAGGAAAAAAGAGGTGAAGCCGGTAAAAAGAGCACAGAACTCACGCTCGAATGGGCAGCTCGGCGTAGGAGGGGGCCCGTTTTTATCGTCGCCTTTCTATCTAAGGGTTGCTCTACGGCAATTAACATTATATCAAATGAGTTTGCTTTTATAACGACTAGTTTAGGGGGATAGTTGCACGCACTCTTCGATTAGAATTAATCGGCTCGACAAAAAAATTCAATGTTCAGAGGTGTAAAACCCAACCATTAGTTCGAGCTTGTAACAGGACGTGCCTAGCTCTATAACAGTTCCCCTGACATGTCTATGACTGATAGATCTGCTAAAATCCACCTGTAAGAAATCCAAATCGAAAAGTTTGTTCAGGGTTGCTCAGATCCGATTGGTCCCTCTTTTAATCCTGAGAAACTTCTTGGTCCTTTGGATGACCTTATTTAATTTTTCGAAAAAGGATTTGGTATTAATAAGATAGGTTTTGGTTTTACAAAAGCTAGCTGGCATTTGTGTGCCCCTTCTAAGCAAGCTCCCCAACAATTAGGGTAGGAACCAAAACTACCAATATTATATATAACAACACCCTTTCCTCCACAACTTGGAACAGGTGGCACAGATAATCACGACGTTCAAACACGATTCACATAAGGATGGCGTTCTTACTCGCTCTCTACAAGGAACCAAGAAATTGTACCCTTAAACTACGTGGGATATATCGTACCACGTTTCTCTACATGCCGGACACATACGTGGCTTTGGACCTAGCCTAAGTAACTAAGCTTGTATTAATGCATTCTTTGGGTAAAAAGGAGCCGAATAATGGAGGTTAAGTCCGAAGGTTAATCGTCTCGGCGTTCGCTGCCTCCGAGTATGCAAACATCAACCATTGTTTTCCCCGACAGCAGGAACCGCGCTGAAGTAGACGGTGCAGATTAGGTAGGAAGATCTACGTTTGTCGAATAATCTCAAGTTCCAAATCGCCTACTTGTCACATATAAGTATGAACCTGTTTCCGATCGTTTTGGCCTGGCCTATTTCAACTTCTCGCCGGCTTCAGGGATGTAAGGAGGGTGAAAATAAATTGACAAGATGGTGAAAGACGTCTGACATTCAAAAACAGCAGGGATAGTATATAGTATAATCAGAAAAATATTCAAAAGGGTGTATGTAGTGTGTAGTCCATGGAAGAAGACAAAGTTGGGCTTATTAAATGGTATTTAATCAGACATACATCGTACCCCAATTTCTTTTATCCATTTAACAAAACCCCACCAGTCTATTATGAACATAAAGAGAGATTTGCCCGACCACCTATTCATCGAAGAGCAAGAAGGACACGTCAGGAAAGTAATACGCATATGTACATATCAAACATATCTTTTCCAAATGTTTTAATGTGTTAAAGATAATTATCCTTCAGCAGATGAACACAAGTAGAAGTGCAGGTTGCTACAGCGTAAAATTTAAACTGAAAACACACCATACACCATTAAAATGTATTAATTTAAAATACTATATTAAGAAACTCAATGCGAAAACGTCCAGATCCAATGAATATTTACTAGGTGTAATATGCTTAAGAAGAAAGGTCATACCCCCAGGAGATTATTGATTGTGTTCTTCCATTTTTAACCCAATTGTAAGACAGACAATGATAAAATGTTGTTGAGGAATTATTTCGATTTGGTTGGTAGAAAACGTTTTCTGGGGCCGGAAGTCGTGTGCCCTTCCGTTCCAGATTAATTCCCTCGCCAGCATATTTTGAGTCGATCGGCCGCCCTGGGCCGTTCCTCTCCGGGGATCCTCCGCGGTGGGATGATGCGGATGTCGCATGCTAGAAAAAGGCCCCGATTGCCGGCTAACACGCCAGCCAACTTTTCAACCGCCGGGTCCCCGCCCCCGAAGCCGCCCCCAGACCCCAAACCGCCCCTTGCTAGACCCACCCCGCCTCTTAAAACCAATATCCTTGACCTCCTTAAATTATCCGACCAACCATCCGGTTTTCAAAACTCTTGAAATCCAACTGAATCTATGTTCTATCCGTCTTTTGATACCAATCTCGATTTAAATCAATGTTGGCGAAGAAACTTTTCCATAAACCTTACCATATGGTCATTATTTTCTTTTACCAAGTATATTATTTATATATGTAAAGGAAGCTAGATTTAATTGCATACAAAAGTGTAATTGTTTAGATATTGTACTAGTTTTGAACTCATTCAGAACTCATCATGAATCCGAATTTCGAAAAAAAGTTCTTGTCTGAATTTTTAACAGCTGGTTTTCTCTAAAATTTCTCTTTTGCTTACATTGCTTCTTACACGTTCAAAGCAGTTTCTTCTCTTTAAATTGAGAACAAGAAAATAATATTGGCTTGTTTTAAATGTTAAAGTTGAAAATCGATAAAACATTATGTTTAGTGGTGTGATTGACCAAATTACTTCTTTCAATTAATTATTCTTTTTATGTAATGTCTTGGTTGAAATAAGAAAGCTAGTGTCACAAGTGTGATTCGAACTCACGACCTTCAACTCAATACGCGGCTGCTCTAACCACTTGAGCTATTGTGACACCACTAAAAATGGCAAAAAGGAGAAAAAATTCGAAAGGTTGTAGGTAGATATGGGGAGTTGGTGACCGAGTGGATCGAAGTCTCGATAGGTAAACTGGTTAGAGCAGCGGCGTATTGGCCGAACGTCATGGGTTGGAATTCTGCTCGTGACGCAAACTTTTTCATTTCAACCAAAAATAATCTTCTTTCATAATTTAGTTACATCTCAGTAAAAATTTGGTTTTCCTGTCATATTTATTCTGGGCTTCGGTTTCTGCGTGTCCTGGTCTTTTAAAGGAGAACGACAATCCGACCTTCTTTTACCCAAAGACAGTTATTGTTGTTGGTTTTCTCTCGTGTGACTTATTAACAGCTTAGCGGTTTTTTTTTTTTTTTTCATAATCTGGTTAAACTTTCAGGGTGGCAGTGAAAAATCAACAGATCCATCCACTCGGCATTTAATAGTTTTCTATTTTCCAACTTGTATGTCTTTTATGTACATCTGGTCGGTGTTGGAATTCTCCTGTTCTGAACTTTGTAAAAGGCAGAAACAACCTCTCTTCGATTGGTCGACATTAGACTTGATCTACGTACCTTCAAATACGTCTTATTGTTTAGATTTGCTAGGAATATTTTCAATATTACAATACGTACTTGCGCAAAATCTAATCTAGGATTTGAAGTAAGAAGTATAAAATAGTTCAATCTTTGTTTCATAGTTGGATCGTTTCCGAATATTTTGATTTACTTATCCCATTGTTCTGGTCTGTCAGGCGCGTTTCTGGTTTTCGTCCGTTGTGTCAATTTGTTCTTAATCCTGGTCCATTATTGAGGACGGCCAAAAGAAAAAAACACGTTTTGGCAAAGCAGATCAAAACGTTTGGAAGCGACAAAAACTACATTTTTATCAACCCCAAAATTAGCAGGTCCATTTTATTTATGGGGTTTTTTCAATTCAGCTATTTCGGACAGGTGTACTTTCGACCATGCGTAAATAGTAATTATTGGAATTTTTGGATATAGAAATGAAGGAGGATGCAGAAAAGAACAAATGATGCCTTTCTTTTCCCAATATTTCCAGTCTTCCAGTCATTATCTCTACTTTCCGTTTGATAATTGTGATGCGCCTAATGTTTTCTAAGGTAAAAATTGTTTTCCCAATTTGTTCGACTCGAACTCGAAAAATGGCGTGCAAAAATTATTCAATCTGGGGTCTCCGTGGGTGAGAGAACAACCGTTTCTAATAAGAGAAAGTTTCAAAAAATTCTGATTTACTTTATTTTAGAAATCCCCGAGGTAAGGATTTATACGTAATTGTTAGCAAACCACATTTTTTCAGGTGTAACGTGTCTTTTTTTCCTGTTAATCGTGCGAAAATAACAAAAAAACGGCTTAGAACAATCGAGGTGGTTGGATGAGGGGAACAATGGAAAACTGATATTGGGCTTCCTCGGATTGAATCGGGTCCCGTTCCGGTCCCGTTTCCGCCACATGTGGCTCGACTTCCAGACCGCCTTGGATTTCGCCACAATTGTCTAGCTGGCAGAATGGGGTGAGAAAAAAAGGAAAAATAAGGGAATTTGAATCTGTCGGAAAAGTGCCAACCGTGGGTGAATATTGAAAAACAATGCCCACCTGCCCACGCCATGCCGCCTAAGCGTTTTACGCCGAAATCCGTAATTGCAGAACCACCGGCGTTACGTGAAACTTGATTAATTATGCCTGACTTGTCTGCCACACGTCAAATTAAAAGTCAGCATATGTCCATTTTAAACATACACATCTATTAATAATAATAAAAATTCCAAAGGTGGAGGTGGCACATTGAAGAAAAGGTACTTCATGCAAGAAAGTAGATCTGGTTAATTATTTTCCAATCATCCTAATCAAGTTAGACCAGATGGTTTTGGGCATGTCCATCTTCAACGTTCTTCGATTAAAAAAGCCTCTAAGCCTCTCAACAAGAAACTAAATTGCAAAGCTCGTACATAAACTTGAAGAAGAGATACTCTTAATTGATAATAGCAGTAAAAGAAGCAATAGGTTGTTCTTTTCCAATCACCCTAGTCAGGATTGGACGAGCGTCTGCCAGCATGACATTTCAATGGTTTTTGGACTATCATCGTCTGGAAGTCTAAACTTCGACCTAAAACCCTTTTATTAGTCTTTTTAATTAAAGACTGCAGCTTCGTTTCGCCCTTTGTTGTATGACCATTTTAAACAAACTTCTACACAAAATGTGTCCCTATTGTTGGCATTTTTATTCTGGAGAAGCATCAAAAAGATCTTACAAACTATCGTGTCTTCAATCAGACGACAAAATATTATAAGAATTTTCTAATTATATCCCTTTTCATTTCATTATCCTTATTTTTCCAACACCTATTCCACTACTTTCTATTGTCAAAATTTAAGTAGAGGTGTTTTAAGTGAAAAAATTATAACTAGGATAAAATACCAAAGTAAACATTATTTTCTTTTTTTATTTCTTACACCTCAATCCTTGCATAGGAGACCAGTCAGAAACGTAAATTATATGCAAGAATATGAAGGAAAATTTAAATAAGCTATAGATCACAACACCGCTTTGCAGTTCCTGATGAACGACCTGAATCATGAAAAACTTGTCATTTAGGTAGTGTCATTCCGTACACTCAATTGCAGACAATAAACTGTCAGCCCATAGGATTCTATTCAGAATATTTTCACCGGAGGTCCGGTGAAAATGTATGGAAACACATATAATAATATATATAAAAAGTGGGTCGTTCCTCAGGGGCTTATCAAGTGCATTTATGGAGGTGTTAGGTGATCAACCTTCTAACCGAAGGGTAGGAAGCTATTTATTTCTTTATTATTATTTTTTTTTTTTTTTCGAAGCTCGATTGAGTCCAACTTTAAGTTTGTGGGGAGGAATGAATAATTTATCCGATTCAAGACCATACTCTTGGAAGAAATGAATTTAAGAACTCGATTCTGATTTCTTTCCAGACGTATGATGTCGCCTTTGCGAGAAGAAATATTCCTCTACCTATTGTTTGGCCGTACTTTTTAACAGTAGTATGTTGGTATTTTTATTACTGTTTAGCATGTTTTTTGGCGAATTTATGCTCCAGTGACAATCTACATTGATTTTGGTATTTAAATGTCAACAATGCAATTTTTACAGACCCTCATCGACGATAATGAAAAGTCGAAACGCGTTTCACAGACTAGGATAATCAAACCAGAATGGACGGAAACGACCAAATTACATAACTAAAATAAACAACAAATAAGCAAAAATATAAATATGTAAGTGAAGGAAAACGTCTCGTGGTCGACTTTATGTTTGATTTAAAATTACTTGTTTAATTCTCTTTTATTTGCTAGGTCGGACGATTTATAATTGGAGATGGAATTTATGCAAATTTTTAATACTTTTTAACAGTTTGATAAGGCGACAGTTGTCAAATAGTTCAACAAATAAAAATTCAAGGAATAAAATTCCTACTTTAATTAAGTTTTAAACGTCGGCGTTAAGATCTGAGAAAACATGTTATTGACATTCATGGACAACATTTTGGAAATAATATCTCTAATAATATATTTTCTCTCTCCCGCCTATTAATTTTCCCCTCACTGGGAAATTAATTAAAAATTCGTTTCCGCACAAATCTGCATGCTAATAAAAACAAATTTGAACCACAGGGAGTTCATCTTACCCGTTATGTGGCCGGATCGAGAAGTACCCTTAAGCCGGATGCCCAGGAAATCGTCTCTTCTCAACCGAAGTGGTTAAGCTCGGACGGGTGCTGTCGACAGGGTCTTTCCAACCCCAAACCCGTGTAAACTTTACTGGGTCTGTTTGCACTCGCACGTTTCAAACGCGTTTCGGCATTGCGGCAAATACAGCGAAGAACCCGTGTAATTAGTCGGTGGATACTGGAGTATATTTCTCCATCAACTTACACACGGTAGTAATAATCTATTCTAAATTAAAGTTGATACTTTAGTAGTAGAGTACTTTCACAGATATTAAGCCATCGGCCAGAAACACACACACACTCTGCTGGGGGTCTACATTTCACCATCAACGTTCGCCACGTACAGTTATAAATAGACTCACTTAAACAAAATACATAATCGCAAAACCTATGCAACATGACTATATACAATACCATACAACCGATGTCCGACAAAAAGTGGAACAGGGACTCAGGAACTCGCTAACACATCGAGCAATCTTTCTCTCTGCATAAGGGGCACCTTATGGGAGCAGGTTCCCGTGTGTCAACCACATCTGACCCTCGGAGGCCATCTACAGGTCATGCTCTTGCCAGCCTCTCAGAAGCAATCCTTGAAAATGGCGAGAAGTCGAAACTCATCCGATAGGCAAAAGTAGTGAGGGGAGCAAAACAAATGATCGGAAATTACCAAACTACAGGTTTATCACCCCGCAAACCTCAAGATATTTTTATCCTTCATTTCAAAGAGATGTATTCTCGGAAATCAATAACAATAATAAATTGTAATCATTTTGGGGGAAAGAATTTGGTTTTTTAGCAAAGAAATGGGCAGAACATAATGAATTATATTTGTTTTTCCAATAATTTCAGTCATTATTTCACCTTTTCTTTAGTTAATTGTGAATAATTCATAATGTTTGCCGTGTATAGATTTTAAATGTAGGGCATATCGCCAACGCTAATGTGGCCAGGTGTTCATATTCATCCAGTGCCATGAACTAACGATACGCAAACATGCTATGAATTAACATAAATCCTTTAAACTAGGGTGAGTTTTTTCTTTCTTTCTTTTTCAATGAAAACTGAAGATATGCAATCAAGAATAATATAACGTTTGCAGTACCTAATTAATATTACATAAGCTTTCGCATAAAATCAACATACGTCATGACAATGCATTCGTTCCATATATTTCACTACCTGCTAATTTTGTTCGTTTTCCTAATCTTCAGTGAGACTTTGAATAGATTTTATTTCACAATGTTTTGGGACGGAAAGGAAGATATGCCGCCGCTGGCGTCACAACGAGGTTCAAACAGCGAAAAGGAACGGACCCGGGAATGACCCACGTACGGCGAACTAGCGGTTCGACAGCGGCCCATCGTCGGACGGGGGTTGGCTTTTTAAGGGCAACCAGTTTCAATACGGGCCTAATCGACGTATTCCACTTTTGACCGATTTCTCCGACAAAAACTTTTCGACTAGGCGAACACGCCGACCGTTCTCCACTGCAATTGCGGCATATCAGATTGCAACAGGTGGCCGCCCTGGGGATGAAGAGGGATGATGATGTACGTGCCCCTGCGTGTATGTTAGGGGCGATTCCCTTCCTACAAATTGATTCCTCTGCCCTTCCCGAGGGGGATAAATCAGCCACAAACTGCTACTTTAACATGTTTTCCCTTATAAATGGCAAAGTGAACACCTCTTTATAAAGCAGACGAATCGAATAATTCACCAGGGTCTGTTACTCGACTACATTTTTCCAATCTCTTATTAACTATATATGCCAAAAAATTTAATTATCTTCTATTAGTTTTATTTTTATGATAAAATTTTACGATTACAAAACATTAGTCTGGGAGATTTTGAGCATTGTATAAAGGTATTTTCCCGATAGAGTGTAGAAGTCTGAATTTTCACTGGCTAACGTTTTTTCATACCCACCATATTCCATAGTGACGCACTGAAGATGGCTTAGAAGCCATGAAGATTAAAACTTCCCGTCAGTTCAACATTGTTTATCTACTCGCAAACCAACCAATACAACCACCATTCTAAAAATAATTTTTTTTAAGGTTCCGCTAACTGAATTACCTAATTTCATTTCATCGTCTTCAAAAAGCACCGCTACGATTAAACGGATTAGACGACAGCACCAGAAACAAAAACTACAAAATTAGAGGATCGTAGTAATCGTACAGACCGTAAGAAACAAAACAAAATTTAAAAATAGTTCGTTCGTCTCCTGTCATCCAGGTCTGCCTTCTATAGCAGGTTCGTTTCCATCAGGCGCAATGTTTGGTGCTAAACAAGATGAACTGGCTCTACTGAATTTAAAACAACCTACTACTGAAGATAGTGAAATACCAAAATCCATCTAACAGGCAAACCAGGATGATCTTAGATGACCATCTAAGACCAAATTATTAGCCAAATGAGATGACGTTCACGAGTCTTATATGATGATCTAAAGGACGGAATTAAATTTTCATCACATACGACCTCACAAAAGAGACCCACTTGCCTTCTTTAGGACAGGACATCAAACAGAAATAATGTTCGGTGGTTGAACTGGCACAACTGAAAATGAACCTTCTGGCTATTTTTGAAATATCAAAACGCATCGATCAGGCAGACTAGGATGATCGGAGATTGCCGAACTACGACTAACATTTTTAGCTACATTTGGTCGTTTCCGATTATTTTGGTCTGAATGATGCCCTTCAGTATTCCGCCGTCTTCCGGAACGGAAAATCCGAAACGCGTCTTACGTGACAAAGTGATGGGAAACGACCCAACTAAATTTCCATCACACCCAACCTCAAAAAAGAGACCCACTTGTCGTCTTTTGCGACATGAACATAAGCAGAAATAATGTTCGGTGGTATATATAAGCAAGCAGAACTGGCCTGATTGGAAAACACAAACCTCTCCGGAAGATAACGTAAGTATTTTATATTGAAAAAACATTTAAGTATTTTTGAAAAGTATCTGAATCCATCTGGATTGCAATCGAATCTAATAGAAACCTATTGTTGAAATTCCACTAATCCATATGTAGAAAGTATCCTTTTGCGGTGAAATATTATTTCATTATCTGACGTAACAATGGGCCTAGTCATTTGTATAATATAATTGCGAATCTACACCAGGTGCACTTTATATATTTGCCAGTTTTTAGCTATTTTTAAATGGAAATCAAGATATTGGGGCTCTATATATATTTAAGATATTACGAAATCCGTGATTAGCCATTGTATTTTATATTATACTTGATTATTTGGAGATCATTTTAGCAAAACGTTTTCTTTATCGTGCAAATTTTTCGATCTTTATTGAGATCATTTTCAGGGATGTTCATTTAAAAAAAATGAATTTATATATAAGTTGGATTTTGAAGGGGTGGAGAAGGAAGTAGAGATAGAAAAACATTTTTATATTTGGCATTGACTTCTTTGAGGTGAATAGTTTTTGAAAACTATAAACTATAAAACAATTCACACACTTTTATTCCTAAATTAAATATCATCCCACACCAGTAACAAATAAATCCAATTTTTTAAATTGTCTGCCAACTTACATCGGTATTACATCCCAATATCTGGATAAGAGAGTAAATGAACTATGATGCAAAAACCCAAGCAAAATCCTACAGCATTCGCTACTCACCATTTTGAACATCAACGCAATTTTGACTTCAAAAATCCAAAAGTATTACGCACAGAAAACAAACGCAATTTCTTAGAAATGGTTTAAATCAACAGAGATAAAAACAGCATGAATTACAAAACAGCCAATATCATTAATCAAATTCAGTATCGATAACATACAAATATCATCACATCACAAAACATAATACGGCATATAAAACAATCATCATATTCCAACACAAGCATATCTACATAGTCTAATTTTTCAACAATTTGGCTTTCTTTGTCTAAGTGACACCCTCTATATAATCCTGAAAAGATAATCAGGTCCCAAACCATTACCCATTTTTTCCCATTGTCGGCTCCTTTCACCACAAAGAAGCCGACTCCTCATATAAAAATGTCTTTCTATCCTGACTTCCCTCCCCCCCCCTTCAAATTCCAACTTATACAGACATAAAGCATCATCTCCCTGGCTCTCTCAATACGACACAAAAATGACCCATCTACACAGAAAACAAACACTTTGAGTGAGTACAAATACTAAGATTGAATCTAAAAATTTTAACATTGTATTTATTTTTTTTTCACATCCTGCATGAATTTGTGAAATTTAAACAATTTTTATAAATCTCAGGGCCTAAAGATGATTTCAATAAAGATCGGAACGTTGGCATGATAAAGAAAATATTTTTCTAAAGCCTACGTCACAACAGTATCTCACGATCTCCAAATAATCATTAACTAACGGCCACTAAACACCACAAATTTATACATTAAAAAAGGGTAAATTGAAAAAAAAAAAAAAAAAAAGTGGGAAACGGTAGGTTGAGATGGGAAGTTAGTGTCCGAGCGGATCGAAGTCACGACAGCTCGAGTGGTAGAGGAGCGGCGTATTCGCCGAAGGTCCTAGGTTCACATTGAATTTTTTATCTCAACATAAAAATTAATTAATTGAAAGAAGAAATTATTTAGTCAATCGGACCACGAAATTTAATGTATTTATAAATAAAGTTCGTCTTAGGGTGGAAAACGTGAAAATATCAATACTTTGGATATTACAATTATTAGTTGAGATAAATTGTAATTGTAATATATTAATTGGTCAAGCGGACCAGGAAATTAGTGAACTTTGGAAATTTTTCAAACCGACTAAATAAATTCTAGCTTTTATGGCCCGGCCTTGGCCATAATAACCAAGGGCCATGAGAAAGTACCGTTTTATATGGCAAATTCCTTTTTTTGAGCTGTACCTCGATGGTCTTATTAACGGGCGAATAACCGGTGTGGGTTTAACCGAACAATATGAGTGAGAAGTCTACCTGTTTTCCACCCCTGCCGGTAGTAAGCTAATCCGCTCACCTCAGCTTATCTTATCTCCACGTTGGAAAGGCGACTTGGTTTATTAATTCCTTTGTCATATTTATGACTGTTTTCTTAATTAAGAACGCCAGGAAGGGAAAGATTTACAAAATATAATGCCGGTTTCGTATTAAGTGACATATAACCTTACGGATGACTTTTAAGTCCCACTTGAAAGGTGTATTGTTATGGAGAAAGGGAACTTTTTAAAAAGAAAATGGTGAAAGTATCTTATAAAATATCGGGCGGAACGTAGAAAATTCAAGATTTTAATCATAAAAAATTGAATTGACTAGAATTTCTGAAAAACGAATCATCATATATTCCAATATAAATAACTAATTTTCCATATTCTTGTTGTCCATATATTAAAGATGAAAATACAGACAATTTTCATGATTTTTTTTCCTTTATTTGAAAAGCATACTTTTAAGTATTCTTACGTAATACAATTGTACATATTATCATTTTCTTATCCTACTTTAAAAAGAGAACTGATGTATGCAGTAATATGAATTAATTATACTTTTTATCTTGGTTGAGATAGAAAAAGGTGGCACTACATTTTTCGTCAGAACCAAGACTATTATATGGATTAGTCCAATAAACTTGAAATACATGCACACCAAAGAGTAAAATCCATATGTTTAAAAAAATCATTTTATTTAAAAAGATTCAAAATATTTGGTTTCCTCGTCTCCGAGGGTCCTTGGCAACAATTTTGGGTCATTTCTCAAACATTTTTCTTTCTAGAATCATTTTTTCAAGTTTCATTGAAATTCGACAACCGGTCTTAGTAAAATAAAACAAAAAAATTATCCTATTAACAAACCTAAATATTTTTTTAATGACATTTAATTTTGGACGAAAGCACTCGTATGTGCCCAGCAAGCAGGAAAAACGATATGAGAATTGTTTGAGCGCGCCAGCGAGTATCTGGGTCCCCGGTTCCGAGTCTTGGAGGAAACCGAGTAGTCTTATGATAGTTTTGTGCCCCTAGTATTTAGAGTGAATGCATTTATTAGCGTGAATGTGTAGGGTGAGAGAGCCGATGGCAGAATATCGAGTACCCATCGACCCTTAACTTAGTTATGCAAAAGTGGAGGTTTTGAACCTAGGAACTGTTGGGTGTAGTGAATGATTAGCTGTTGGCAAGCATCGGGAGCCCAACCTCGTTGGATGAATCGAGTTCTGACCGAATTTGAGCTTTTGTAAATTCAAATCCAACGTATAAACATTTACACCCATCACTAGCATTTTCGTTTTTAAAAGACATAAATATAATACTTACAACATGTTATTATACACCTTACGTTTATTAAGATTTTTTTTTTAAATTTCCTTTCAATTTTTATAGTATTTTTCTTTTAAAATATGCACGACCATTTTACATCTGGAATTTAAGTTTATTTATATAAAAGTTTCTATTATTTTAAAGTAATATTGAAAATGTGGCTTGTCGGTAAGTAAACTTTCCTTTTTTTAAATATCGCTTTAAAATAATACACTATTTTGGATAAATAAACAAATTACAGATCTAAAAGAAACAATATACAATGTTTTTTTTGTTTTTTTTAAGGTAAACCTTATAATAAAATGCTAATATCCTTTGTAACAGTTATGCTGGTTATGGGTGTAAATTCCTGAAGTTTCAAATGTTTATATAAATAATTAATTTACTTTAACCACGTGGAATTGTTTTTTTAAACAAAAATTAAAAAAAGACAAAATTAGTCTTTAAAATTTCTATGGTATTGTTTAAAAAATACCGCTATTAGTTTTTATGATTAACATAATTTTATGACCGAAATCATTGATAATTTTATAATAATAAACCTAAAATACCATTTATGTTTTATCACAAATTCGTTGGTCGATGTAATAAACTTCGCTGTATTGTAAAACGAAATCATATTTTGTATGCATTTACGAACGTAAGAAAATGTCAAGAAGTGTTTTTTTACCCCGGGATAAACAGCGGAGATACGCGGACCGGCCTAATTTCACACTCAAACACCTTTTAAGCGGAATCCTTCCCCCGGGTGGGAACAGCGAGCCGGGAATTCAACGAAATCATTCGACCGCCTGTGTTTTCTAATGGAGTTTTAAATTTTGCGAACTTGCCAGTTGCAAATTTGTTTCGAAAATTAAAAACTGATGAATGGGCACATTTGTCAGCGGGTTCTCTTTCCTAGAAGATTACTCCCATGACAAACTATTATTCCAACACGTTTGTCCCCGACAGCAGCAGGCTTGATTTAATTTTTAATCGTTTAACATGTTAATGACTAAACAAACACACAATTTGCAGGAAAGGTAATAATAAAAACCAAAATTCTTATCAAATAACATTCGAAAACTTCCTAATTCAAGACTTACTGAGAGACACAATTTAAGAAGCCTAGGTTTTGTTTCTAAATTGTTCAGACAGTACAATTGCTAAATAATAAGGCAATGGAGGAAATCAAAAACTAATTTCTTATCTTCCAGTCATAAAACTATTCTTTATGCTTGTTTAATTTTAAGATTGAGATTGATTTAAAATAACAATTGATCAAATTAAATGTATGATGTCATAAAACACTTTAGAGGAAAAAAGTCGAGAATTTATGTGGATTATTAAGTTAATTTGGCCTAATCTGACGGATGAGATGGTTACTATAGAAACGAAATTAAAATTAATCGTGACTCAGCGGAAGTCGTTTAAGATTTGTAAATTTGCTAAATTGGCATATTCATATAGAACGGAGAACAAACAATTAGGCCAAATGGCATTTGTCGGCAGTTCGGCGTTCGTTCCGAGGATCGCCTTGTTTCGCTGTTTTCCTTTTTGTCAGGCACAATTTATCCAAACACGAGATGGACAAATTGAACAAGGAAAATAATCGGAACCCCGCAATGATCGCTTAAATTACTTTTTATATAATTTTTGATCTCTCAGAGGAAATAACGAATCTCACCATTTCACATACATCAATTTCAATTTGGCTTTCTGTTCGGTTTTACCAGGTGGACACAGGTGACCCGAATTTCCATGTTTTTCAGAACCGTTTGTCGGTGTGTCCGAAATGAAAAGAATTTTACTGTCTCAAAATGTCCTATAACACATCCCGCCAAAATTTACTGCCCTTCTCCCACCCTTTTTTATTGCCCTGCTTGGAAGGGCCTACCTGGGATAGGGTAAAGCCGAGATCAACCCTGTGGTGGGGAAAGGCGAACGGATTAGTCGAGTCGAATCTTAGGCAAAATTCACTACAAAGTTGAACTGGTAAAGGAACGGATCGGAGACCACCTTTTATTGGAACTGACTCAACCGGGTGCGATTCACATCAAAGAAGAAAGGAAAATGTAAGTTGATATTCTTCAATGTGTTATCTTGAAATTCATGTGAACGTGAATCATAGTTTTATCTAATCTCTTCGATCTTATAAGTAAAGACATTTCTAATATGTTGATTCACATTCTCATTGATTTGGTGGGGAACCCGATAAAAAAACCCACTCCATTTAACTGCATTCCATTTTAAACAAATCTATTCAAATACTATTTTACCATTTTGAAAACAACTGAAATAAAATACAAATAGCTCTTCTTTTTTCTCTTTTTATGAACTTTCCTACTTAAAATCAATATGTTAAAATGGCATTTGTCCTCTTGCCTGAAATACGTTTTTTCTTCTTTCTTCGTTCAAGCCTTCCACATTACTGGATTACGAGGAACGAACTGTTAGCTACTTAGACGTTTACTAGTGCATACATTATTTTATCACGCGCAGTGCTAATAATAATGTATTGTAGATTTTACTTGGTCCAATTAACCAAATTAATTACTTTAATTATTGTGCATAATGTTGAGTTGAAAAATGAGTGTCAAGAGCGGGACTCGTACATGGCCGGATCAGTACCCAGATGCTTGATCAATTTTCACGATTGCTCAAGTGGTAAGAGCGCCGAGGTACTGATCCGAAGGTAGCGGTTCGCACCCGAGCCCTTATCGTGACACTCATTTTTCTTTCAACTCAACTCTACTTTGAAAAATAAATCATTTCTTCTTTCTGGCGATAGCGAATTTAATTTTCTCCTTCTGGCATATAAACCATTTAAAAAATGACCAAAACCTATTTGGACGAAAGATCTCATTAAGGTTTATCAGTTAGTTTGAATTTTAAAAAAACATGTAACTAAAAAAATACGTAGGAGATAGATTTAGGAATTCGGCATTGACGTGTAATTTATTCTCCATACAACAAAAGACGAACAAGCGAAAAACTTATATCGTAAAGAACTTAGATTGCTGGTTTAAACTTTATTTTGTTACACGCAACACTGAAATAGCATAGCATGTCTTTCTTAACAAAGAAAATTTATACTGTAATGTTTATTTTCATAACCTATTCCGAACCTTTGATATTTTCAAAGCATAAACAATAATATAAATTAAAAATTGAATTTTGGACCTTTATGTTTAATTTGTTCGGCAATGAATAGAAAATACGAACATGTCTTAAAATTAGGAGTTAGTTAAGTCTGTGTGCAAGGTAGGTTTATGGTGAATGAAGGATAGTTATGTATATAGCAGTTGTAAGATTTTTGTGAGATTGATGAAATAATTTCACAGAAGAGAGGAATATTTAAGAACTCGTGTGCTGTTTTGATCGATAGTTTAAAAATACATTACCGCCGAGGATATTTCTAAGTTCTCTCTCTAATTTCTCTCAATCTCTAATTGTTTGAAATTGTCAAAGTTTGAATGCAAAGTTATTTGCCTGAATCCCTAAATTCTACTCTGTAAGTTAATATTGGTTTCATTATGTAATTTTTATTAAATATGAATTTGGCCGTTCATGCTCAAGGGCATCCTTAATTTCTACCAAATATCTCATCTTGTTCAGTTATCGGGATGATTGTCACATCTGTAGACCTACGTACAAACAGAAATACAAATAGTTGTAAGAAAACTCCAATAACAAAAAGTAAACCGATCTACAGATAAACCATAAATAAATAGTAATATTCAAATAGATGGATGAAAGCATACGAAATAACATACCTAGTCAAAAAATTAAACTAAATTTCGAAAAAATACTGACAAAGATTAGATTTCCGGTGTGTATGTAAATTAAATAAAAGAAACACCAACCACTATAGAAAGCTAAATTTTAAAATTCTAAAATATAACCACAGAGCACTAATTTAGTATTTATAGCTGCCCCTACAGGGTGATTGAAGGTTTCCTCCTCTCTTGTGCTGGGGCTTTTCTTGACGGAAGTCGAAGTTGCCATCGAATTTGGCACCAGGGCCATCATCCTTCCTTCCACCTATTGCCTCATACTGCACTGTCGCATTACCGGTCGAGTCATTGAAGGGAATTACGTCCCAGAATATATGCTGAGGTTTCTTAGGGTATCGTTCTGGTCTCCAGTGTATAACAGGTTTATACTCTCCTTCATCTTTAAGCTACTACTGTCACGTTTGCAGCCATCTTTTTGTATCCGATCCTGGTATCACCCTTCGAAACCTTCAACACCCTCACAACCACTCGAGACTCTGTGTGGAAACAAAAACATAAAATTTAACACAGACAAATCCTCCCACCTACAATCTCTGTAAAAAGATCTCAGCTCGAGTCTACTAAATAATATTCCCCTCCTAACTGCGGTAATTTGCGGTATTTCGGTCTATACTCGGCATGTCAACCTGTGTTCCTCACACACGACGGACTAAACCCTGTCAAGGGTTTTTTTACCAGATTGTGCCCATTGACTCTCCATGACCAGGATCGTCAAACGTTGAATCTATTGATGGCTAATTTCGGCCTTGATTTGTACAAATTGTTGGTACAACTAGTCAATCCGTGCAGTACACCATTGAAACGTTTGTGCATCGCACTAAGATTGCTTTGTTTGATCGTTTAAAGGGAAGGTGGCTTTAAAACCGTTGGCAAGTAGCGAATGTTACGATGATTTTGTACTCTCACCAGTTCTTTTAGTTTGTGGTTCCAGGGCAATACTTTTTTTTTATCGTATATTGCAAATTGAAACATATCATGGTCAATTATTTTCCTTAACATACACAGTTCAGGTCAGCGAACAGGTTCAGTGATGAAAGCATGTTTAGAATAGAGCCTGAAAGGAATAATGCGGCATATTGGATCGCGCTCTTTTCTTGGGGAGTGAAATATGACGAAGAAGTGACGGATCCCTTCATAGAAAAAGTCTGGGGAAACAATTTTGATTGGAAAATTGTCTCCCTCACGGTAAAAAGATGCAATTGGTTGTCGGGCGTTTCCTGGATATCTGCGGTTCGGCGAAAAAACCGCCGGTGTTTCGAATCGGCGGCGATCTCCATAAGTGGGATTTCCTTCCCCCATCCGCTGTAATACGACACAGTATATGATATCGTCAGTGAAAACGGTCGGGAAGCCGCCGGGAAAAGCAAGCACACACACGGAGGATGTCGAATCGCGGCAGATCAAAGCGGCACTCACGAAACCGGGATCCGTTCCTTTTTTCACACACAACCATCCCGTCATTCCTCTCTCCTTTTCTTCTGACCGTTTGTGGAATAAACCAGAAAACCTTCATGCCACTATCCTGAAAAAACAAGACCTCAAAGATATAAATTTAAAAAAACTACTCACGAATTTCACCCAATGTTTCTCTCATTCTCTCCTTATCAGTTTTTTATTCCACGGTTAAAATGTTTTTTTTTCTTCTAATATTTAATCGGTAGTTTTCACTCCAACAAAGCTTTCTTTGAAATCGAAAAGGTTGAATATAAAAACTCGCTGTATATGTAAAAAGCTAACACTGTTTATTGTTCAGCTTTTACGAATTACAGAACTGGCCCAACGCCTAAGCAGCGATGATCCAACCAGGTGGAGGGTCCGTTGGAGTAGGTTTTTTTACAGTTCTGCTCAGAACGCAAGACGATTATGCAGTTCCATCAGTATCCGATTGTTTTTATCTCTTATTTTATTTGATTTGGTTTGACAAACGAGCTTCGAGCTTTGCCTTTTCGTCGTGTTCAGTGGTAGATCTTGATCCTGATTAGTCTCGTAAAACTAAGGAATAACCCAATAACGACACGGGTCAACACTACAATTTTTGGATTTCCTCAAAGGAGTCTTGGGGTGATGAACTCCTAGTGGTCTCTCAGACCTCGACAGTAGCTTCTGCAAGTTGGTCTGTGGTGGTAAAACTAACATTACTGATAGAAAAACACACTTTGCAGGATCTGATGTTTATCGAGGGCGATCCAACCACTAGCACAAATGATAATTATTGGTCCAATAGAGGTTGAAATACGTTTTAACAAGATTTGTGTGCTTGTTGTGAATTCAGATTGCTTCTACATTCTCAAGCTATACAGGATAATTTTAGTAATTTTGGCAATTATGGTCATACCTGTGTACGTCTGATCTGTTTCGTGCGCTTTGCTGGACAGCTCTCAACCCTACTAATATCTTCGATCAACCACCGAAGGTGGAAAATCTCGGCATACTTGTGAAATACCAGTTTAATGATCATAATTTTTGTTTCAATCGTTTTTTATAAATTCGGAAGGAATCGCGCAAATTTCAATACTTCAGTATTTTCCGATTACACTAATGTTTACTGTAAAGCTGTTTAGTTTATTTGTATTTCGGTTTTTTTTTTCGTCTTCAGTATCAAGGATATAAGCATTTTAAACGAAAACTAACCACTGGCAAAATACCAAACGCGTCTGATTGCCTAAAACAGCGTGGGTAGACATACCCGATATCAAGAACCGGATGCGTACAGGTATACCAGTTTTTATTTTATTTATTTATAGCTATTACGATTATGGATGCTAGGAGCTGGAGTTCCCCCTGAGCACTACAGCTTTACAGCTTATCGTTCTCATTTTAAGTTCCATTTTAAGAGCTCCAAACAAAACGTGTAAATTGAGACCCGCTGTCGAAGAAACTCAATTTCGAATTCAGGTTCTCTAAAACCCCCATCCCTTCGGACTTGATTTGATAATGGCCATGCCAATGCTTATGCGTCAGAAAAGTCCAGTCGCAACGGTGGGAACCGAACCCACGACCACGGAATGAGATCAAGAGTCTTATAAGAAATCACCAAACTACAGGTTTATCACCCCCCTCCAAGAGGAAATCGCGCAATTTTTATCATCTTACGTGGGTTCTTTAAAAAAATTATATATATTTTATTAAGAAACCAAGAGTAATCTGATTTATGGTGAAATCTGGAATAATTTGCATTGAGAGAGTTGGCCGTAACAGTATTTCCCGAACTTGCTATTACAAATCGTTGAATTTTACAGTATTCAAATTAATATTTCTATCGTGTTCAAATTTAAATATCAGAAGAAAACCTCCTAAAACGGAATCAATGATTTTACCTCCGAGATGTCTCTGGGTTATTGAAAAATAAACTATTAATAAATGACTATTAAATGATGATTTAAATGATTATAAACGATATTAAACCGATAAGATCAAAATGTTAGACCCGTGTATCCGTGAATTATCAAAGTTTAGAAATATTTCATGTGTTCATTATTTAAATCATCCGAAGTCGACACTACTGGTTTATCAATAATGTATTGATTTCGAATTATAGTGCTGTCTTCTATTTCTAGCCTGTGTACAAGGTGTATACAAATCGCCTGTTTCTTTAAATATATATGTTATGGATATTGCAATTTTTTATAATAGGAAGTGTTTTTTCTCTCTCCTTTTGGGTCGGTGTCCTTCGATGTCCGGCCGATTTTGTCTTTGGCCGAGAACCCGTGATTAAGTCGTAATATTTCCAGAAAGCGCACCCGGGAATGTGAGGTTTCTCCAACTTTCATGGACGATCGGGTCCACACGAGGTTTCCCTCACTTTCTGGTCACAAAACCAATGAATCGTGATTTTTCATTTTACAGAAAGCTGGTTTCCAAGCGGCTTTTCGACGGTGAAGCGGCGTCGCAAATCCTTTTTCCTCGCCGTTTCGGTCCACACACGGGGCCTTTTTCACCCGGCTCGCGGACACGCGTCGAGTTTGCCTTTCATATCCGATCATAATGGGCCTTTTTCTTTTTCTCATTTTCCGCCGTTTGTTTTCCCGGGGTCGGGGGTGAATTGATTTTCTTGGAGGGGTTAAAGACAGGTGGGGCATTTGCCTTTTAATCCCACCCCCGTTTCCCTTTTTATTCCGACCTCCTTTTCTTCCTCGTTAAGATTTTTTCACCCCTCTTCACTTTTTCCGCCTTCTTCAAAAGGAAACTTCAGCCTACATCCCTCCCGAAATCAACGTACGAACTCTTATACGTAAAAGTGACACATTCTCAATCATAAAGTTAATTAATTCAATAGGAATAAATAATTTATTTCAACCGTTTATTGTAAACTTAACGTAGATTTTTCAAGTCAGAATATTGTTCATGATCCTATTTTAAACTTTTATGAGATCTGAAAAGCAGTTCTACGCCCTCGCTAGTGTGTGTGATTATATATTTACTGTCAAATGTAGGGGAAAAAACCAACTTGAAACTGAGTTATACCAAAACAGTACCCAGAATGAGGCACGCGAAGAGAGATTCATAGAAGAGCCATCCGCTAGAGTTAGACAGAAATTATTGGAAAAATCGTATTTTGGTTGAACAGAGCACCGCAGCCCAAGAAGGCATACGCACCGAATAAGGAGGAGTACGGACAGGAGAATCACAGTTCAGATAATTCCAGAAAGAAGAGGGGATCGAAGAACACGTTTTATGTTTTTGTGACGGTCTATGTAGATTCTTGCCACTAGGAGAGGAAACTCCGCATGCAAGTTCCTAAAGTGATTGGCAATGCTGATTGATTGAAGTTGATTAATAATGTGAAGCTGGCCAGAAAGTTATAAATAGAGGTGCACAATTCAGGTCGAGGTGCAGAAGGCCTTATGGCCACCACTTTTATCTCATCCCTACCCCATTATAATCAGACTGGATAATCTTAAAAATGTTTCATTATTAAAGTAGTTGACGTTTAAGTCACTAGATATGATAATTCTAAGGAGGGTAAATACGATTGCATTTAGAGTTATTGAAATAATCTGAAGAGTAAAGCTGCCCTGAAGTATGACGACTAGATTTTGATTTAATTGCTTTAATTAGTTCAAGATCATCGGTATGTTGTCAATTCACACTCTTATTCATTAATCCATTCTTTCCTATTTAGTTACCATTCTCTTCGTCAGAGTTGTGGATTACAATATTCCTCCAACCATCTTTACACCTATTATGTAAACTAACCTAATTGAGGGTCGGTGGGGGTCTCAATATAACGCCTTCGGCCTTCTAACACACTTCACACTAATAAATACAACCTATCTCAGCATATGCTAAGGACACAAAACTATCAGTACTATGTACATTAAAACAATCCTGTTATTTACAATTTTTTTATATGGATAGCATTCTTACATTCTGTACGGAGCCTAGGATCATCCCCCCTCAATCAGGTTGAGCTGCCTTATTTTGCAGGCAGAACACATAAGGCGGCTTTGTCCCAAAAACCAAAAATGGTAAATGATCTCACGTGTTAAGGCTCGTGACTGTAGACGGCCATTTATTCCAATATAAATTAATTTTGATATTCGCATTTCATTACAATTTTTATATATTATAGAAATTAAACATTTTAATAGTTATCTCCAGTTGAATTGCTAGTACGGGTTTCCAAGTGAACTGATTCTGAAGATTCAAAAATGTCCCCTTTTCTGGACGCGAATGCCCTGTCCATAGAAATGGTTACAATTTTTCTAAAATTAACTGGTTATTTTGGATTTAAGGCTTCATAAAAAGGATTTCATCAGAACCAGAATTGTATGTTAGTTGTATGTCTTGAGGACAATCTTAACGCCTTTCCGGTTTAGTCCAGTCGTAATGCTTCATGATAGCGGAGTGAGAGAGTAAAATAAAATACAAAAAGGAATATGTTGAAATAACTGGAACCTTTCGTTGTTGAGCATTCTAGGCGATCTTCGCCGGCCGTCACGTTTTTATCAGTCCGTTTTCCGATAGTTTCTAGCACGAGAAGGAACGTGCGATTTTAAAACGATAGCCTTCGGAGGAAACTGAAAGTACGAAGATCGTTTTTCCAGATGGTCCCCGAGGGCCTTCGAGAGCCAAAGCGCCCAGGATCGGATCGTTCGCGGGAAAAGACCGATAAAGATCCCTAAACCGGAATTCGTCGAAGCAGTGACACCGCGGCACATTTTCAAATCAAACAAACACCGTTAAGTCAAATATAAGTAGAGCCGGTGTAATAATTGGTAGCCGGCGACCCTCCTCGGGTGGAATTTGTAAATTAGTAATGGCCTGGGGCCTCTGCGGAGGCGGTGAGGGCTGGCGGTGATAATGACCGCCCTCCTCCAGGGGGTGAGCTAAGACGTCCGAAGGGGTATTTAAAGTAGGGGTCGCATTTATCGATCTTAAGCCGGCGAGCGGTAATGAATCGACAAGTAGTGGGGGCCACCCTGTTTACCTTTGTCCATTTAGACGTCTTTCCTTTAACTCCAGCTTAAATTCACTCCAGGACACCAGTAATGAAATATTCCTGGTCGAGAAGGGCGAAAGAGCAACAGGAATCCAAGGTAGTCAAGGGAATTACAATCCTCCATTTACAAATATAAATAAGACAAAGCGCATCATGTAAATTAAGTCGGAATTAGAACTCGAAACCAAATATATTAATTAAAAACTCATTTCTCTGACAGGACACAATCTTCTCAAATTATCAACAATATGGTTTGTTGCGCGGCTCTGGCTGTTCTGTCTGTCAGAGAGTTTTGGCACGTGTCAGTTTGTTCCCAACCTACTTACATCCCTGACCCACCACCCAGGTTATTGAAAGGCCGAAGCGCGCAAAATAAACGGAATTGACCAAGCTTCAGGTTTATCAACCGTCAAAAAGAAATATGTCAATTTACATTATAATAAAAGAAAACTGGGGGCGTCTACGACCTCTTTTTTTCAAAAACCCCGACACCCCGAGGGTTGATAAGAACTTTGCTGTTGCGAACCCTCATAAATAAGGACAAAATCAAATAAATTTATCTAGTACCTCTGATGTGATGACGCTGGATACAGAGAAGTGGGGTCAAAGTCATCCCCCGACTTATTCCAGATTAAGTATTAGGTTAGCTATCGCAGTGAAAAGGTTTCCCCGCAAAAGTTACAATGTAGTGACTTCTCACCGAAACGATGCTAATCGCCGCTCTGTTTCAAATCCAAAGCCACAAACCCTTTCACGGAAAGTGATTTTTCTGTATGGCCGCCAACAGCGGTTTACAGAAGGTCAATAGTCAAAGTACAATGTGCTTGTAATTACGTTTTGGGTAGCTTTTGAAATAAGCCTAGGATATCATTGTGCTAATATTTTTTCATACTTTAATACAATTTTTTTCAAGTAAAACATATATAGAGAGCATTATTGCACCATAATTTATTGATTATAGCAACGTCATAATTTACGTTCGTTCTAATGTAACAGTCTGTTTAAAAAATTTAGGAACACTTGGATCAATTATGGTTTTGATGGAAAAAGTAAATTCAGTTGTTACTGCCAAGCTTTCGACTTATTTTAAGGTCATCATCAGGGCAAAGCTATGTCTGCAGATTAACATAATTATGTTATTTACTCAAGGAAATTTGGGATGACCTTTAAACAGTGAAATATGTCAATCTGTAGTCACATCTAAAATTGTTTTGCCCTGATGATTGGTCGAAAGCTTGGCAGAAACAACTGAATTTCGTTTTTTCTTAAGACCACACTTCAATTCCAGACTGTTCCTGTGAATGGTCGATACGATTAGAAAAAAGGTGATGCTCCTGAAGGTTTGGATGCAATTCGTCACATTAATTGAAATTAATTAAACGGCTGAAGTTCTCCGCGGTGGTTTCATGAGGATTCAAGAAAATTCAAACTTCAAATAAGAGGTTGTTAGAAATGGTGGTTGTTTGCCAAAAGCTCCAGAAACTTTGCCACTCGTCGACTGGAGATTTTCTTTCGTGCGGAAACCGTGTTCGGGTGTATTGCATTACGGCCGCTAATGGGCCCCGTTTTGAGGGAAAAGAGTTTTCATACAGAAACTTGCAGGCCGCAGGTGGAATTTATTCCCAGGATCATTTCCGCCCTCGATAATAACCCCGCCGCCGCCGCCCACGACCTCATTTTGAGGACACCTGTTACTGAGGCGACAAAGTGCTATTTTTAATTTCTTCCCACATCACGAAAATGTACGGATCGAACCCCGGCCCGTGGAAAGTTCCCATTGTCGAAATCCGACTTCCCAGGTTGTCCTGCTCGGTTGGCTTTTAACGGGAATCATGTGCCGTTTGTCAAATCATCCGGAGAGGAGGGAAAGAAAATGTCGCGACGGTTCCGCGGAGTTTTTTCCCCTTTCATTACCCGGTTCATGCACTGGAGGCAAATAATTAGCCTTTGGCAGAATGAAAATCGCTTTCTCCCTTTTAAAAAGATTCCCAGGTTGACGGGGGTCGTGCTAAAAAGTCCTCGTCGGGACAAATATATCGCCCTGTCCTAAGAAGGTAATCAAATAATAGGATTACCTCCGAGGGGAAGGATAAAAAAAAGCCTGCCAATCACTGAAGAGTGTGGTTCGGGATTTGTAAGGACTACTAAACAGGGCGGATGTCTGTGGTACATTTACCTTCTCCCCTTAGTTGTCGATGCCGGTGAAGGATCTTCTTCTTTACATCTGATTTAAACCCGGTCGTTATTGACTCGAGGGGGTGGCAAAGGGATCGACTGAGAAAAAACTGCGTCTCTGCTTGTAATTACACGGTCAATCGATAACCCGGGCTAAAGCTAAGGACTACGACGACAAATCTATCGTACACAACAGCCCATTCTACATAAATAAATAATAACATTTACAAAGTAGTATCGACAAATTTCTCGGCCGATTGCTCATGGTGATTGATCGCTTTTAAAATGTAAAAGGCGGTAAACTGGTACTTTCATAAACCCTGTAATTATTTAACAATTAAAACCTATTGATGTGCTATTGAATGGATGTAAGCGAACCGTCAGCTCTCAGGTCCGTCATTTAGCTGTAAGACGTGCTTTTCTTCTTAAAGTCAGAAACGGACAATAAACTAACCAACCATATTTTCTCTATCAACTTGTCTATTCTGCAATTGCTGTGGGCGACACGTGAATCGTTGACGAATATTGATCGCTTGAAGACAACTAGGGGTATGAGTATGGATCAATTTTCTAACTAAACAGCTGTCTTTAGATCCTAGCGTCCATCATGTAAGATTTTATCATAAATTTTGTAAAACAAGTTTTCGGAACGGCCGGATGACTATGAGTTGACCAGAGCAGTCGATCCTTAATGATCATCGGAATGTTTTCTTTAGACAAATAAATAAACGTAAATAGCTCAGGAAATGGATAAATCGTCTGGGGTTGAAAAATAAACGAACACTTTCCGATTCCACGAAGAATAATTACACGGCCAACTTTCGTACGTATGGGCGATCAGTGACGCCGGGAAACTTTGAAGCATAAAGTATGCATTGTTTCGATTTTTAATTGCCGTCGGGGCGCTTCTAATAATAAACTCTAGACATGAGGGAGAGTTCGACTGCAAACACCGGTTCCTCCAAGGCAAACACAAACAAACCGAAGCATCCGAAGCACTGTCAACAATAGTACAACATACACGTCTTGTTTACCCCGCTTTTCCCGGGGCTAGGATAAATTTTTAATAATGGGCCAATTATTGACCTTTTTATGCTGTTAAGCAGCTCGAGCGTTGTGAAATAAATCATAGAAAGATCCGCAGCACGATTCCCCAATTATGTGGGTCAATCGCCAACTCGCTCGACCCGCTCTTAAAGCAAGTACCGGAATCTGTTGACTTCATGGAACTTAATAGGGTTTATTCCTTAAAATATTGTCCGTTTTGATCTGTGTTCCGAGACGCCTTGCAAGACATTTAATGGTTGGGTTTCCATGTCGCCTATTTCAATAGTGATCATAAAAATACGTCAGTCCTCAGATAAAAGTTTACACTTTCAGTTTGTTTACTCCGTGAATATAAAAGGTGTGTAGAATAGCCGCTTCTGTTCGGCTGCAGATTGCTCAACTCGAATATGCTGCGAAAATTAAATTGAAACTATTTGAATCCATAATAGCCGCAGTTGTTTTGTACGATCCGAAATTTTGGGGATAAAACATCTCTATGAGATTGACAGAGTACAGATTAGGTCTATTAAAATCTTATTTTACTTGATTATGAACACCTCTAATCATTTAACAATTGAATTTTCCCTCCTTTTTGCCATTTTCCAAACCGAAGATCGGGGCTTCGAATTCCGCTCGTGCCATTGACTTTTTTAACTCAACTAAAAACCTTAATTAATTGTAATATATTAATTGGTCAAGCGGACCACGAAATTAGTGCATTTAATTCATATTATTATTAATAGATAGAGAATTGACCATCTTTTGTCACTGGGCATAGCCTGGGCCATGAACACAAAATAAAATAGATCTTATCTAAATCTAATTCCACTACAAAGAAACGAGCTGTATTATCTAAACTCCAAATTCGTCCCAATTTATAAACAGCGGTTCTTATGCAATTGAAATGTTTGTTTGTTATGTCCAATTTGTGTAGCATGTAGGTTTTATTTAGATAAATATTGTGTTGAATACCGTAGCCAAGATGATAGATTAAATATTTCAAATGTCCAACAAGCCTGTGCTGTTTTTGCCTTCATCATTATGGCTTTAAGACTGAAACCTTTTGTTTAAATGAATAATTATACACGACTTAACTACATGACGAAAGAAAATTTATTCTTCATTTTACTTTAAAACGTAAAGTTTTGTACAGTTATATCTCTGAAATTTTCATGGATTATGGTGGTTGCTTTCTAGATGATCCCCGAAGAATTATAACAGTATTTATCTCATGGGATGAACAACATCGTCATTCGTTATAACCTCTTCAGGATATTAATGGTCCAGATAGTCTAATATGTAGTGAGATTCCCGATTGAAATTTACAAAAGGTGGGAAATGAATCTCATCCACATTCCAATTTCTTGTCTTCGTAATGTCAAAACACTGAATTTGAATTGAATTTTGTATTGAAAATTTGTATTTCCCATTCTGGGGCCCATTCGATATGTATCAATTAAATATGATAAAACTTCAAATTCAAGAAATACAAAACATCTACTATAACTGATGACACTACATCAATTCTATCAAACAGGGACAAACCAACATACATTTCCATGCCATTCATTCACCGCCTGTCACATAAATTAAACACTTTTCTCTTTTCTGATAACTTCAAAAGCTGTAACATTATTAGCGCCTCTTTTTTCCAAAATCAAAGATCCCTCACCAGTAACAAAAAAGTCTGATATAATTCACAAAATCAGTTGTACAATTTGACCTGCAAGATGCATCGTAATTACATCCCAATATAAGAGAATAATAAGACGGTAAAATAACATCTATGATTGGCAAATAATGCAAAGTAAATCCTAGAACACTGGCTACCCACTATTTTCAAACACAAAAAATTTTCAACAGTTCAACAATATTAAACATAGCATCAATTACAGAACAAACTCGATTGCAACTACACTAATTTATAAATCAATATCGAACAATTCTACAAAGTCTAAATCCCCACAATTTAACTTTCTTTCCTTAACAATCCCGTCTATAATAATCCTGAAACTGGCCCGAACGACAAGCCATTACCCCTTTTTTACCGTTGTCGGCCCCTTTCACCTCAAAGAAGCCGATTCCTCGTAGAAAAATGAATTTCTATCCCTACTTCCTTCCCCACCACTTCAAAATCAAACATATCAACAAAAACCTTTAATATCTCTCTTACACTCTCAACACGACACACAAAGTGACTCATCTACACAGAAAACAGCACTTTGTGTGAGTACAAATACTTTGAATAAACCTAAAATTTCTATACTGTGTACATCATTGTATAAATTCCTAGTCATATCTTATACATATAATTTAAACAATGTTTATAATATATCCCCGGTCTGAATATGATCTCAATAAAGATCGAAACGTTGGCACGATAAAGAAAATGTTTTTCTAAGCCTATATCACTCCAAACTGCATCTTACGATCTCTAAATAATTGAAGCATTTATGTTTGCTCATGGTTTGCACTCCACCCTTCTGGCTTACCTATTTGTTCCCTAGTTCAGTCCAAACGACTCAATCCTTCTCAAAGTATTAGATCATTGACTGTTACAGCTATAATTTCATTCTTAGGTTTTTCCTGTACGCTAGGTTAAAACTCCATTGAGCCGTTGCTTCGCATTCGAAGATGTTATGGGTGGCTGTTTCCTCCTTGTCGTTGCACAATCTGCAGATGGGTCATCGTTTTGTCAGATGCCAGTGACCAGTTGAAAGCCCTCTCCAACTGCAGCAATGAGTTTGCCAGTCCTGGTGAGGGTTGTTTTATAATAAGTTTATTTTGTCTCGCGTGTTTATATGTGTTATAGAATTTATCCACTTCTACTTTTTTTTATTTGGGTACATTCTGCGATGGAGGGTTGTGTATTTGTTTTTGCTTTTCCCAAGTAATCGGGCTTATGGTCTTGTAGATACGTTTGTGTTTACCACATTCATGTAAACTCCTACATGTATTAAACTTTTCTTCAATGTGACAGAGGTCTTTGGAAGACGGTCCATCCAAATCCGTCCATTCAACGGACCCCCGCAAAAAAAAAAAAAAAAAAAAAAAAAAAACTACGGCCAAACCCGATAATTACACGGTCCTGTGCATAAATAAAGGAGCCGGGCCCGATAGCGGCTATCTTCCGCTTGTGTCTGGGTGAGAACAAGAATATTTGCCCAGACGGTTCGCGTGAAAGCCGGCCGATCTTGATCTCGCACGCCCCGGCCCTCTATGTTTTGTAATTTCGATCCGGCCCTAAAAAGTCCGCTTTCGCCGACGACTGTACCCCTTGTTTCGGGGTTGAATACCGCCCTGCATCCTCTACTGTACATAAGGGCGTGCTTCAACCGCCCCCGCGGTCTCTGGCCACTCTGCATTTCTAAAATTAAAATCCCCTCGGCATCCACCTTTTTAGTCTAGACGTTGCCATCGATTCGGCCCTCGAAAACAAAGGCCGGTCTTATCCATTGTGGCCGGCAATCAAAAAGAGCCGCGTCACGCTGTAACATCCCATAAAAGGGAATCCGTCGACGATTTTCCCGATTCGCTCGAATTCTAATAGGTTCGTTCAAAACGGTATCGGCTAACCCGATTCCAGGTGGAAAAAAGCTTTTCGACCCAGCCTTAGACCCGGGTTCCGTAACAATTCCCACTTTTCGCACTCCCCTGGCTTTTCTCCGCAGGAATGACGATGGGAGATTCGTGTAACGCCGTGTAAAACAATAGCGGTCCGCCGAGCGCCGCCCTTTAGTCACGGGCGGTGCAATGAAGCGTACGTTTCGAAAGTGATATACGCCGAAGTGCCGGCCGCCTTTCCACAATGTCATCTACGCCAGCAAAAAGCTAAGACAATTGGTACCATACATATTCAAAATCTACTACTATGCACAAAAATCCATCTAGGTTCAATTTTCAAAAACGCCATGCTATCAACTGGTTATCGCCACAATTTGACAGTCTTTTTTAATGACTTTTTTATTTTAAATTTAAACAGTTAGAAAGGAGTCAAGAGCATCCTTCCCTTCACCTATTTCTTCATATTTTGATCATACCTGATTGATCTCTTCTTTCAGGTCAGCCTGCTCTGATGGCCGGAGTCCTTTAGGGTATCCTCGGACCGATTCTTTATTCAACCTCCTGACTTCCCTATCCAACTTGGCACATTAATTCACACTTTTGCGGATACAGCTATTCTATAATAATAAAGATCCCGTCCGGTTCATCGCCCCTTACAGGTTCATCTAATCAAAATAGAACCTTTTCTAAAAAGGGGAACGGATAAAAATAATGTATACAAAAGGCGACATTTACTTTTCGATGCCACTGTACACATAACATATACTTCCTATAGTTAACCACGTTCTAAACTATCAAAATTGACGGTTCACAATAAACGGCTGATATACAGGACATTAAGAAAACCCATCTGGTACGGCATTGACTGTGGGGTTCAACTTAGGATCTAGGTTTCCCACACCAAAATCCTCTCAAAAATAGTAAACCCTCCCTTCTACACCACATAACCCACCATTAACATAAGTTTTAGTGAAAAATGTCATAAAATGCTGATACATACAATCCCACCATCCATTACTCCCCGATCCCTTAGTTTTGAACCTAAAATCCTAAACTATCCCCAATAATTTTCCAGGAAATTAAAGCAGCAGTTTCCTCGCGACCTCTTGGGTAGCGACATACAAAGCATGTAAGCCCTATTAGAAGTGTCACCACTGAGTGATTTTTCACACCCTAGTGCCAAATAGTGTCAGATTTTGTTTTAGTTAATTTTCAAATGTATACAGTTCAACAAATTTACTTATAAGATAAAAAATATACACTATTATAAAAATAAAAAAGTTGGTGGTGACTTAGTGCTCACAGGCATTATTTGGTGTATTACCAATCATTTTGGTCTTCCTATCCTCGCTTTTTTACACTGCCACAAACATTTTGACATTTAACGAGAAAATGCAGAAAGGACTGAGTTTTCTCTGTCTTTTTTTTTTTTTTTTTCTTTCAGTGTTTAAAATATTGTCATTAATTCTCAACCATTAGTTGAGCAGAAAGGTAGCTTCAGAGATGTCCTTAGGGTGTTGAATGTAACTGAGGGAGAAATTAAGAACTAATGGAAGTTCGCTTAAAAACATGGAAAAGGTATAGGTCCAAGAATAGAGCCTTGTGGTACACCAGCCGAAATCGAGAAAGAGAGAGGGAGAAGAGGGGATAGAATTTGAAGCTTTAACTCTCTAAGTTCTGTCAGATCAGTAGAAGAAAAAACAAAAAGATATGTCAGTTTCCAAATAGGCAAATTATAATTTACAGAGCCAAATGCATTGCAAAAATCAAGTGCCACTGAATATAGCCTCATACTAATTACATCTGACAGCTTAAATGATTTCAAAACTACACTTAATATTTAGATCGTATTGAATTAAAGTTGTTTAAATGACACAAAAGTCATAGGATTTTTTTTTTTTAATTGAATACCAGTTATTGTGATTACCAGGAAATGGATACAAAGGTTGAAACAATGCGTTGTTCAACATTAGGAATGTTTTGATCCCCTTCCTGTCCTTTGTTTATTATGTATCAGCTGGATTAAAATGGCCAAAGTGCTGATTACACAAAAAGTCCTTGATGTATGTAGATCAACTCATCTCCTGCAAATATTGTTCAGAAACATTCACTTGCACGGATTTTCTTTTCTGAAAATACTTGGGACCATTTTTAAGATTGCAATAAATGAACTCTATGCCTTGAATGCTTGCAGAAAGTCATTTATCGTTAACAATTTGCTAATTTCTGAATCTGCTCGTATATGAAGTACTTCTAATTCTAAATTGTTTCCTCATTAAAATGAGATAATGAGTTTTTCTGAACAGGAAAATAATGTAGCAATTGGGACATCACATATGGTTTTTAATAAGATGGAAACATTGGGCAGAACTATGCATGGGCTTATCATATTAATATTGAATGTACTTAAATTATTATTATATATATATATATATATATATATATATATATATCCTTCCATTATTAAGAATGGGTTTTTTCTGTTTTAGCAAGCGGAAATGAGTACTCCTCACTACAGCCTTCGTTGGAACAACCATCAAAATCACATACTCTCTGCCTTCGACTTACTTTTGCAAAATGAGACGCTGGTCGACGTGACGCTCGTTTGCGAAGAAACTAGTTTTAAAGCACACAAAGTCGTCCTTTCTGCATGCAGGTATGTTCTAGATTCAGTTTGTGACTCATTTTAAAATAGTTCATGTAGACATTGTGCAATAAAAGTTGTACAGAATTATTGTTGAATCTTTTAATAGATACTTTACAAAGTTCAAATGAATTTTTGTCTACACCTAGTTCCTCTATTTATGTCATTTTATCATCAGAAACTTTCAGCTACCAAATAGCTTGTCCTTTCTGATATTAACATAATTAAATTGTTTGGGATGAGATAACTCATTTGAATAGGTGAATATTTTTAATAGTTTTTTCTTGTTTCAGTCCTTATTTTGAAAGGATATTTTCGGAAACGCCATGCAAACATCCTGTGATTGTGTTGAAGGATTTAAGAGGATGGGAAGTGCAAGCTATAATAGATTTTATGTATAAAGGGGAGATCAGTGTAGGACAGGAGCAGCTCAGTTCACTGATTAAAGCCGCCGAATCTCTTCAGGTGAGCTTAATCAGTAAAAACAATATTCTTACATTTCACTTTAAATAAGGTTAATTTTAAAAAGTTGTGTTAGCCTTGTTCTTTTTGTTTGTGTACAGATTATTTCCACCGTTTTGTTTTTGGTTTTAGGTAAGAGGTCTGGCACACACAGAGAGGATTCCTGTCACCGGCACCAGTGATAAGGATGCGCCACAACGGGATAGGTATTATTCTCCAGGGGCGACAAACACGACTTCCTCGCCCCATCACCAATACAACGGACCACCTCATTCGATGAGGCTACCCCAAATACCTCACCTTCCGAATATTTCTTTCGGTGAAATGGCTGAACGCCAATGTTCATCACCTCTGCCAAGGCGAAAGCAGGTATTTGGAAGATATTAAATATATAATTGAATGTGGGTCGTGATGTTCAAATTTGAAGCAATGAGGGCCTCCATAATGCAAGTCTTTTAACTTTGTGCAAGAAAATATCGCCTCCATCATCCAATTTACCTAGCATATCCATCGGAAAATATATTTTTATCACATTATGTATATTTTGATATTTATGACAAAATAGATATGGCAAGTACAAATAAAACCCACCATTGTGTGCATTGTGGATTTCAAGTATTCAAAAGTCTAGTTATTTATTAAGTTTCAATAAAGCAAAATTTATAAAAGTAAAAAAATACAAATACAAATGGAAGGCAATGTTTACATGTGAATTATTTCATGAACTGTGATAGTTATGTGAGTTTAATTTGCGCATGCTTACCCATAAAGTTGAGGAAAAGTCACCCAAAAAGAAAGATGTCATGCCATCACACCCATGCATTTTGTATGTGTCGAGGCAATAGTGTTTTGGGGAGGAGATGGCAGCAGGTACAATTAAATCACAGATAAAACACTTCTTTAACGAAAATGACTTGTGCTTTTTGGGTTTCTTTTTTCCAATTTTGCTGTTCTATGGCAAAACCTGAGCATTAAAAAAAAATTATCGCAATTGTTAATCAATCCGACTTGCATAATGTTACAGGCCTGTTTTATTTTTTTATTCCATTTTAGAACCCAAAAATCATGATTCTTTTACAGCACTAACTGTTTAGTATAGGTTCTTGTCTTTACGTTCTTCTTTTAATTATTTCATTATCAGGCCAGACCCAGGAGAAGATCAGGGGACACAAGCGGACCACAAGACCTTAGCAAGGCTCCCATTTCCCCGATTAGGTCAGACATTGCTGAGAACCTGTCAATGAAGAAAAACAACAATAACAACAATACATCAAACTGGCAAAACACAACACCCACACCTCCTCAAGTAAATGTAAGATGGACATTTTGTTTTTTTGAAATTGCCCATTACTTAAAGTGCATTAATTTCTAGATGAAGATGGAAAATGATGACTCGGATCCCCAAGACTCAAATCAAACCCACCCAGTTGCTCTGACGACTGCCTCTCAAGAAAATAAAATGGACTTCAGTAGTTCTGAACCTATAAATCTGCCTCCGCCACATCATGTATGTTGTTTTCTTGCAGCCACCCCTCCCTCGTACTTGTTCATAAATCTAATTAAAATAGTTTTTCCGGTTGCAGGATTCCCCTATAGAAAATTCATTTCCTCACCTGGCATCCATCTCTGCTCTCTCACTGACACCACCACATAGTAAGTCATACAATTACACTAGATAATTTTTCTTGATGCCTTTCTTAAAAATTATAAATAATAATTTAGGATGGATTCTTCAATTTTAAATTTTTGTTACAGTGTTTTCATTGGATTCTCAACTTGGTAGGTTCAGTTAAAAATTAAATGTTTAAATGTTCTGTTTTCTGTCTATTTTTGTGAATGTATTTAAGCCAGTGTGCATGGTTTTAGCAATTTTTCAGTTCTTAAATTTTGAAATTTCTCTCTGTGGTCTGTGGGGTGATGAATTCGAAATTTGGTCGTTAACATTAATTTTAATTTGCCTTCCTCACTCGGAATGGTGTTTAACTGCAGTTTCAGTCGTTATTATTAAAGTATTGTTGATGATTGTTTGTGCCTTAAAACTTTAATTATTTATTACACTATATGTTTTATTATGGTTTGGTATATTTATTTGTTTAGTTTTGACATTGGACTTGAGCATTTAAGTTCAGATTTAAAATTTGATCATTTTTAATTTTTTCCCTTTGTTTATATTCGCAGGGCTATTCCCTGGAATGGATAATTGTCGGAATTCTCTTCTAAATGAAATGTCAGAATCAAGATTAGAAAATCACATATCTAATAAAAAGAAAAGTAAGTCAATTTTTTAATTTATTATTTGTATTTTTAATAAATATTTTCTAAGTTCATTTATTTACAAGAAAGCTTTATAGTTGTAACCCTCATTGGACATTAAGAAATGACAAACAACTTCATCTTACTTTACATGGTCACAATACAATTTTGTGTTCTTTTAGTGGGTCGACCGAAAGGACAGCACAGCGCGCCGAGAGGAGGACCGCCAAGATCCTGGACCAATGCAGAATTGACCGAAGCTCTGCAACACGTTTGGAATAAAAAGATGACGACATCGCAGGCTTCCAGGATTTTTGGAATACCATACAACAGCCTGCTTATGTACGTTAGGGGCAAATACGGGAAGTCACTGAAACTGGAGCAGTTAAAAAAAGAATGCTTCGGTGAGCTTGGAAGCCCATTGGATCTATTAGGCTTAGGCAACATATCAAACAACAACAACCCGACTACGGGTAGCAAAGGGCATAAATTGCCTGAGCCAGACCACATGATGTTGGGCCCGCACGGGTTCAACCCCGGCCCATATCCACCTGTGCCGACCAATTTTTATCCAGATTTCGGAGCGCCTTTCCCCGTCCCAGTCGGGATGGTGCATCTGCTTCCACAATCGGAGAAAAATCGTGAGCCTAACCCTGCAGGGGTCATGGACTATACCAAAGACGAGGAAGACAGCGGAAGGCACCGGAGCACTCCTCTCGACTATGGGGGCAAAGAAGAAATAAGGACGAGCCCGATGGCTCTCGACTTTGTTAAAGAAGAACACAACCCCAATTGTACAGAGCCCGAAGAAAACAGCAACAGCCCGAGTGCACAGAGGAGAGAAATACCCGTAGGCCAACAGCACAACGGGCAAGATTGACAACAACCAGTTTTTCCCAAATTTTAAATGTTCTTATTCTAACAAAACACTACAGCTAGGGAAAACAAAGAGTTTGGGTGATGTGAATTTTAGTTATCTTTCCATTGAAGTATTGTATACTCTGGTGTATTTATTAACACTTATTAAATCTTTTGTAAGGGTGTCACATCAAGAATTGGTAGTTTACTGGGAAACAAAAAAAGGTGGTGGCTTATATTTGCTAAATTTATATATTATTTACAATTTGTGCATAACATTAAAATGAGCAATAATCGGTACTTACGATTACAGTAATTTACAGCTTTTTAATGCATTATTCATAGCGGAAACCAATATATGAAAAATTAGTTAAAAGAGAAATATTAAATAGAATATTCATCATTTTATTTTTTAGTTTTTGCAGTTTTGGAGAAATTATACTAAAAGCATCATTAACATTTAATATGTATGGAGTAATTTACGATCTTACTGTAATATAACTTTAGTACAGAAAAATCAATTATAAACATTATATCAACTAATTTTTTTTCTTATAAAATTAATTTTGTATTTTCGCATTACTCCTTCAGTGTTGCTGTTGGTTGGTGTGACACCCTTTTGATTTATAACAATGAAGTTTTACAAATCTAAGTGGTGGTTTAGATGTTTGAGTGTCATTTGAGGATAATGGAATGTTAGATATGAATTTCATTCTTCATCCTTCGCACAAACTTGCCTCATGTTGACCGTTATTAACAGGATACAAATTCACTTGTTTTCAAAATTCAGATCGGTCCCAGTGTCGATGTAAACAGTTTGGCAGAACCTTAACATGTCTCATAACATTAACAAAAATGATTTTTGGGGGTGCAATATTAATTTTATAAAGTTATTTCACTCTGGTGTGATGATAATGAAAAATTACAAAGACTGACTGAAACATGCCAATGTTGTAAGAGTATATTTTAATGTATGTTTATACATCTTCAGTTTTATAATAAGATACACATTCAGTTCTTTAATTAATAACTAATTACAAAAGACAGTTCCTGCAACAGATATTTATACCAAATAAGATTTTATTTATAAAGAAGAAGAAGAAGAAAATATAATGTTTACTACTAGTATAGTTAGGTACACTTACAGTATTTTACAGTATTGACCGATGTACTTAATTGGGACTTGAAAAGTAATTTCCTACTGAATTTCTGGTGTGATTTACAGTCTATAAAAATAAATGTACAACAGGACTGCTATTGGTGCAGTTGGACACATTGAAGCATCGATGTGACAACATATTTGTGATTAAAATGAAAATCATTTAGAAAAATTATTTATTGTGGTTACTTAATAGGTAAGAGCCAAACCCAGATTATGTAAAGATTTGGGAGAAGTGATATATCTCATTGTTAAACTTGTTAACTCATTTATTAACCTTACGTTATTCAAAAAAGCCTATTATTATTATTTTTTATCAAATAATAGTTGATTTGACTTTTTTCCTTGTTGCTGATTCCAATGATTAAGTAAAAAAAAATAGAAGAAAGTTCAAATTTAGTTGTATAAAAACTAGTACAGAATTGCGCACCAAAATTTAATGTTTGCACTCCTATCTGCACTTGTATAAAAAATTTTAAAAATCTAGGAAAAAAGGAAAAAGTGTATTAGGTATTATTAGAGAAAACAATGATTTTAGACGTTTTTCATTGTATTAAATGGATAAAAAAGAAATTAAGATTGAAAAATATTATTCTCTCATTATTACGATTATTTAAATGTTTCAAACCAGAAATAATTTGCAGAACCATGTATACAGTTGTTAAAAAGAGATATTTTATAGAATACTGTTTAATATTTTTACAACTACAAATTATGAACACTTGCAGGGTAAGGTATCTCATTCCGGGATACAGCCTTCAACAATAGATACAGGTATTTAGATTAAGTTTATCAGGTCGGTTGATTTCCTGTTTGCATTGATTATTGATGAGTTATTTTATTTTTATCTATAAATTTACTTTTAAAAAAAACATGTATACAAATAAATGAAAATATTTACAAACATTGTGTAATGATTGATTTGTCAGCAAAATTAAAATATGCCATATGTAATCAAATTATTTAATTTACTTTTTTTTTTAAACACCAGCAAATAAATAAATATCAACAGTCAATGCAAATAGCAACAAGAGATGCTCATATCAATCAAAACCATGTCTACATGCTACACAAGGTACAGACATTCTTGTATAGAGAATTATAATTGTTTTATTAATTTGTGGTTCTATGTTATAATCTGTTTGTAAATGTTCTACTGGCTTCCATATAGTATAGAATTTAGACTAGTGTATTCGATGACAAGATCCTTTTCATTGAGAGTGCTTAACTTTCCAGGGGGTCTCGGCCTCCGTTTAAAACCCAGTCTGAATCAAACCAGGAAAGTCAACATATTTGGAAATTATTATTATTTTTTTAAGTATGTGCAATATTATTTGTAGTCATGTGGAGTTAATTATTTTTCAATTGTCACCTTTCTGCAATGAAGATTTGCAATAAATTTATTGATGCTATTTAATTATTGATTCAGTTAACATTGGGAAAAAATCACCATAATTATTTAACAATTTTTCAAACAGATCTTTTGAAATAATTACCTCCACACATTTATATTTTCTTTAATTGTGTCACTTGTTTCGGATTGATTGTTAATTGTTTCTTTAAAATCCTCTTTTTTCTTCTTTAAAAAAAATGTACATAATTTACATAATAATTGTATGGGTGTTTTTAAGAGAAATAGTTGACATTATCCTTTCGTTTTGTGCGTTGATTCCGAAACAGTGTGATAGACGGAGTTAAATCTGTGGTCAATAATGATTATCACTGTTTTACCATTGTTAAGTGTGATATTAAATCTACAGTTTAGAATTTAAAAATTTGGTATGGCTGTTATTTTCAACAGAGTGGGATCAATTTTGTGCAATTTTGTTTTGCAATGCTGCTTTTCATATTTATTTTATTTCTGTTTTTATTAAAATTATTATTTTTTTTTTTTTTTTATGGAAGACAATATATAGTCAAGATATATTTATATGGGAATGTTACCAACCGATTTTTATTTATATGCATTTCTTTCTTAGCTTGATGCTAATTATTTATACTTTTAGCATATTTATTCCGCTTTTGTTTTTGCTAATTAATATTTATGTTTTAACCAATTTTAATATGTACAATATTATTATAGTAATTAATTATACATTTGTATAAAGATAACTGCACCATTCCTCTGAGTAAGTGGTTTTTAATGTTAAGATTCATATTCTGATCAGTTTTAATGCAATTTTATTGTGTATTTTATTACATTTACATTTTATATATATTATTATTATTATTATTATTATTATTATTTTTAAGTAGTGAACTTTTAACGATGTTACGGCACAAATTTTTTTACGGCTGTGCGATGGTGTCTAGGTCTTTTGTACATTTTGTTCCGGTATCGATTAAGTTTTGTGTCGTTTTTAACTTGATCTGAACTCGCGTTTGAAAAGTTCAAAACCACAAACTGACTGGAAATTCATATTGTAAATAGTCAAGACGACAAATCTGGTATTGGTTCCTGTGTTCAGTTAAATTATTTTTTTGTTTTACGTGTCAATAAAATATATTATTGACTAAATTTTTGTTTTATTTTTTCATTCCATTTTATTTATTTTGCTTTTTATCTCGAGTATAATAGCATCCATACCAATTCTCTATTACCTCACCTTTATATAGAATGTTGTAACTGTAAAATAAATAAAGAAGAAGAGAAAACAAAACGGCAGGAAACTATATTGTATTTAATCACTGCCTGTATTGTTAAGTTAACTGTTACCTCAGAATATGTGATTTGTTTTTCTAAAATGTATAAAAAGGATTCCCTTAAACAGAAAAAAATCATTTATAATATAATTCTGGTGAACCTTTTTTGTTTAAGGGATGCAAACAGACTTTTTTCCTTTTTGTTCGAGTAATTGAATAAATCCTAGTTTCTGTACTGAGTGTGATATATAAGTAAGACTGCTACCTCAATGGTGCATGCAAGATAGCTAAAGTGGTGCCGGGCTCTATTTACTTGTGGTGCACTCAACTGTTCCTTATCGTTTCTCCTATATTTACAATCTATACAGAAATCAACAAAATAAAATAAATACATTAATATAGTTGTTTAACTGTCATTGTAGTGAAAAATTTGGGATACGATATGTCTAGTAAGTAATAAAATAAAACGTGTACAGGTTGTCAATAACTTTATTGGATGTCTAATTGTTAAAAAATAAATTATGGTATAAAAACACTAATTTTTTCAGTATCGATTATATATATAATGTTTATAATAACTTGATTAATTATTTAAAAAAGATAAGTGTTATAATGAAATATATTAAGAAAAACACTACAAACTTTTTTACAAGTTTCTTTTACAAAAAAAGGTTTTTGCTGTAGTTAAATTTTAACACAATGTACAAATTTAAATGTGAAAAACAAACATACACAGATATACTGAATATTATTCTCTTGGACAGGGTAGCCTCAACTTGACAATTTTATCCGAATCGAAATAATTGTAAATATTAATGTATAGAATCTAAAACTATCATAGGTGTAAGTGGACAAAAAAATTAAAGAAAATTAAAATGTATACAAAAAAAAAAATCTTCTCTAGTTAAACTGCGATTTGGCAAACAAAATTATCTTTGGCATTGAATTAATTTAAAAAAAAAATGATTGTGGAAAATTGTAAATTACCCTATAGAATTATAAACACATCTGTATGTAGGTATTTTAGTTCTGAAAAATTTTAAATAAAGATCTTAGAGCCTACTAATCTACTATTTGCTTCTTCCTAACATCTCTTCGTTTGCATGTCTTCGATTCTTCTTATTAGAGAAAACAAAATTCACAAAATGAATGTTTAATTTTCTAGTATAAGGTAGTCAAAAATAATGTCAAAACAAGTCAAATTTTTTAAAATTAACTAGCATTTCTATTTTCCTTCTTAGACCTCTTCATACACAAAGGGACCTAAAGCGTAAATTGTTGGATGAAGGAGCAGTTTCTACAATATGTAAGCTCAAAATATCTAACGTTGTAAAAGTTCTTACACTTATTCCCTGATAAATTAAATAATATGTGATAATAAATAATTTTTTAACACAAAAGAAACATTATAGAATTATAAATCCATGAATAATGATTTGGTTTAGTAAAAGGGCCAATAATTTACAAACAGCTTCCTTCCCATGGCCTCTTCTGAGTTCATTGAGAATCCAAAACGATTAGTTTAAATATGATGGTAATTTGAAAAAGATATAGGTTGGGATGATGAGTTGGTGGGGCACGACAGCTCAAGTGGTTAGAACAGCAGGGTATTATGAAGGTAGTGGGTTCGAGACTTTTTCAACTCAACCACACTTTATGTAAAATTACAAATCATTGAGCACAAAAGATGTTTATTTTTGCTCAAAGAACTTTCTAGCTTTGAAGAATCTAAATACCAATCAATAGACCAGTACTAACATCAGGATCACTCTGAGAAAAAACTGAGTTTAAAAAAAGAAAAAAAATTATACATAAAACAGAGTTAAGTGACTCATTGTAGACCCTTAAATTATATAATTATATTATATCTGTAAGTCAGTTTGTTTCCTCAACAATATTACATATGTAATTTTGCATAAAAACATATTTTTTTAACAAATCCATTTATCCTACATTTGATTAACCATTAAGTCCAGGCCTTAATCCAGTTATTTTGAGTCTATTGAATTGTATCCCACAAATAATACAATACACAATGACACAAGTTTATTAAAGTTGACAAATGAGTGAAATTGGTCCCAATTCATAGTTTGACTGATGTTCCATTCTAAAAATTTAATATAAATTCCAATTCATCAGTATTATGTCCTCAGAGGGCACAAAAGACCTCTTTCAATTTTTGCTTGTTAAGAAAAATATAAATAACATATAAAAAGGTATAGTATTGGGATGGAGACTCAGTCTTCTTTTAGAAATTAAATTTTCAATTTACACAATATTGAATTTCACTGGAAAATGTCACTGCTCCTGCTGAAGTTTCTTTCCGTGTCTAAAGTTACCTCGTTTTAAACAAGGCCACACACTCTACGCAGTTCTATATATACTTACAATGACTAGACACTGGGGCAGACTGTTCTATTTTTGAACCCTTTCACCATCGTCTCATGTCCTTTGACAAGAAAAGGCAAGCAAACTTTTGCACTTTTCTTATTCCTTCCAACCGAGGTTATCATTTTTGGACATAAACCCAATCACACCCAATTGAATTCACATAATTTTGGATGGTACAACATACTGCACAGTTGCAACTGAAGGAGACATAATTAAAAAAAAAACAAGTAATATTGAATAATAATTCAACTGGTAATTAAGAATAGCCATTCATTACTTAGTAAGTTCTTAATAAAATAAATACATACTAACACTAGTCTATTTTATATCCCAATTGAAAGCTCAACAAAGGAACTGTTTTTTTCCAAATTGACCTTACCCCTTTTTTTTTAATAAAAATTAGTTTAAAAAATAGTATTAACTAACGAAATTCAATAATACAACATAGAACAAATCCCTCATAAAATTATAGACTACAAAAGTAGCATGGCAGCCATTAAATTATTATGGCCAATCGAAAAAAGAATGATAATCTGTGCGAATGTTGTAAAGCTTTATTAGGGAGAGACATGCGTAGGACTCAAGACACATCTTTACGGTACCACGTTTTTGTTTGGAAATAATGGGAGGAGTCCACATTTTTCTTAAAATCCCTATGAAATGTGTCCAGATTTAACCCTCTCCAAACCAACATTTTAAGATCTGGTTTTTAAAAGAATAAGTTAAAAGAGGAGTAGTCTGAGGAGAAAAAACATATATTTTCAAACGTTATTTCATGAAACATATGTAGCCCACACACAAATTATTACCATCCTGAGCTATTTAAAATAGCACAAATAAAATAAGACTTATTAAATCAACATCTTTTACAGAAACATTGGAGGTATAAAAGGAGTTTAGAGTAGTAATTTGTCATTTTGGTCTGCCTATCTTTGGCGGTTTGGTCTGTCGGCATACTGGATAGGCTGAATGGAATGGTGATAATAGTCACACCAAACATAGTGAAATACTGAACCTATGGGAGGTAGGCACAGTTGCAACAGAAGGTGCCTAGCTTCCCTTAGGCAAACCAACTCACCATCTCTAAGATAAGTAAACCAAAATAATTCGTAAAGACCAAATTATCTCAGTTATATTGCTAGATATTTTTTTTTTTAATTCAGAAACGTTTAGGCATTGCAACATCTTCAGGGTTTGGGTGATTTATGTTGAGTGAAGTTTAGTAATGAGGTCGTGGATGATGAGGGGGCTATGTAGGTATTATCACTATTAGTATTATTTGATTGCGTTTTTGATGAATTACGTTTGTTTTATTATTCCAGTCGGTCTTTTTGGTTTTTGATCCATTTCATTTTAATAATTATAATGTTTTCAATGGATTGAAATATTTTTATGAATTATTATTGGTGAATTTATGAGGGTTTTTTAGAGTTGAATACGCATGTTCTAAGTTTTCTGTGTAATTTCAAATTTTGGACTATGTTCATTTTCTCCCCTTTTTGTACGTTGTGTAGTTTAATACTTGTATTGTATTGGCCATGGTTCGGCGATATTTATTTTCCGTTTTTTCCCCTTAACGATGTGTTCTGTCTTTTAAATTTCGTCCTCTCTGCCCGATTTATTTATCTCCGCATTCGCATTTTTTCCTTGTTGGCCCGTCTTTTCGATGTTTTGTCTTAGTAATTTTCCAATTGTGTTTGTGGTTTTTAGCATTCTTTTCATAATTTGTTGATTAAGTTAGTTTGTTTCTTTCCCAATGTAATTGAATGCGGTCCATATATTGTCTGCTTTAGAGGTGTTGTTTTGCTTATTTATTTTGTTGGTTGTGTTTGAGTTATCGTCGTTATTGTGTGCTATGGTGTTTCTTTTCAGTTAATTTTTGTATTTGTCTTTCGCAAGTGGGATTGATTTTATTCTGCCATGTATTTAATGTTGCCATTTGATTCGGCATATGATGTTGTCAGTTGCTGACGGTTTTCTGTGCATGTCAGTTTTTCCGTCTTTGTATTTTTTGTATACAAACTAAATTCTTCGAGAGCAAGCAATCCATGTGCTGAAATTGTATCGAATTCGGTGGTCTTAACAAACTTTCAATAAATAAATACATAAAAATAAATAATAATAAAGTATTAAGGGGGAAAATTAATTTTTTGAATATTGGCAAGAGAAAAATGACCGGAGGAGGAATCATTAAAATATTAAATTAATTAAAAAAAGAATTAAATCATCCATCACAGGTGGGAGGACGAATGCAAGTTACCTATCGGAGTTTGTTAAGTTAAATTCGAATTCACAGTTTGGTTATGTCATGGATAAAAAAAACAATTATGCACTTGGGGGACAAATAAAGTCACAAAAGCTATAGAATTGCCATATAAATAGAGTAATTAAAAAGACCTCCGGTCGTAGGAAGGACTGTGAACTGAATGGTAATCGACACCGAGGATTATTTGTTGAGATCGACCAAGATTTGCCAATATTGGGCGTTTTGCGGGTAAAAAAAACTCGCGACGAAGAGAAGAACGCCCAGTTTGAATTTATGTTCTCACCCTTGATTCCGCATTAATTTTAATGAAATGAACATTAATATCAGATTGTCTGTCAAGAACATAATGTCCCTGATAACTAATTATTCTCACCGTCTTGGTTTTCCTTACGTTTTGTGTTTTTAAGTTGAAACACCTTAAAGAAGGGAAGAACGTAAAGACACCAGCCTTAGCATAAATGAATAAAACTGCGCATTGCAATCTTTTTTTACTAGTAAACAAGATAACTGCATGTGAGTGGTAAGGCAGACATCAAATTTCGTTATCAGAGTACCCTAGTTCATATGTCAAAAGGGCGATCACTTTTTTAAAAGACAAAATTATTTTGCACCGATGATAGGACCTGACTACGAAGGGGACACCTTCCTCCACACTCGCTTGAGGAAACAATTATTTACCAAGGTTTTTAAAAATTTTGAACAGAGTTCTGTCATCTTAAGGAAATTGAAGGGCTGTATTATATTACTATCATTAGTTCATTCATCTAGATCTTACAATTGGACTAGCAGATTACCTCGTGTGTCCTTTCTATCTCAAATCTAAAACGAACAGTTGTTCTAATTTATATGTTATCTATGCATGATCGTATACTACCTACAGTACGGCTCGGCAGCACAGGTAGGATGGTTCGAAAGGTTGGTGTGGAATGTTTGGAATCTGGATCGGATCAACTCGTTACCAAAGGAAAGTTGAGATCTTTGTGGTTAGTGAGGTTAGAGAGAAATAAGGTGCTTTGACAATTTGTCTTATGACTTTCGATTGGAAGGATATGGGATGGATTTGGCAGTGCCCAGGTGAGTTTCACTCCGTACATTCATATTGTTTTTTTTCTTTTTTTCTTGTATAGTGTTAGCGTGTTAGCTTTGTCTAAATGTAGTTAGGATGTGTTTTACTTGTAGCTCTCGACTTTGGCAAATGAACTTGATTCTTTGGCAACTTATGATGCCCTTGACATGAGGGTAAGTGTACAATCATGTGTGCTATGAGCGTTCGTGAAAGTAGAGAAATGTTCCAAATTATTAACCGCCGTTTTGAAATTTAATTTATTTATTGCTATTTGTACATAATTGACGTGCATTAAGCAAATAGTATAAATAATTACATGCTAATTTGACAGATCTGTAAGACCAGTATAGAGGGGGGAGAGAAAACATCCAGTGCTCGAACTCTCTTTTATTTAGTTAAGAGGGTTAAGATGGTTATGGAGCCAACTTCGTTTTAGACAGCGTAGACGGAGAGGATAATTATGGCAATTGAAGAAAGTTTGGGCTAGTAGGTTAGGGTGGAGGAATAGTTTAGGGTGGAAAATGAGGAAGCGTGTTCTGATAAGATCCTTCAAGAATTTCATTGGTCACGTAGAGTTGAAGATACGGCGAAAAAGACCAAGACGGTAAGAAAGGACCAAGTTTAAAACTTTATCTATGTTCTCGTGTGACATCTATGCTCAGGGGCCATACTAATCTCTGTATCGTTCCAATTTGGCAACTGGAAGTACTTATCACTCTTGCTCTAATCAGTTTACTATTTTTCATTTTAAGCGAGGTTTCCAGAGTACGTAATCAAATCAAAAATGACGAAGGTCTTATTCCAGGAACAGTACAATGTCAACATGTCGTCAACCCGAGAAACCCGAGATGTGAGGGTTCAGGGAACTTATTGGTCGAAAATGCAAGTATAGCATGGTACTTCATTGATCGAACAATGAGGATTTACGACCATTTGGGAAGGTCATCATCCTCTTCAACGGTCAGTGCTGACGCGCTTTCCTACAGCATGATTTAAAAGTTCTCTCTCTCTCTCTCTCTCTCTCTCTCTCTCTCTCTCTCTCTCTCTCTCTCTTCCTTTCTTTCTTCTAATAAAGATTAAAGCATGATTCGCCTTTCCCAATTCGTCCCGTTTGAAAAACATGAAAACCGAGCCGGCCACACGAGTGAGGAGCCCTCGGGCTGATTTGGCAACTTACCGAATGTTATTATTTGTCACATTGTTAATTATTTGTCGAGTTGTCCGATCTCCGAGCCAAAATTGATAGCCGATGTTTGCCATCGTTTGATAAACTGCCCTCACCTCTTGAAATGCTTCTCCGGAGAGCACGTACTGCTGATCGGCGAATTCTGAACTGGCTTACATCAAAAATCTAACGAACCATCTAGATTATTTTTCGAAAAGAAAATCAGATTGAAAAATTCTAATTTATACTTTACACCTCGTCCTATTTTCTGCTGAGACATAATTCTGGTTTTAGCGAACTATAAAACAGGTTTTAACAGTTTAAAAAAGTAAATTGTCATCTTAACATTACGACCTATCTACAAACGTCAGCAGTTATACCAATCAAACTGTGTAACGTTAAAAAATTTGGCATATCTATTGGAACATGGGCACTCAATTTCGTTAAGTTGTTTCATACGTTATAAAGACCGACAAAAATTCATTTGCATTCATTATAGCAAAAAATCATTGAATTTTAATTTAGGTTTTTTTTATTTTGTAAAATAACGTATTATAAATACCTTTAAGTAGGTAACATGTAACAATTAGCAAGGTAATATGTACAAAATTAAAAACAAGAGTGGAGAAAATTCTCATTGGTATTACTCCAATGATAGCAAAATATTGTCTGTGTTATTGATACCTGTGTCATTATCACTTTCATTATCATCTTTATCACTTCCTAACAGATTTCTTGACTCGAGGGAGTACGAGAGGGTTCGTTGGGATGTGAGGTTTCTAATGGGCTTAAAGTGGTTTGGAAGGTTTTGTGAAATGTGCGGTAAAGTAACGGATTTCATCTTGAACGAAAGTAATATTTAAATCTATATACGTTGTTAGGTTAGTTAAATGAAATGGAGCATCTTGTATTTTTCGTAAGATTAAGGGTTGGAGTGTTAATGCGGCGCATATTAGAATATTTCGCTGAACCCGACATTTCTAGTCGGTAAGTCCACACCGGCTTAACTATGGTGTTGTAAAGCAGCCTTTTATTCTTGAGAGGGAAATTAGAAATTTGTCAAGAAATCGTGCAAGAGCTCTATATCCTGACGTTTCAGTCGTGTGTGAGGATTCCAAGTCAGGTATTGGGACAGACGGAGGTACTGCACCTTGTCCACAGTTGGAAATAAAGTCAACGTTATTTTTAAAAAGTGAAGACTGAAATTTTTATTACTATCCCTTAAAGTTTTCAAAACATCTGAAATTTTATTGAAATTCGTGTCAATAGTCAACGTTTAACTTAGGTTCCTTTCTTTTCCAGTGCATCCACATTCGTCGTACTCCTTACGTCACACACTCCCTTCAATTCAGCTCCTCACACCCCACTCGTAACACTCGCTCATCCCCAATTGACCTTATACTTCCGCAGCATGTAACACATACCTTCGAAAGATCCTTTCTGATTCGATTTTCGAGCACCTAAACTTCCATTCGTCACGCTTCCTCATTTTCCTCCTTTAAATTATCTCCTGTCCCTCCCAACAGTGACCTTACGTTAATATTTGTTATTTTTGTTTAATATTCTTGTTTTGTTTTTTGTCTTATGGCTTGCCTTACTTGTGTACACTGTGCCAAGATTTTTATTTTCAATTTCCTAGAAGGTACTTTATTTATTTCAAGTATATTATTCTTAGGGGACACCAGTCTCAGAATAAAGTTATTTTACTTCTTCATATTAAATTTATTGTTCCGACCGGTGGTACGGAAGCCTGTATACGTGCGGGAAGTCGAAACAATTTTTGTCCTACAAAATTAAAAGATTTCCACAAAATTCAGAACTTTCTGAACCGTTTTTTATATTTCTGCTCATCCAAAATCAAAATTTCCACTCGCATTTTGCGTTTCAGATGTTTCTGAACAAATTGGTTCCTGTGTCTATCTGCAGTCAATTCTAACGGGCAAAACTCCGAAACCGTGAGAACAATTTTTATGGAATTTTAAGAGATTGTACGGGTTGGCTTTCTAAATGATCTTCTATGAAATGTGTATAAACGTGTCTAAAAGACCAATTAGATCATGTAATTTATAAAAGAAAATCAATAATTGATAGCCTATGTTATGGATTTAAAAAATCAAGTCCCGATTGTAATGGGTCGATTTCGAAGATGAAACAGGCTTTCACTATCCGATAAATTTCTTCATATAGGAATTATTGTTTTTAGCGACAATGGTTATTCCAAGTAAGCGGAAATGTATCCAGTATTGGCGGCCCTCTATGTTCAGTTGTGTTTACAGTTGGAGGATGATCAAAGCCCGAAAAACGCTGACACCTTCTCCGGTCGAATTTCCAAACATTCGGTCCCTTTGCCCGAGTAAATTCCGTCAATGCGGTGGCCTTCAAACGGATTATAATTTAACCAAACATTCCTATTACAAAATGACCAATTTGTGCGTTTACGCCCTCAGTTAATTTTCATAACTGGAGGGGCTAATGGACACCCCTTAAGTAGTTTTGAATAGTTAAAAAGACACGATTATTTAGTAGGCAGCCTTTCCACCAATATTAAACATTCTTATTAGAATTTATAATAAAATCGATCTAATAACGAATAACGACTTAAAAATTCTAAAAAGGTGTCGGTGACTAATCAATAAGCGTGTCCGTTTTACTCACTCATTTCAGAAAGCCCCTACGCCGGGAAATTACAGGGCCGCATTAATTACTCAATTTATCAAGAATCATCGAATCGCTCCCATTCACCTCACGTCGTTCATAAAGACATTATAAAGATCTTCCATTTTGGCTGCGATAACGTCTCATTCGATTAGAACGAGAACTCTGACATCTCATCGGCTGACCGGCAGTAAAAGAGCCTAGAAAGAAGGTGACAAATCTGCGACAGCTCGTTTGTAAATATAATACCTGGAAAGGTTCCAGAATCCGATTGGTGTTCATTTGTGTTTGTCCGCAGGGCATTACCCTAAACACGGTTTATAAATCCATCCCCTTAGTAACTTATTTTTACTTTGAAACATACCCTCCGCGAGACACTAAATGCTCAATGAAGAGAAACCAGTTACTTTTATCTAACTAAAACCTACTTAGAAAATCTAAAACTAAGACAACAATGACAGGGGATGCGAGTTCTGTCGGAATTGAATTTTGGGTGATTTGGAAGAAATTCTCACCATTTGACTTCTTCACACGTACTGATGACCGAATCGGCTCATCCAATGAAAATCGTAGGGCATTTTTCTGTGTTCAGTGAGTTCCTAAACTTTAAAATTTTATCAAATTTAAATATATAGATACATACCAAAACTTTCTATTGTAAGGGAGAATGACCCAGTGGGTTGAAACCGGTCGGTTATAATATCAATTGTACATTGAAAGTGTATTTATAGTGGACCATTATTATGTAATCAACCTCCTAATCAGAGTATTGTAAGGGATTTTCTCCTGGTTAATTAAGTTGTGCAGTTACTAAGGTTTGACACCTACATTTTGTACGGAATATACGGGGTGGGCCCCCACAGAAACAAGTATTTGAGGATTTAAAGGAAATTTCATAAAGTACGAAAAATTACCTACAAGCATAGGTCCTCTAATTTTTTGACAGCAGAGGTCATATGATCATATCAACCCTCGGGGTGCCGGTGTAAGTATGTCGAGGGTTCGACTGCAGGGCCGCTGGATTCGAACCCGCGACCTTTACCTTACATGTTAACGCCACCTTGCGGCTGAAAAAACTATGAAACCGGAAAAATGAAAAGACTAAAAAACTGAAACCTTTTATAAGAAAAACGCAAAAACACTTAAAAAATTTCTTTTTAGCTTTTTTTAAATTCACAACTCCATGTCTAAAAGCACGTTTCGAAAAACCTATTTGACCGTTACATTTTCAGTACAATATGAGTATAGAGGACCTAGGGTCGGTAGCCGCTAGCGTTCATCACTGTAAGGTAAAGGTTCACGGGTTCGAATCCAGCGGCTCTGCATTCGACCCCTCGAACGTACAATGACACCAACTGCATGTCTTCATTTTAATCCGTTGCAGGGATATGAGTTTTTAGACATTTATTAATAAAAAAATAATAACGAACTTTTTTCGAAAAAACTGAACTTTTTGTCAGTGCTAAACTAAAAAATACACTTAAAATGAATCAACGCTACCTCCTAGGCGCAAGAGCCACAATTTCTCAGTTTTGACTTGTAAGTAAATTCTTGAAAGAAGGAAGATGGTAGATAGTCTCAATGTTGATCCTAGGAATTCGAATTCCAGTTGTTATCCTTGATGAAACATGAGCCATAGGAACGTCATCAGTGCTAACTCAGGGAAAATGCTTAAGACTATACACGAACGAGGAGCTGCTGTACCTGGCCTTTATCTTCATATTTTGAGACATGGAGCCATATGGCTCCTTCTTCATTTTTTGATTTCTTGAAAAAAAGCTACACAAACACGGTTTTTAGAGGTTGTTGCTTTTTTTATCATAGAAAGTTTCATTCATTCACCATTCACTCATAGGAACTTTTTTGTTCACTATCAACTTTCTTATAAACCTTCAATTATAAGAATTAACTTTTGTTAATAATAATAAACCTTTTTCCACTATCTACTACATCTGAGCTACTGCCTCGAATTTCATTATTGAGACCTCATTCGACGGAGAATTTAATTCTCTTTCATATCATATTGATGATGATGATGGATAAGAGGAAGTGGAGTTTTTTTGTTCCACTATAATTGCAGCCTTCTAGCTTATTGTACATTCCTAGTTTCTTAGTTCAAGGCAATCGACTCGGTCCTTCTAAGTAGTGCTAGGTCATTGAATGTCGTTGTCACAATTCCTTTGATCGGGTTTTCTTTGTATCCCGGGTTATGCGTCCTTCGCATTCGAGGATGACATGGGTGGCCGTTTCTTCCTCTTTAACTTAACCGACAAATGGGGCCATCATTAAATAATATCCATGTTATGTAGGTATTTTCTCATATGATCGGTATATAGTCCCGTCACTTTAGATGAGGACTTGTTGATATAATCGTAGTGTCCCTAGCACTCTCTCTTTTTGTCTTTCTTGTATCCATCCTGTGGTGGAGGATTCTGTATTTGCTTTTGTTAGCCCAATAATATGTACATATGATCGTGCAGCTCCTCTTCTGTCCTATGCGGCTGTCTTTTCTTTACCCAAATTCCTTTGGGTCCAGGCAGTCATGAAATTATCAGATTATGTTTCTCCAGCTTTTGTAGATTTTGGATGCATTAACCGAGCTCTCCGAGGCCACTTCACAAGTCGCTGAGAACCCAATCGGATTACACGACATTTGAAAATGGCAAAAAGAGGCAAAATTCGAGCAGTTGTAGGCTGAGATGGAAAGCTGGTGTCCGAGAGGATCGAAGTCACGATAGCTCAAGTGATAGAGTAGTGGCGTATTTAACCGTGGGTTCGATCCCGCTCCTGATACTAATTTTTTTACCTGAACCAATACTTTATATAGAAAGAATTGATTTAAAGTAGTAACTTATCAATTGACCTCGAAAACGTAAATGGCTCATTGACTCTAATGTTGATGTATGTTTTTATATGCTGCTTCTTTATCCCGGCCGGATATTTTTTTGATTTATGATTCCCGGAGATTTTTTGTTGGTAGCCTCTTATAAGACTTTGTAAAGCGTATGGATTTCAGCTTGAAAGATCGAGGCGTACTTCCATAATGAGTTGCTGATTGCTTATATTTTGGGCTTGTACATAAAACGCTTGAACCGGTTCCTTCATTTGTTTTCGGAGCCATCTGCATACCATATCATTGTACCGGATTTCCTCCTGAATTCTTCTTTCCTGTTTTATTGGATGTTGTAAAGAGTGTTTCCGGGACCATGTAGTCAGTAAAATGAGGGTCTGATTTTATTAATTATTGACCAGTATCTGAAGTGTTTAGTTCCCATCCAATTTGAAAGGTTGGAAGGCAAAGATCAGATGCGAGACGCCGATTATGCAATTAACGGCTTAAATACGTTAACTGTCCGCTACTCAGCAGGGTTGTTGGCTGCATTTCATCTCAAGTGAAGGTGTTTAGTCGGCGGCGAAAATGTAAACAGAAGGACAGTTTTTCTCGCCTTTTCGCTCTCACTTCGACCGAAGCCGACGAGCACGTGCCCAAGGAATAAACAAAGAAATGTAACTGACCTAGGACAAGCCAGATGCCTTTACCTGATGTCGTTAGCAAATAAAGGGGCTCTTTTCAAAATGACCAACTGTAAACATAAATTCCATAACAGCTTTAATCCTAATAAAAAAATTATATAATAAAATAGAAGAAGGTAGATTTGTATCGTTATTGTTTATAACGTTAAATATGGCCAACATTACTTTACCATTTGTTGATTATAATTTCTGACCCAAACTACAAATATTTTATCCCAGTTTACTTTTCACAAAATAAAACAACAATTTCAGTTTTCACAATTATAAGTATTTACTTCATTTACTTTGGCTCCGTTCCACAATTTGAACTTCATTCCACTGGATGTTCTTTATTTACTTTTACGATAAATTCTGTTTCAACATTCGTGAGTAGTCTGATGAACAGCGAGGTTCGGTACATCAGAATAATACTGTAAGCTTAAGTACAAGAGTACGTAAAACATTTGTTTGAGCCCTCGCAGGATTCGGATGTTCTTATGGTCCGGCGGGTTTCGCCTCCATTTGGCTGGACGTGCTTTGCTTACATTTTTCCCGTTGAATTCTGTTTTAAAATGACTGATAAGATCCATGAAAAATGTGTAGCCAGAGCGATCGGAAATTGACAATCTGTAAGTTGATCATATTGCATACTTTAGTACATGTCACAAGAATTTTTTGCTTAGTGCTATTTGGGTGAGATCTTTTAATGATGAGTGAAATTTTGTCCTGACTCTTATAACAATGTGCAACATGGAGGCCTGCACATTTCTGTTTTTTAGTATAGATTCTATCCTTCTGCAGCAGACATTTTGAGAATGTTTTCGCTAGAATACTATGTTTCCAGTTATATATAAACAAGTGAAAACTTTTGGTTTTCTGGCAACCAAAACATTTTGTACACCCTCTGGGAGTACTCATCTCAACAAGACAAGAGGATCTTTACCGTCCGCACCTGGCCTATTCGGCCTTACTGGACGTTTTGATTCTCAAGATGAGAGCTGACGCACCTCCGCATGCGTCAGAGCAGCATTGGTGTAGAGGTGCCCCAGCCCCTAAGGGCCAAGACAAACTTCCTCTCCGCTTGTCCACTCCGAATGGTCGGACCCGCATTGTGCATCGGGTCGTATGCCGTACTCAAAGGGCTAACAAACCGAAATACACCGGCCTATTGTCCCGTGTACTCCCTAGATAGAGAAGGCGACTCTATTTCCCTGAGTGTAGGGGCTCCCCTAGCGTAGAAATTATCGGATCCGCCCCGGCCGCGATTATTGTTTTTAGTGGAATTGCTAACGACCTCCTAGATGAGCACTGCCTACGGACAAAGGTCTCTTATCGAGCTCGACGCTGGCCATGTTATCTTTTCTCCACTGAGTGTTCCCCTGTCTAATTGTAACAATGTGGTTGCTAGTTTTGATTGGAGCTCTTTTTACCATAAATTTGCTATGTCGGCACTTCTAGAGTTGTCCAGTTCTTCATTTATTTTGTCAGGGCCCATACTGAAGTAGAAGGTGCTTTCATTTGATATGGTTATCCAAATTCTGCAGGTCATATTGCCAGTTTACCAATTTTTCTACTTGTCCAATATCCAAAATTTCTTTGTGGCCTAGAATCCAAGATATTTTTAGGCTATTATGGTGTCACAGTTTTGAATCTTTTAAAATCTATTTATGTGATATTCTTATACACTTATAGGGCCGCTTGCCGGATTGCCGTCAGGCTATTTTAATAATTTCTTAGGCACAAGCATTAATAGCATGAATTCGGGTTGAAAAACTGATGCGTACTTTCTAAATGATTAGTTGGTCTTGCACGAAAGATTCCTAACTCGGCCCCCTCGTGGGTTTGCAGTTCAGCTGGGTGCCATATTTTTTTATTTTCTCCTAATCTCGGCTTTCCTTTCACAGCCCGTTAAAAACTTAGTGGACTGTTACAAAGGCAATATTCTAGGTTATGTTACTATATGTAGTCAGTGGTGTTTTTGTAATATTGTATGTCCGTTTAGTTCTAGATCCACCCAATTTTTTTCTGAGGTCTGTACGAACTTTGACTAACTTAGCCTTGGATTGATTCGCATATACTTCCTTGGTCATACTCTGTAGTCTAGTGATGGGGCGAACTGTGTAGCATTGTAATTGGTTTTAATCAATTTAATCGTTTTTAAATGGTAACAATATCGTCAGGGTCACTTGAGCTGGTTTTGGTTTTTAAGTGGTTCATTGGCTATCAAGACAATATATGCTTCCTTTTCATGTTATTTTAATATCAAAATTTTAATTAAGCAGTCAGGCGAACTGGTTCAATATTCAGTCTACATAATGATGTACTTGACCATTACCACCGGCATAACATTGATCACGATTTAATGCATCAGACATACGACATAGGACACACTATTAAACAACTGCCTCCTCGAAAAGCTCCAGGATATGATTTAATCAAACACAAATATTTCAAAATTTACCTACTGGTGATTACTTTATTGGACAGACCTATAGAATGCTGAACTCAGGACTACTTTTGTTCCATTGCAAAGTATGTATATTTCATCAATAAGTAAAACTGTTCATAAGTCAAATAAACCTTCTGATCTTCCTAGTTCTAGTCTCCTTTCTATCTTTCCCAAAATTCTAGAAAAACTACTTCTCCCACGATTATGCCTATAATTGGAAATTCTAAATTATTCCAGATCGTCAGTTCGGATTCTGCTCATTTCACTCGGCAACTCAACAAATGTAATGTTGCTGCTAACAATAACGCCTCTTCCCTCGAACGAAAACACCAGGTGTCTTACTTGATTTAGAACAGGTCCTCGATCAAGTTTGGTACTGGAGCTTTCTTTGGAAACTGAAGAACATTCTCCCTCATGATGATGTTTTATCTGTCTGATCGATTTTGCCGAGTCCGTCAATGAACTGAATTCTCACCTTATATACGCATTAAGGCGGGTGTTCCTCATAGAAGCATACTTGGCCCATTTTCAGTATACACTAAAAGATATTCCTGCAAATGTTAACATTTCATTGTATATATTCGCTGCTGATACAGATGTGTAGAGATTATTGACCGTTAATGGATAGTTATTCAGATCGTGAGACGCGGTCTGGTGTGATGTAGGTATCAGAAAAACATTTTCTTTATCGTGCCATCGTTTCGATCTTTTATTGAGATCATCTTCAGGGCCTGGGATTTACAAATATAGTTTACATTTAGAAAATACATATAGAATTTGGCAAGGTGAATTTATACAATGCAAAATGTATTTTGTATTCCATCCAAGTATTTCTACTCACTCAAAGTGTTTGTCTTCTGTGTAATTGTGCCATGTGGTGTTGAGTGTGCCAGTGAGATTTTACTGTTTCATGTTTATATATGTTGGATTTTTGAAGTGGTGGGGAAGGAAGTGGGTATAGAAGAGACAATTTTGTATAAGTCGTCGGCTTCTTTGAGGTGATAAGAGCCGACAAAGGGAAACAATGTGTTGGTAATGTTTCAGCCACTTTATTCTTTCAGGATTATATAGAAAGGGTTAAATGGGAAAAGGAAAATTAGATTGTTGGACAATTAGACTATGCGAAAAATATTTGATGTGTGGAATGTAATGTGATGATATATGTATGTTATCTGTATTGAATTTGATTAATGATGTTGGCGTAGCTGCGACTGAGTTTGCATGTATCTGTTCTGCAATTGATGCTGTGTTTATATCCTTGTTGATGTAAACCATTTCTAAAAAATTACGTTTAAATTTGTTTTATTCTGTATGTAGTATTTTTGGATTTTTGAAGTCAAAATTGCAGTGTTGTTCAAAGTGGTGGGAAGCGAGTGCTGTAGGATATGTTGTTTTACTCTTCTGTCCAGATATTGGGATGTAAGACCAATGAATGTAGCTGGACAGTCTAAACAGTTTATCTTGTAGATTACGTCAGATTTATTTGTAATTGGTGTGGGGTCTTTAATTTTGGAAAACAGTGTTTGGATTGTTTTATAATTTTTGAAAGCTATTTTGAAGTTATCGGATGAGAGAAATTTGTTTAATTTGTGTGATAGGCCTTGGATAAATGGGATGGAAATGTATGTTGGTTTGTATGTATTTAATGTATTTGTTGTATTTAATGTAGTGTTATTAGTAATAGTGGATACAGATATTCTTACAAGTAATTCGAACCCCCTCTTTAACCGTACAAAAAGGGTACAGTTAAATGTCATCCTGCTTGCGGTAGAGAGAGCATAAATAAAGCCCCATTGCCTACTAGTGATCTTTGACTTTTCATGGATAAACTACTGACTTGGAAGCCCCTCAAAAGACTGAAAATTTAGCAAACAAACCGACGTTATAAATGATTAAAAAGACTACTTGACTCAAATCAATCAATATTAGACATTGAATCCACCCTTATATTTTTACAATGAAATTACCTGTACGACCTTTCTGGACGTAGGCTTATGAAGAGTGTGGGGATCAACAAAAGAAATTAAATACCAAAGTGTCAATTTAATTAAATATAAAATTCTCTATCAAAAATAAATGGTCGTTTTTATGTTTAAAATTACACTATTCATAACAATCCTGCTTGTACTTGAACTCCAAACTTGAAAGCCGTTTTTATCAAATTTCATCAATCACTGAATACATAGACAATTGAAACGAACTGGACAACTTCCCCTTCTAAATTCAAATGACAAAGTCTGCTTATATGAACTTAACTTCATACTTAATACAATATTTATAATTTTAAATGCCAAATAACTCTGTTAAAAAAAAAGCTTTTGCCAATTAATGTTTTTCAAGATGCTTCTTTTATCGTCAGCTTTAGAAATGAAGTTTTCAGTTTCCTTAAGAGGAAATAGTACGTACCAGCAGTAAAAAGCATTAATCCAATAACGAATTTAGTTTACTATTTTACTTCTCCAAGTCTAACCTCTTTCAAATCGAACTTTGATTTGATAAAAGCCGCTACCGGACTTTGAATAACTACTTAACAAATCATTTCCCCGAACAGGTGGAAAGGCCGTTATTAGCAAGCGACGAACCTCTGCCGAATTACGAACCGAAGTAGACCTAGATAAATATCATAATTAAAAAAGCCAATGTGATTTCCACTAACTCGAAACGTGCTATTAAAATATAAAATTTTTTCGAAAATTCGCGCAGTTATTTCCTGTTTAAATGTGTTGGAATTTAAATTAACTGGAATATTATAGAAAGTAATGCGCGATCTTGCCGATTAAGGCCTTTAATAATTATTATACTAAAACAATAATTCTTATATTATAATGTTAAAAATGTTAAAACACAATAAGAAACTGTTTGGATATCTAAAAAAACTACACTGGAGGACATATTTAACGCCCTACTCAAATTATTTAGTTTGAAATTAAATCCATTATCTTTCTACATTATCCACAGATAATGTGGCTACTTTATTCAAAATAAATAGTAAATAATGCTTTATTTAATTCATTTGTTTACTCTATACTGATTAAGCCTTGCACATGTCCAACAAAGATCGATTCAGTTAACATTTCTCCTTCGTTGTTTTCATTTAGTATTATTTTTAAACCTGTTACAATCGCTTCAGTCTGGCATTTGAGTAAGGATGACAGTGTCGTGGCCATAACATTCATTAGATGCGTATAACATAATTATCCTGGCGCCTCTTAAACATTTTCTTATATACAGCGGAAATCCAGCCACAACTACATCACCTACCCAAAACGTCTTTTCTCAAAGGTGAGTACTATGACAGAAAGAAAAGCGTTGACTTCAATATCTTGTTACAGCAACTACCTCACGCCACTGGGTAATACGTAAAGTGATGAATTTGTTAATATCTCTTACCGTGTATTGTGTCATTTCAATATCACTAATTAAATAATGTACACTGACAGGCAAAAATTTCTACCCATTTGTAATATAACTTTATTTTTATATATTAATCAAAATTTCCCGTTTTTTAGCATATAGTTATTTACTATCTGTCTTTGTCCAAAAGAGTAGTACAAAATTTAAATTGGTAAGGAAAATTAAAAATTTAAAAAAACGGACAGATTTGTTTAATTAGATTTTTAATTAACAGTTCAATATCGCGTATTTCCTTCTCTTGCCTTAATTACATCTCTAAGATGACTCGGCATACTTTCTACTAGTCTGAAAATGTCTCTTTGCTGGAAGTTAGCCCATTCTTTACAAAGAGTCCTTTCAAGATCGTGGAAGTGAAGGACGTGCTCTTGTTCGTCTTTTGAGGTTATTCCATAAATGTTGGATGGGGTTCAGGTCTGTATAACGGGATGGCCATTCTCAGACCCTGATTTTATGTTGTTGAAGGTACGTTTTTATATTTGAAGACGAACTCTGTACGACTTTCAATGGAATTCTCGCCCACATCATCACTGAGCTACGTCGAAAAGATTGGTTCTGGGAAAATAGCAGGCTTTGTGCCTTTCATTTCGCCTTCTCCACACTTTTTCACACCGTTCTGTATATCGTAGAACAAATGAATACTAATAAGTAAAACTTACAGCAGACTAACCGTCCAAAGACCAATGGTTGTTTACGAGCCGTGCAACTCCGTGTGTTCCGGTCAATTCTGGTCCTCTTACAGGGCGAAAAGCCATCAGTCCATAATAGTTTAATCTTCTTCGAGCAGTGCGACCTAGAACTTCCTGGAGCTGATGAATCGCTTGAACATCAGTAGGTGTCTGTTTTGAAAAATTCTCAAAGCCAAAAATTGGTCATCCTACGGTTCTGTTACCGTAGGGCGTCCAGAACCGGGCGTTCTATGGTGGGACCCAGTTTCTCGAAAACGTCTTACGCCTCCTCGCAGTGTTGCGTAGGGAATTCCGATAGCAATAGCCGCATACCTGATGTAACGCTCATCATCAGTAAGTGCCAGACCTGCACAACACCCTCAGTCCTAAATGGCATTTTAAGTTTAAAAATTGAAATTAAGAAAACAAAGACGAAAACTAAACAATTTTTGCTTCAGAATTCAAATAGGACTGAATAACCATTTTAAATTCCTTAAAAAGTAAACATTGAAAAACGTTTATCCTTGTTTTGGATTAAGGATAAGGTGTTTTTATCTTCCCATTTCCCAGTTTAAAACATAGCATAAACAAATATTTATTGGTAAAAAATTAGACAAATTTTCAGAATTTTGGCAGAGTATTCTTTTAACAAGTAAAAAAAAAATCAATTGGGTGGAATTTTCTGCCTGTCAGTGTATTTTAGTAGATAAATCCCAATTATCCGTAAGATTATCTGATATATTTTTTTGCTGATTTTGGTAAAAGGCGTACTTTTATTTCACCAGATTTCATTCAATTCATTTCAATAAAGCCTTGACTGCTATATCATTCTATATCATTTAACGAGCTGAGAACAGTAGTGATTTCTTGGGGGTATCTGCATGATTTACCTCCAACCTCTCAAGCAAATTTTGTTGGTTTTGATCATTTTGGGATCATCAACGAGTAAACAAACGCACTAGTAACGAAGGAACGATTATGAGAACTGACTGATGAACCGGTCAGTAGTTTAGTCGTCTTCCATTATTCTTTTCAGTATTTTTCTTGCTTTTGTTTATCATTTGCGTTTTTTCATTTCAACAATTCAATGGTAAAGGTATAATTTTGTCCGTCGGATGGGTATGTTTTCACTTGCTTACATCCCGACGATGGGCAAATACAAAAATGCGCCTTACAGAGCAAACCCCCTAAGCTGGTCAATCAAGATTTAAGGAAGACTATTAATGTATAAGTAGTGTAATAAGAAAATACACCTGGCTAATAGAAGACATCAAGCCATGAAGTGAATATTGAATTATTTGTCGAACCTCCTGATTGTACTTTTCTTTCCTCCAAAGCCATTAAACTGCCGTTATGTTGGTGAGGAATAGAATCCACTAAGGGTTATGGTTATAAGGTCCTCTTCCTGATCATCTTGTGTTCCTCTCTCCAAAATTGTACCTCTGTACAATGAAAACAATATTTTATTGAACTCGATCATTTTGTTGTAAGGGAAAGAGACTTGTGATAAGTAGAGAGGAAGTCCTTCTTGATGTGTTGTGTTGTTGAAGAGTAAAATTTTGCAAAAATAATTTGTACTCATCTTGCCTAATGTAATCTAGAATTGTAATTGATTAGCATTATTCATAATTTTGAGGAATTATTCATGTAGCCTAGACTTGCTATTTATTAAAATTTCTGCTCGGGGGGGGGGTGACCAACTCCACCAGGAAATATCGTTGACATCGGTAGAAGACGAAGTAAAGAAGAGATACTCGATGCTGCTTGCCAAAGCTGACTCCCACCCGAATCCGGCAATTGCTCAAATTTCAGGGAATATGCCTCCACCCCGCCAACAAAGACGGCTAAAAAGAAAGCATCATACGGACTATAGATTGTAAATATGTGCGTAATGCAAATAAGTGATAGTGTAAACGTGCGCCTGACGTTACATTGTTTTAGATAAAACAAAAAAGTAGGTTAATTTATTTAATAATCAGATATTTATTTATCTCAAATTACTATACTCCAATGGGTGAATTTTTGTGTGGACTGCCATAGGGCAGGACCCGCCCTCAAATACCATGTTAATCACACTTTTTGAGTGTGCTGTTTATCATTATTTATTAGCAAAATATAATGTGTATGTACACAAGAGTTAAATAAAATAATAATAAACAAAGGGTGAGGTTTGCGAGCAGAGCGCCGAGTCACAAAACAACTGTTGAGAAATCGACACGCAAAATACAAACGGTCGCGATTAAAGTGCGGACTGACTCGTATACAAAGTTTTTTAAAGTTTACGGGTTGCGGGACTGCCTCCAACACGTGCGGCAGCGAAGATGAATCTGGACCTCGTCGTCAAGCGCGTCTCAAACAACAAACCCGTCACTTCACTGTCTTTTAGGTGCGCGACGTATAAATTACAAAAATTCACTTCACAACAAAATTTATTAACTGTATAACCTGTAACAAATGTAAACTAATACTAATTAATTTTAAAAACAAAAAATATACAATATATACAAATAATTAACATGCGTGGACACATACCGAAGGTGTTAGTAAAACCTAGACTCTCAACGAATTCCAGATTTGATTAAATCATCAGAGAGATATAAAAATTTAGTTATATATTTTCAAGTTTTATTTGGACTTTGATTCGAGCAGGCAAGAGGGCTGTTCCCTGGGAGTCTTGAATATGTCTGGACCTCATAATGAGCAAATATAATAAACAAATTAATATTTATAATCTCCTCTGCGGAGACACAGCCATAAAATCGGAGCGTTCAGAAAAGTGGTGACCGGTCGTAAAAGCGATTCTAAGACAGTTCTGGGAAATGGACTATTTCCACTGGCTTAACAACCGAAGTCATAAACAAAACCCATTCACTCAATTCCTACAAACATAAATTCTAAATAATTTACTGTGAAAATTATCACCTCCAATAAAGACCGCAAAACGTTCTTCCTCGTCTGACAAAAAAATCCAAATCCGTCGCAGTTATTCCCTCTTCAAGCTACTGGCTTTTATAAATGCGAATTTATTAGAATTATATATGATTTATTAGCCCAGTCGAAATAACAAAAATTACCACTAGTGCTAGTCAATTTATGTATATAAATATGCTACGTTTTTTTAAGAAAAAAGTACTATTCTGACGTTTAGCAATGCGGGGTGAAGAACTTGTCACCACCACAATACTGTGCTTCTTTTCAAACTTTAAGATTAAAGTTTTTCCTCCTGGAAAACTTTTCTGTCATGTTTTTCCACGGCTAATGGAAAATTGTCTATGCCCAACTTCCCCTGACTTACACTTAGCCAAAATTATCTAAATTACAAAACTGCTATATTGTTAAATAAACTATTCTCCAATCTACTTAACGTGTTGAAGTCGTGAGGAGCGGCCGAGAATGAGGTAGTTTAAACAAACAGTTTTGTCATTTTTGCCGACGTTTCGACCTTCATTCGGTTCATTTTCTGGGCATGGGAAAATTACAAAACTTTTCTTGATTGGAAAAAATACAAATTAAGATATAAATATAAATGTGACTTTACCCAAGTATTTCATACGCACATAAAACGTGGTGCTAAGAAAACACACAAATCTATAAAAGCTTCTAAAAAACGTAAATTTAATCATCTATAAAAGATAGCAAAATAATAAGATAAATCCATAATAAACTGTTTGAATATGATTCTTCACTGCTTACACACATATCTATTTTAATACAATTAAAGTATACAATAATATAAATTTAAAATCCTGTTTTAGATCAAGCATTTAAATGTACTAACAATAAAAAAAATCTGTTTTCTATTTTTCTCATTGTTTAACGCTTTGTTTATACTGTGTTGTAAACGAAAATTATGAATGCAGAGATGAATATGTATAATTCTTATTGATTACGTTAGTTTACTTTCGTTTAGTTTACGTTTATTTTGCAAAAAAAATTTAAAAAATTGAATTCAGTCTCGTGTGAGTTCTGATCAAATCGTTTGTTGTTTTCTGCAACTGTGGTTTTATTTCGATTTAAAAAAACATCTGTGCACTTGTTAGGCATACTGCTAATAAAATTATCCCTTTTTCACGCCACAGATGTTGCAACGCTGTACTCAGTTGTTCTAGGTCAACTGGTTGCGAATGGCAATCGAAATGCTTTCTTTACGACTCATCCCACATGTGCTTAATGGGCTTGAGGTCTGGAGACAATGGGGGAAAGGGCAGATGGGAAATTACCAACTTTTCCCAAGCATTAATGAACAACCGGGCCTCTTATCCAGTTATCCAGAAATCAAAAATCCTTGCCAATGAGATCTCTGATTTGAGGGATGTATTGACATTCCATTTGACTTAATCGACTGCAGTGAGGTTTCGTTAACGATATGGAATCCAGTTTGTCTTCCAGTGTAAATCCCAGCCCAGACCATTACACCTTCTCCTCCAAACTGGTCTGTAGGGAGCACGAACTGTGGCATTGTACGCATCCTCTGTTTTCGGTAGACTCTTCGGCTCCTTCTGTCATTATAGAGACAGAAACGCGACTCGGCAGTACATTAACAGCATTCCAGCTTGTGTGTTCTGTTTTACGAGCTTGTTGCGCCATATAGGGACGGTTCGTACAACGGGTGGTATAATGTAGTTAAGGCTCGAGACCATGAAAAGGTCCACCTTGTGGCTCCAACCACGTCCCTTTCTCAATCCAAGTTCCTGCTTTATATCCTGTTTTTGGTTGCAAGGGGGTGTGCCCGGGCGCAAAATAATGTTTTACACAGAGGGGGTGTAAAACAACCTTGGGGTGTGCAACCTCTCCAAAGCACAAGCTGTACTCGGGTCAGTGAAGAATCATTCATAAACAATCCTCATTCAGTTTCCATTTGTGACTTGCAAAGGCTTACTTTTCTAGTCTCATCGGACTCCGTCAGGATTTCTGGAACTGAATCAGTTTGTTGCTCAACAGTGCTTAGTCTTCCCTGAACCTTTCATAAGCAACCCTCATTCAGTTTCCATTTCTGGCTTACAAAGTTTTGAAATCTAGATAGGAATTCTTCTGAGCTGCTGGAACTGGGCTTGGGTTTCAGCCCAGTTTTTTATTTGTTTTTCATCCTGCTAAGATCGTCTTCAAACAACCTTATTTTGCTTGCATTATGACATATAAAGACTTATCCAAATCAAGGTGTTTCTATTGGATTCTGAATTTAAACGCGGTCTGGTTGTACTTTTTACGTACTTGTACTTACTTTATTTTTTGTTCTCTCCCTGCAAAGAATCGTCCATTAAACATTTTCATTCAGCTTCCATTTGTAACGTCCAATGGCGTGCTTTTCTTTTTTCAATTGGAATCCTTCTGCATTTCTTGTGCTGAGCTAGGTCCGTAAACATCCTTTTTACTTACATTTCTTCACGAAAAGATATGTTGTGTAATCATATCCGTCAAAAAAGAAATTTAACGTTTTATTAAATATTGACAAAACATTATAACGAACATTAAAAAATAAAAAAGTACTTTGCAACTCAGTAGAATTAAAAAATTAGGGCAACTGTTCGAACAGCCAATATTGATTTTAAATTTCTTATAAACTATATGTACCATTAATTTTGTACAACTGTTTATTGCACCATTTATTTATGTGCATATTAACAAGCTGATTACTATAATATTTTATAGGCAATAAACGATCCACAACTTTAATTTCCTGGTTTGATTTTAATATTAGACCTGGAAATACTTGTTTTACATTCATAAATCTTATATCCATACAATACTGGCAAAACTAAGAGACATGGAAATAATATTATGCAATTAAAATTCTACTATGATGTCAGACTATGTACAATTTATTACATTGTATATACTGTGAAAGGCCAAAAATCCGGACAGGTGAATTTATTTGTTTATTTTCCACAATAACTAGGTATGAAGGTATAAACTAGATACAATTAGTAATTGACTTGAAACATAAACACAATAACTTGTTTATCTTTGTATCAACACAAAAATCTGTTCACAATCTTTAGAAACAAACATAAAAAAAATTACTTCACTTTGAACTTTACTAAACCGACATGTCCGGTGAATTAATTGGTTTTTTAATAGTTAACTTAAAAACATAATATTAACTTGTACCTTTATGGTGTTACTAACTCTTTTTCACTCTTTAGATTGAAAATAAGAAAATTAGTTCAATTTCATCTGACGAAAAAAATGAATTTAAGTAAATTAATTATTAATTTTTTCTTTCCTAAAAGGATTTCAAGTCGAGAAGCTCTCGCACGACCGGAAACTTAGGCCAACTGCGGATGCGTCCGCTACCCAGTCCCCGGAAGCCTCAATCGAAGAGAAAGTAGTGGTCGACCGCCATGTACAACGGCTAGAGACGATGCTTTACCGCACTGCTGAACCGTCATTTAACTTCCTTGAGAGGTAGTCTACTACAAACGACCTGTAATATAAAGTTGAACTCTAAAAGGCTTCATGAGAACAGCGTAGTCTGTTGATGTCCCACTTCGGGTTATCTACAACCGGAGGAGCATCGAGCAGAGGGGCGACTTCGCAAATCGGCATGTCGTTTAAACGCTTAGAACAATGGGGGCTGTTCCCTTGACAAATGAGGTCCGGTTTAGTTTTTGGCAATTAGATGATCAGGCCGGATGGAGAAGACGTGGAAGTTGCTGGGCTGGAATTAAGGTTCCTCACAAAACTCAAACGGAATGGATATTTGACTACACTAAGGTACATCAAGAAAGTTCTTCCTGAAGCTGTGGTCCCATTCGCTCCATTCATTGTGGTCACCTTCGTAACAAAGGTTGATAATAGTTAATTGTAACTTGTCGACTTGTCACCCATTACTTGAAGATTGTAGTAATTACCACAATCAATTGGCCAGCACGTTATCCTGACATGAAGACCATGGAAGACTTAAGGGGCATAATAATGAGACAGGTTAGATTGTTCACCGCCCCCAATAAGCGTAGGACAGCTTCAAACTACTCTCGTTGAAGAATGGGATTCTGTTTCACAAGACGAAATCCGATTGCTTGTGTACACAGGGATTTCTGTCTTCTCCTCTAGTGAAGATTAGCCTACGGATGATAAACCTGCTGCTAAAATTCTCTAATTCAAGCTAAAAATACTTTCTCATTTCATATTTAAATTAATTATATTAAAATTAAAATTTTAATTTATTTAATAATCTATTCCATACAAATATTTTGATGTGAAACCTAAGTAAATTAATATAAATTAGCCAAACATAGAAACTAAAGTAAAAACATTTATTAATTAATAAGATCCCTTTAAAATTACGGTGTCGGTTTTCCAACGCCGAATTTCACACAATCGTCGGCAACTGCTTTAAAAAAGGCTTTATAAATAAGGGGAATCAGTCCAGGTCGAGTAATTAGAAAGGTAATTACCGATTTATTGTTTCCGTGATCTCCTTCATGAATGCCTTCACCCGAGACTCATTAAAAGGAAATGTTATGCTTCAATTTCTGGCCGAAAGAAAAAAAGAAGAAAAAAGGACAGCCCCGACGATTTCGAATTTTAAGTACGCCCATAACAATCATGAGTACGTAGGTTTTTGAACCGGTCAGAACGAGGAAGAAAGGGTTTCCAAACCACCCGAAAAATCGCAACTAATCCCGGGTTGCTTTCAATAATTATAACCCGGTCCAGCTAATAAACCAGTAATAAATTAGACTGCACGGTCTGTATAATATCTAGTAGAGGTGGTCTAGTGATCCGATCTGTAGGATAATTTGATCCTCGGCGGCCACTGCCTTACTAATTGCTGGTAATAACAATAAAATTTTATTAGGGGTCCTGTTGAACCCGACCCTACCCCACTGCTAACGAGTTACTGGCCGAAAGCGGAACTTCAAACGGTCTCTTCTTAAATCAAATTAAACTGAATCGAACTTCCTTTTATTGCGTTCATCTTTGTTAAAATATTTACCTACTACTTGATTTATTAGAGAAACAAATATTTATATACATGCCAATGTCCAGTTAACCAAGAGGCTGTATTGAAGACTTCAAATGTGGCGAGTTAGTTAATCAGGGACTTATGAATCCCTACCAAATGAAACTTATATTACATATAAAACTGTGTTAAAAATCAGTGTAATGGATTACTCAAAAATTGTAGAAAGATTAAAAGGTTGCTATCTAACTGACAGTCAAGCTGTGCACGCACAAGTCTCTGGCTTCACCTGAGGTAAAATTACGTACAGTACGACACTGGGTGAGTGTACTGAGAGAAGTAGGAACTGAGAATAAATTCCTCCGGACACTCAGGACGTTAAGAACTAGATTTGGACTAAAACCCTCCATAAAATGTCAAACTCCATTGAATAACTGAAATGAATAAATGAAACTCATGCAAGCTAAAACCCTGGCCAGAGACTTGTTAAAAAAGTCTAGCTTATACTTACAAATTATCTAGTTCATCAAAGCAGGAAACTCAGGATCATTGCAGGTCTGAGACCTGAGCCTTGCCAGTTTAAGAGAAACTTGAAACAATTGGTTGAGGGGGAAAGAAAACCGAGTTTAACCAAGAAGAAGAGGGATCCGCATACCCTGATACTAGTTTGAAGGCCTGCCTGTTTTATAAAGAAGAATCCAGTAAATATAACTGAGAAGCCACAACCTGGGCGAATCGTAAGCCTGAAGGTAGCCGTAGTAACCATACGGGTAGTTAAATAGTCATATTTGATGGATTCTGTGTTAAAGGCTCAGTAGCCACCTCATGTGTCCTAATGATGCCGCCTAACCTCCTTACAAATATATTGTGCCATTTTCAAAGGAAGATCTTCAGGCTCTGAAGAACGGGAGTGAAGATTAAAGATTCGGGAAATATTCAGTATTCCCTTGGTTTCGAAATTAAGCAAGAAATAATAATTACCCAAGCAAATTTACTTTAAAGACTACAATCAAGCTTCTAACTGGTGATGACAAACCAAAGACTGAAGAAAAACATCTTTTGAAGCGTTGTGACTTTTCGGTTCATCTTGATGGCACAAATGATGGCACCTGTGAAAAGCTTGCTGAAGAACTCCTGCCCAAAAATCTCTCTTAACACTAACACATTTTTAAGATCTTTAGTCCTAGATTTGTGTGGCTTTTTTTGGTATGAGCTTGGTCTGAGTTGTAGCACTTAGTTCCTGAAATTTCGTCCATGTCATGATTGATGATCCTGTAATTTGGTCGTTTCCGCTCTTATGAATTTGTCTGTTTCTGTTCGATTCATTTTTTCGCCATTTTCAGTAGTGCCTGGGTTATAAGCAGATTCAGAACTAGCAGAAAAGACTGACAGCATAACACCCAATTGTATCAATTGTAAAATGTGATTATTTGTAGATCGTTTTCCATTAAATCAAATTAATCCAGGGTATTAATATAGGTCAGAAAAGATTTAGTCCCTTTTAACAATTTCACTACTTTTTAAAATCTCTTTTTTGGATGGAGGTGCCGAAGACATTAATTTATAAGACATCGCGCTTTTGCCCAGCGTAAAATCAAGTTATAAAAAATAACTCGCCGAAAAGTTTGGCAAGTCAGTGGAAAAAGCCAGTTTTGCCCATTGTTCATCCAGCCACACATATCTCTCGGACGTCAATCCTTTGCCCCTACATGTCGATATGGTCTTGTTTTTCAATCGACAGATGCACATTCTCCGACGGTGTCAAGGGTAAATGAAATCCGGGTTTTCACCCGGTTCATTGCAGTTTACAGATTAAAAACACAGATATTGAACGAAGAGAGGAAAATCTGCTGATTGATTGTATTGAGCTACACGGCCAACGTGTACCGGAAAGAAGTTATTTTTGAAAACTTTAAAACATTAATAAAATTCTCAACTGGGTATGCATATTATACAGATTCATAAATTATAATAAACAACAGACAATGCTAACAAAACAATGCATTTTATTTAAATCGCTTCCGATTATCCTAGCCTGCCTAGATTCACTTGTTACAGACGAGTCTCAGAGTTTATGTGAGATCTCCCTTTGCTCAGAAGAATTACTTATTATTTATCAACGTGTTAAAACATCAGTTGAAAACAAGGTTAATCGTAACAAGTTGATCCGCTCTGATCATTCTAGACTAATTTGCACGGAAAATTTTAAGATTTCTCGTAAATTGTGAGACAAGATGAATCTGAACCTTTCCGATCATATTTGTCTGCGTAATAGCACATGTCCTGGCGATCCGACGAGGTGTCAAAAGCCCCATTCTTTGCTAAAAACGAGGATCTCCTTTTGTTTCCCAGACACATTCTGCAAAGCCACTCCTCCAACTGGTCTCTCTTCTAGTTCACGTCAATATTACCTTTCAAGGGTTGTCCTGGGTGATATTCTGTCACTCTTCTCTGCTTTTTTTGGATCTGCTTGAAAATGGCGGTCTTGATATGTATCGAACAAACCAAAACCTGCGCAGATAGATAAATAATAATAACAGCCCGAAACGTTATATTCATTCGATAGCTATTACAAGAAAATCCACACAAAACTGGTACTAGAGATCTTACACACAACACTACATTCAGTTGTTGGTTTGTTATTTTAACAATCTTATAAGTTTTGTAATCCTCTTGTTTCTTGCGAATCGAATAGATCAAAACCAGCGTAGATATACACACTAGTAACGACTAAATCGCAGGTCCATCACTCATGTAAGCATGCACATTTCTTTACCAAATCGAAATTTTTGCTTACCGTTAAGGAGGATATGTTTCAGAAGGTTAGTTGTTAATGGATGAAGATAGAGTAAAATGAAGATATCTTTATCTTCCAGATATCACTAGAAAAACCTAGAAAAACTGTCGAAAAGTTCTTAAAAATATATTAATGTTAAGACAGTTATCGGACTAAAGTTTTTCAGGAAACCTTTCCTTTACCAACAGGTGCTAATAACCCTGATCAATACCATGCTTTTACCACGGTATTACCCTATGTTATTATCTCAGAGGCTGCGTTTGAATCTTTCTACTGAATTCACTAAAGACGTTTAAAGATAACAACACCGACGTTGTCCAATTCCTCGACTTGTGACGCCAAAACCGACTCATACTAAGTTGTAATTGCATATACCCAAAATTATACTAATGGTTACCATCCGAAGGGAAATGAAAAACACCTGGTTTCTTGTATTGGTTATCATCCGGGACATTACAGTGATGTAACTGCTAAACCGTTGCAGCCCCCGACGCGCCCAAAAACAAGTTTATCTATCATGTTGAACAAAATGTTTTTTGAAGCTTTAAGCTTTATTTTGATAGGTTAATAGAAGGAACGGGTGTAATAAATGATTCTGAAATTTCGATTGAAACATTTTCTCCCGGCAAAAAGACAGATGTGGATTCCTCACAAACACATGATGTGTGTACCGAATTATAAAAATTGTTTACCACCCTCCGTAATTATTACACAATTAGTTGATGATAAATGCAGAAACGTACGTGAATGGAATCGGCCTCGTGTTGTGCCTGGTGGCGAGTCTGGGGCTCGCCTCGAAATCGCCTAGTTTACAAGCCTGTTCTAGGTATTGGCTGAAGATGACGGACGACAACGCCGAGAAAGCGCTGGAGAGGTACGAGGCGTGTGTGGACATGCTCTCCAGTCTAAAAGGTAACGGACCGACCGACCGTCGAGAAGACATTACTTACAAAAAGAAGGATAAAACTTTAAAAAACAACTATTCCAGGCCGGGAAAAACGTCTTTTTCGAGAGTCGCTCATGCGCAACCTGGATAGGACGGCCACATTCTTTTTCGAAAGGACCACCCTCCCGGCAGCGGAGGTCGTCCAGGTGATGAGGAGCGTGGCGAAGCTGATGGACGTTTTGGGGGAAAACCCCGTCATGTCGACGTACAAGAATCCGCTAGACGACCGTCCAGAACGCAAGTACAGGATCCTCTTTCACTCCTTTATTGCTCTCGTGACATGCCAGACAATCCTCCTACTCTGCCTCCTCTGGCGGTTTTGCTTCATAAAGCGCTTGACCCATCAGGAAGAGGTTTATCTAAAGTAATTTGTAGATATTTACATCGACAAACTTGCGATCAACAGTAACAATGCTAATCGTGTGCAGATGCAGGCGTACGACGTCCTACTGCGAAAGCATGACTCCAAGAGTCGACTGCCCACTGAAAGACGGGGAAGATTTTCCTCTCATCAACAAGACAAAACGTGAGTTTAATTAGGAAATAAAACTAGTTAATTTATGATTTAAGTAAAAGGCCTTTTTGATTTAAACAGAAGAATTAATCATTTGCCACATTTATGTCGGGTATCCTCATTTAAAACCGGTGCTTCTGAGGGAGACTGGTTTTTAGTAAAGATCCTTATCGGGATTGTAAATCCCTTTCGGGATGATTAAAAAACACAAAAAAAGTTTCTATGTTAACCATATTTTTAAAAATACCAATTTTTACACACAAAAAAAAAGACTGTAGCCACCTCCAACGTATTCTACAAATCGAATTTAAAGTGTAACAATTAAAGTATATCGCTTTTGTCAGAAATGAAGGTAGAACAATAAATAAGTTCAAAACGAAAAAAGTAAGACAGTTCAACTTGTTGTTGGCATAATTTTCAGAATGTACATTCGCCTGTTCCCCGGCTCATTGTGACAAAATGAGGCCAAAGGACGAAGACATCCTGACTGACTTTTCATCGCTCTCATCCCCTGGAATTGGATCGTGAGTATTTATTTATGAAAGACTGTCATGAATCCAAAGAATTGTTTAGTCTTTCTGTATCCTAGGGTCTTTAAAAACAGTCGGTTCTAAACAGTTTATTTTATTTAAAAAAAAAAAAAAAAAGATCGAAAACACATAAACGTACGATTTGCCAATCGATGGAACGCTCGATAATACCCTTAAACGTAATCATACATCTCTGTTTGTGTGTTTGTTTTATAATTCTAGGGATTCGGAATTTGAAGCCTTGATGAACAGAAGACCTCTGCCCAAACCCAAGTCGACGACTGACAGTAAAATCCCAAAACGCGGGTCGAAGTCCAACGGCCATTCTACCTTCCCAAAATGAAACGGGTGAACAAACGCGAGGAATATTTTTTCGTCCTCCTGTGAAAAGACCGATTCTGTAAAATATATTTTACTGTACAAACTGTCTCATTCAATTTTACCTATTACCTACATATCACATATTTCTGAGTCTCTCAATTAAGGACCAGAAACGAAGAAGATGAAAAACCGTCTGGCAGATCAGAAGAACAACATTAGGCAGTTTAAAATTATCAAAAACTGCCAAATCATCAAATGGAGCTGAAAGATTCACTCAACAACCAGAGACGGGACATCAAATTTTTTTGTAAACTATATTTATTTGAATCTTTATACTAATTACAACATACTTATTTTAATGTAAACCAAATTAAGCATCAGAAATTCATGAGTTTTAGTAAAAAATAGTTAATTGTGACAGTTTGAAAGAAAATCCACCAAAACATCGGAAAATAACGAAGCGATAGATACAAATTTAGCTAACAATTTATTACCTGGTTTTCATTATTAATAATTTACTAATGTCAATATATGATTAATAATATCACCTCGCAGAGAGACTCTCCTAGGTAGTAAATCTATATTGTGAACTGGAAACCCATTCTTCAACAAGAGCAGTTTGAAGCTGTCCAATGCATGTTGGGGGCGGCGAACCGTTCTCAGACATGTCACATAAGTGTCCTATGGGATTCATGCCAGGAAAAAGTGCACGCAATTCATTGTGTAATCACTCTTCCCCGAGTTACATGCGGTCGAGCACTATCACGTCTTCATACAATATTATCCTCATTAAATAGAGGGAAATGGGACCACAGCTCCAAGAGGAATTTCCTCAATATACCTTAGTGCAGCCAAAGAGCCATTCCGTATGGTAATTAGTCGTATACGGGACATCTTACTTTGAAAACGCTTGGCACATGAAGCAAAACGTTCTCCAAGTCTCCTCCACACACGGTCCAGGTCATCTGATTGACAGAAAGCAAACCTGCGGAAGTAGAGAACCAGAAGCAGGATATACTGTTCTCACGAAGCCGTTTGATGACTGTTTTAGAGCTCATCTTTATATCGCGGGCCGTTTGTAGTTGACTACCTGTCAAGGGAGTTAAATGACGGTTCAGTAGTGCGGTAAAGCATCGTCTCTAGCCATTGTACATGGCGGTCGACCACTACTTTCTCTTCGATTGAGGCGTCCGGGGACGCATGCGCCTAAATTTCCGATCGGGCGAGAACTTCTGAAGAACAGACCTGAAAGGATTCTTCACCACCCTGCCAAATTTCATTGCGATGCGATCAAAAATGAGGCCGCCAGAGAGCGCTAGATTTTTGAAAGAAATCTACCTAAAATCCAACAACAACCTATAGGTTTCTTGATATCAAATCGAGTATTCGAAGCATCGAACCGAGGAAAACAAAGCCAAAGCTTGACCGGTTAAAAGGAAACTGATTTAACTTAGGGACGGTTTATCAGAGGTAGCACGTGAAGGTTTTCTAATAATTAAGTCTCTTCGCTTAATTAAGGCTAAATTAAACATATAACACATAACATCTTAACTTGGCTCTAGGAAAGGGGGGGGGGTTAATTCCCCTTTTACACCTCGTTGGATCAGCCACTGAATATTACTGCATTGTATATATATTATATTATAGATATTTTTAGAATTGAAAAATTACTAATATCTATGTAAATATAAGAGAAAAACAAATGAGCATCCCTTGTAGATACATGCTACAATGCTTGATAAAATGCTCTAAACTATAAGTATTTACAAGTGACCAGTTTTTTTGTTTATTGTCGTTGGCCAATAATTTAATAAACTCTGTAAAGGCCTTTAGGTTATTGTTTTGATCATTGATGTTGTTACCATTCGTTTGATCTCATTGTTCTTGGGCAATATGATCCGCCACTTAACACTGTTTAAACCCAACAACAACAATTTAACAAATTGAAAAAATAAAACAGGGAAACCTCTTCGGAATCTGTTTAAATCGTCGACTTTACGACTTTATTGTCGATTAGCCGTGAAGTCGGGGAAGAACAAAGTCGCATAGCCACGAAAGACGGTGCCATCAGATATCACAATGGACGAAACCGAATGGCACTCGAATATTTCCTCTGATTTTATAACTCGTTTGAAAACGGGAGACTTACGTGTGTCGGTAATCGTTGTTAACATCAATTGTCGGATTTATCACGTCGATAATTGGGGTTGAAGGGGGGGCGGGTGTTTCCTTTCCGTCTGAAACACGCTATCGATCAATCTGTTTGCATACGTATCGCTCAATTTGGCGGGTCGAAAACCGGGTGTACTAATGAGTCGCAGTGACTATCCTCACTTTTATCTCTTTTCCCTAATGAGTGTCCTCAGAGAATTTATGAGTTCTCCAGAGATTCGGGTTTAAATCAAGCCAAAGTTCCCACGGGGGCTTATCACTGAAATGTGTTACAAACCGATTAATAATTAAGAAACAAAAACAAATTGCTAATGAAATTAATTTGTTTATCCTGATCAAATGCTGTGTATATACTCTGAAACAAAAATAATATTTTTTAATGATATTTTTTATCATCAGAAATTCAATTTTTAAAGCCTAACTAGTATGTACAAAAATTTATTTGTTTATAAGAAAAGTTGCAGTTCTTGTGGAAGTACTGATGTGATGGACACAAATATAACCTACTTACTTATACTAAAAACTTTTAATCCATTTATGTTTTAGTGGTTTGACAACAAAATTTACAGCAACAATACATGGGGTTTTTCTTATTATTTTGCAAAGATCTCGGAAACTATTGACTTTTAGGAATGATTATTAATAATTAATATGCAGTCAGGCTTCAGGAGACAAGCAGTCAAACAGCATACCGATTGATGATTTTGGTTCAAAAGATGCACTCCCTCGGTTTTTGCTATATTGAATTGATTTTATGTTCTATCTGTCAATCACGAGGAATCAAATGTCAAATCGTCTAATTTGCCTGTAAAGTTGCTCCGTCCTGGGCCCTCTTCTTTTTTGCCTCTACCTTTATGATTTTCCACAAAGTTTAAGTTCTTGCGACCACATCCTCCTTATGTTGCCCAAATTCTACATGCTACGACGTCCGATTGAAAAATGCATTAGATTGCTTAATAAGGAGAAGAGATTCATCTCTTAAGAGGAGAGTCGCTGGGGATATGTGTGATAAGCTAAACGTTAATGTTGATAAGACAAATTCATCGGGAAGTAGAGCTAAGCCATATTGGCATTTCGAAATCAATGAAATTAAGTAAATTTCCAAAAATTCAGTTTTCAAAATCAGTTATTTACTTGGGTCTTTCAATCTTTCAAAATGATCTTTAATGAGATGAGGTAAAATCACATGATCCAGATCTAGTAGAAGAACTCTAAATTATGCAGTTTACCTGATGTTTTGTTAAAAATCAAACCAACCGTTAATTGCCTGTTATCTCTTATTACAAGTTAAGACCATTGTCTTAGACTTCTCACGATTTTCTTATGTTGATACATGAGCATTGTTCAATTCAGTGTGCAATCGCATTTAAAGATTCAAGAAAATTGGAAGATCCAGGATAAAGGTTTCTTGGCGTCTATATGCTTACTTTAAATTCAAGCACTTTGCGATTTGATTCGACATTGTATAATTCTATGTAAAAAACAATATATCAGTTGCGTGAGTTTGGCAGTTTCCGATCATTCATGATCTCTTAGTCTCGCTGCCTTACTGTCAAATGCGTTCCGATCATCTGCAGTAGTAGTTACCGAATAGGGGTACATAGAGACAAACTGAAGTTAGTGAAATAGCAATCGTTTGTTATGGTAAACCACGATGATCGGGCAGTTTTCGACCCCCCCCCCAATAAACACATATATCAGATAGTTCAGACGTTGGCATGATAGAGAAAATGCTTTTCTGAAACCTACATCCCACCAGACCGCATCTTACGATTTCTGAACAATCATCGACTAACAGTCACTAATCACCACACATAATTCAGATTGTAAACACAGCAAGACTAGACAAACCAGAATGACCGAAAACGACTAAACAATAGGTTCACTTCCCAGCAAACCCCTTGGAGAAAGCTCACCAAATCTACACGGTTAAGCTCGATAAAAACCATATTTAAGCCAAACTCAATGTCAATACTGAAGAAAGCCAAAGGCTGAAACGTGTTTTGTTACTTGATGGTTCTACAGTAAAAACAGCAAGACTAGGCACACCAGAATGACCGCAAACGACTAAACAACAGGTTCGAAAGTGTATCTAAATGCTGAAATGCGCCTCTAATTGGACAAGTGGATCACACTAACCAGAAATGACCATGACTACATCTCTAAAACGGATCATCAGTTAGATATTTACCGCGAATTTGAAATCGTTTGAAATCGAAAATATTTAGTTGTCAATAACAAAGTGTAATACAATCTTACTTTTTATAGTAATAATATTTTTGTTCAACATTTTCTAGCTACCTCATTTTTGGGATTATGGTGCAACTACCACAGCAGAGAAATATTGCCATGAAATTGACAAAATAGACGCCACATTGCAACGTCTTTGTCCGGCAGAGTAAACCGTAGGGGCTGTTCTTCACCATAACGCCAGAACAGGTTTCGCAGTGCCAACCCTACACTTAGGATATGAAACCTTAGCGCACCCTCCATATTCACTAGACCTCTCGCCTACGGTCTTCCCCTCGTTTTGGAATTTAGATCACTTCGTGAGGGATAAAACTTTTAAAGAACGCGGTCAATCCGAAAACGCCTTCCAAGACTTTATTGTGAGTAGAAATAAAGATTTGTCAGTGGAAGAAAAGAGCTTATTACGTTGGCAAAGATGTATATATTGTGATGGAAAATATTTCGAATAAATATACTTTATTTCATAAAAATTGAAAGTAGTTTTGACTGTCTTTTCAAACCCTGCATTATTTTTGCATCAGCCCAATATTTTTCAATAAATACGCCCTGAGGATGGCGATGTAGATCGCCGAAAGTTTGGTGAACCAAAAAAGTTTACTTCATAACAAAGACCTTATGAGGATATCTGAAAAAACGTATAAAGTTATTTAATATACAATTGTTGAACGTCGTTTTCTCTGCAATATAAAACGTTCCGGCTTAAAATTTCAGATGATTCCAGTCGAAAGGTGATCCGACACGATAAACAGATCGAATTCCAGCTTCATTTGTAATTATGAGATCATTTGTTTTGAGGATTGGAATCGTCATCCGCTGCAATTTTAACATCTCGATTGTCCCGGTGGAAATAATCTACTACAAGGGATCAGCAATGATAATATTTATTAGAAAGATCTGTTTAAAAAAAGGGACGAACATCAAACGTGCATTTTATATATTTGCATTTTTTTCGAGGGGAAAGAAGGAAGAGAACGTTTGTGTCCCGGATTAATTTATATATAATTAACTCGTTGGTACGACTAGCCGTTCGGGTTCCGAGGCTCATCGTCAATCTGCCGATTTACATTCAAAGCAACTTTCTTTATATCCCACCGACTCTTTCAGCTACAACCACCGTCACTTCCGAAACAGTGTGAACACGTTGAAAAAGGTCGAGTCGGTTCCACATAAGGAAAATCGAAGCCGAGTGGAATGAATTTACCGTTTTATTTATGGGCTGTTAGATTAGAATTTTTATCCGGATTGGACCCGGAGTCGTACAATATTTACCTCCGGTTCTTCCGGTGGGGACATTTACATTATTTAATAGTTCGATATTTTTCACGATGTTATACCTGCACATAAAAAGAACAAGCGGCCAACTCGTCGCTACATATCCACGAGTATTATAATGGGAAAGTTATGTTAATAACCGAGTTATATCAAGGTTATCGAACCTTCATATAAGATCGTCACAAGGCGGATAAATATACAAATTTCCGTTCAGAAATAACACACCCGACTCGATTACAATTATTACTATTTATCATGCCCATTTCATACACTTATGAATTGCTTGTTTATAAAGATATTTTATACGTGCCCTCGTTTTTGTCTTTGGAACCTCTCTCTAGACCCTGGAATTGAATGCATAATCAAATCCTTTTTTTTCTTTCTTTTTTCCATACATAATTGAATTGGAATTATTCAAAATAGATCAAATTTCTTATTTTTGTTTGAAAAAAGTCCACTTATTTATGAAAAAAATTGTTTCGTAATAATTTACCTTCTGAAAGCTACTTAAACTTATCATTCTTAATTTCACATTTATTTCTTAAGTAATTTAATTTTTTGCCTCCCTCCGCCCCCTGATTATTCGACATCTCGACATTTCAAAGTTTTTCAATTCTTTAATTCGTAATTAACCCCTCTGATTACTGATTACTCTTTTATATAACGGTGTAGAGCTGAGCCAATCACTTCTCGACGAAACTGGCAATTCCAGCTTTTGTAATTTACAATAAATTACCGTCAGGCATGAGAATCATCACTCCGAGTGTTGGCAACCCGAGGTCAGACTCTGGCCAAACCAGCCACCGAGGTTGGGCTCCAGGATCTATCAACATCTAAGCTATTTCAACCTCTAGCTCAATCATTTCCTAAATCCAAACCCGTTCTGACTCAATCTTAAATATATTCTTTCTTATTTGTATCGTTCACTATGGATAGTTCCGGTGCACTGGGTGCTAATTTAGAGTGCCGTCTTTACTCCTGCAATAGCAATGCAACGGAATCCAGTGTTTTCATTACGTAAATGTGGAACCGGCTACTCTAAAACCTAGTACAAATCATTCACTAAGTTAGGGTGGTGAGGTACTCGTAATTTCGCGATCACCATTTTCACCTAATAAATTATACAACAAATTCCACGTTAATAAATACATTCACTCTCAACATACACAGAGAAACACAAGTCGAGATATTTATAAAGTGTTATATATAGTAAAAAAGCCCTGTTTCCTCTAAAAATAGGGACAGTATATCTTCATACTCGCTGTTTGGTTCCAGAATAATTCTCGTAGCGTTTGGCATTATTACACGCTCTCTATGTGGAACCAAGTAATCGGTACCTTCAATTATGTGGGACACATCGAGCAACATTTCTCTAAATACGGGGGCTTCGACCCAGAAGTAAGTCTGCTTCGAGTCAGATCCTCCTCAGATCACCTATCGTCAGAGCTCTTGATATGTTAGGCTTCTCCGCCCACCTAGGGAAGTTGCCATCAGCTGGGTCATTTCAGCACCCAACGCAATCAGTTCCTAAATTCATTCACACTCTTGCTCACCCTTAAAAACATTCTTTCTTATTCAAATACAATCCAGAGTTAGGGTGGTGGAGTAATATATATACCTCCATCACTCTTTACATCAAATACTTGTTAATCCGACTCACTGAGGTGTCGATGAGGTTACTCGATATTCCGCCATCGGCCTTCTAACAGTACACGTTCAAGTCAATAAACACATAAATAAACAAGAAAGGCCAGTTCTGGGCCAGCCTCCGCCATAACCACATCCATCACCCATCCCCCTTCATCTACCACATCCCACAACGACACCCCAGTAGACTTTTCGACGCTCTATCCCCATCCTGACGTCAGTATTTTACTTCATTAATTGTTACTATTAATTTCATTTATGAAGAAAAACTCTCATTGAAGATACTCCAATATAGTCCATTGCAGTCCAGGTCGGCTACAATCGCATCTCTGTATTTAGTTTGGATTTTGACCAATCCCTTCACCTCGGAACTGAATCATATTTTCATATTAGAAATTGGAGAGCCCGCACAAAATTGTTCATCTATAATAATTTATACGGGAAATGAATGTATGTAACCAAAAAAATCTTCTGTCTTACCTTGTCTAGTCTTCCTCCTCGGAAGCACGCTGACTCCGAACTCTGGAAATGGTACACACGATTTCAATCAACGTTTCTATACTTCGAGGTCCAAATTCCGACTATTTGTAGTATTTATTTTGATAATCAGGGAGGAGCAAATTACTTGAACATCACTCTATACGCCGCTACAATGTTCTTCAAAAATAAGGGGTTAAGACGAAGTTTTATTTTCAAACGGGCTCGGATGGTGCTGAGATCACTTAATCAGCATTCTTCTCTAGATGATTGTCATCTCGGAAATGTAACACTTGTTCCGCAAGTTCCACATTCTTCAGAATTAACTGAGTAACTTTACATCATCTCATTTAATGAACACGAGAAAATCACAACAGGAATGTTAACGATTTTTTAACGGTTGTCCGGCACAAGTTAAAGACAATTTACGAACCGAGAAACTGATTTTGTCGTTCATCACAAAATGAGAATTTTACGGACTATAAAAAGTTAGCGATTCAATCCGACGGATCACATAAAGACTTTCACAATGTTACACGTGTTTTATACGTGGAAGTACTTCTTCGCATAAAATCGCCTCTTTGGGAAACTTTGTTGCGATCAGGCTTGTAAAAGTTTGAATTACAACATGTTCGTCCTCGTTTGTCACCCAAAAAAGACCAACGATCGTGGAAGATGAACCAAAATCTCTGTGATATTTTATATATGTTTCTTATTCTTGAAACGAAAGAAAAAACACATTCGGCTGAAAACATTCAGCCTGACTAAAATGGTACTTGTGTTTACGACTTAACTTTTTTAGGTACGTGTATTGTTTTTGCATTTCAGTAACCTTTAGTCTTTATAGCAAGTTTGTACAAAACATTTTATTTAGTTTGTTAAAAAGGCAAAAGAAGGATGCTTTTATAATATTAAATAACTTTTTACGATTGCTGATATTTACATTTTACAAAATATAACACACATCGATATTCAGGATGTGTCAAACTTCTCGGCATACTCCCACTTAACCTAGCTCACTTCCACGATTTTCCTCCTATTCCAGCTACGGTGGCAAATACTGTAAGCACCATAAGCATTGCGAATACTCCAAAAAATATTTTCCGGTAATTTCATCCTTGCCGAACAACTTGATGTGCCTAGCTATAGTCAGACGTGTCTCGACATTACTCATCTGACAGTGTGTGATTCAGGCAGACCAGGATGATCGGTAACGATCAAAATGCAGGTTCATTACCCAACAGATCGCACGATAATTTCAGGTATTCGAGCATTGCTAGTTTCCACCTGAATAAGTGATCCTTATCGGATAAGTGATCCTCGGTCCAGACAGAGGTTGGGCTTCGGGGCGGAAAGATGCTGTCAACAGCTAGATCAATTCAACACCCAACGCATGCGATTCCAAATCCAACCCACTCATACTCGTTCTTAAATAAACCCTCTCTCATTTACATCCCATTTCTTCAATTGGTTGCCGAGCACCTACTCGATATTCCTCCATCATCCTTTACATGTAATATACAACTAACCTAATTGAGAGTTGTTGTGGTACTCGATGTTCTACAATGGACCTTCTCACACTACACATTCACGCCAATAATTATCCTCCATCTCAACCGACGACAGAGGCAAGGGACACAAAACTATCAGTACTATGCACAACAAAACAAGCACCTATTATATAACTAACCTAATAGAGGGTCGATGAAGTACTCAGCATTCCTTTACAGGCCCACTCACGTTGCACTTGCACGCTAATAAATAGATTAACTCCTAACACATGCTAGGGACACAAAACTACATCTACTATATAAATTAAAGAATCCGGTTTCTTTCAAGAAACAGAACCATAATCTCTTTTCAAACGCCAGACGCAGACTTGGGCCCGAAAGTAAGTGTCCCTCTGTCGACCTCGCATGGCCTATCCTTATTCGATCGGGTATGATCCTTCTTTAGGCCTTCCTAGGTCCACCGATCGATATTTTCTTTTATTCGTTTTTTATTGCATTGTTAACGTCAGAAAAGTTATAAAAAAGGACACTACTACACCCGCACTGCTTGAGAGTTTTGCTGTTGTTGCTGGTCTTTAACCATAAAGGAAGGCCATTGCTCCTAAATCAAATAGTATTTTAAGAAATATTGTAAATATCTGTGCTTATACAGTGCAAATACTAATAAGCATTTATCGTTTTATAATCGTTCTTGATACGTGAAAGCTTGTAATGTGATGTAAACCGATGTATAACATATTTGTTAATCTTTTAAATTAACTAATTAATTAGGATTGACCTACAATTTATAATTTTGTTTGATGTATCGAAAGGACGTTCAGTAATTATTAAATTATTTGCCCTCCTTTCAATCCTTTAAACAAAACCTTTTAAATTGTTAATTCAAGTTTGTAAGACCTGATGAAGGGGTTGAATACTCGAAAGCTCGACGAAGAATTTTTGTATTGTACTGATCTTTTTGATATGCCTCGTCTCTCCATTGTTCTGAATTGTATCATTTAATTTTTATAGTAGATACATATGTTCCAAATAGAGATATTACATTATGCACGACCTTTAACTTTTTTTAATTCACTGTAAGTTTTTATTAGATAAACTTAAGCATTATCTTCGATGGTGAAATTTTACTAAGATAATTATTTTTTATTTAATGAATTACATTGTATACCTTAGCCAATGTGTTGTGGTTAATTTCGGCGGCATTCTGTTTTAGGTCCAACTTAAACAATTTAACTTCACTACAGTTGACGTTTCCCAAAAAAATTGTTATATTTGAAAAAAAAATCTCAATGGAAATCCTACAACTGTTTAGCATTTTGAGTGTACCTTGTGTCGGCTTCTTCTAACAGATTTGAAGTAATTCCGCTTTTTGAAATTTTAAGATTAAGATTAAGGGGTGGCAAGAATGATGTGGTAGAGAGATAAAGGAACAGGTTCGCTAGGGAGGTTGAAGTAGTTTCGACTGACGCATTAACTATTATGGTCTCCTAGTGATTTAACTAGGAATCGGCCTTGGTGACTGACACGCAACCGGGTTGTACCTTGGGTCCAGAACAATATCTTATTTGTGAGTAGCCCGGGCCTCGATTTAATTTTCAGAGATGTATTCATTTTAAAATACATAGGCCAACACGGCTCCTTTGTCTCTCGGTTTCTTGTTCAGGGGCTTTTGACCTTTGTAATTCATTGAGACTCTCCTTTTTCTTTTTTATTCTTGTTTTTTTCCCCGCGACCTCTTTCTTACGATCTCTTGTTCTAAATTGGGCTCTCCCGCGTCTTTATTTCTTCCCCGTGGAACCGCCGATACGTACGGTTTGTGTTCGTACGTATGACATCCTGTAAATCACCGTGTGGAGTTGCATACGTTTTACTCTCGGCCTCATACACGACCCTGTAAAGTGGAGCGGGCAGTAAATATTTATGCGTTTTTGCATCTCCGGGCCCTTTGTGGGGCCGCAAGTAAATATAGGATGGTTCAAGGGCGGACCACCGCAGTACGACATGACACGACTCGCCCTTTTTTATCTTATGAAATTCAAAACGGCAACATAACTTCCTTCCAGATACGTACATCAATTGTCACACTTAATTTCAATTAGTTACAGATTTATCACTTACACCAAAAGAAGTTGGCCGAGTGTGACTGCACACACGTAGAGCCAACCGATATAAAAAACAATGACAGTAAATAAAAAATTCCGGAAAATTTTTTTATAGGTAATTCGTAAATTGAAGTTATCTTTTGATTGATATCCAATCGTCTCGAAGAGGTATTGAATTATTCATAAAGAAGTGTTGTAGTGTTCTTAAAATATGTCCGGGTAGAGTATATACCTGTCAGTAGTTTGAAAAATTATAATCCGATGTTTGGATCTTTGTTCTTGACTAAATCTAAAGAGTTTATAGTATTATTTTGATCATGTGTTGATTACACAAAGATCAAGAGCTTTCGCTACACATGGGACTTCATTGATAAAGGCTAGAAATCTTTCCCAGGGTGAGTGTGAAATTTCCTGTTGGTCAGCCCTATGTCTCTATCTTCCTATTCAGTCGCGTCTCCAATTTGTTGTATAATTTGAGTATAAAACATGCATACGAATCAGTGAGCTTCAAACTAAAGATCCAAATGATAGTAAACGAAAGTTACAGGAATCAACAAACACTAAATCAACCGAAGCTGAAACGGTTTTAAATTTAACAATCACTTTTAATAATATATGAGTCCAGTAATATATGAATTATTCCACATGGTACCTGCGAGGAGTTCTGGACCAGTAGTTTGGTCGTTTCAGTTTCTCGCCATCTTCGTCGAGTGCTTGTGGACAATTTGTAATAAAATATCAGGCATAAAGCTAATTGGATAGCAATGAAAACACTCAGTTCCTTCGTACAGCTTTCGAGAAATATATCCAAAAATAACCTTCGCATATTTCTTAGCCGTGTTTGTTATGAATATGGATTTCAAAGTTCGGATGAAGGCCCGAAAGCAAAACCATTTGCAAACCAAAGCATTTTTTTTAAATTAGACATCCCATATTTTTTCATCCGTATAAATTACAATATAATAGCTGATTTTGGTCACTCTCAGCGCTGGAGGTGCCAAGAACAACATATCAAAACAGTGGAGGTCAACATGATTGGCAAAGCATATCCCAAAAGTAGAAACTTTCTTATGAAAATCTGATTAATTCTAAATGTAATAAACTAAGCAATAAATCAAAAATGCTTTGGATTGTTCGATCGTGTGTCATAACACAGTTGACTACAAAATATAAAATAAATATCAATACATCATACATGCATTTTCGTACGATAAAATTTGTGAGCAATTCATAATTTGTAAAGTGGTAAGACTGTTTTATTTTGGCAGTCGTGTCTTGTTTTTATCTTCTGATACGATAGCAAACCAGCGAGATTAGCCTGGCCAGGATGGTCGCATTTCTATTTTTTTTCTATTAATAAAAAAAAGATTGTTCAAGAAAATAATCTAAAAGCCAAAAAGGTTTATCAGTTGTTTCAGTTTGTTCCCAGCTTGGTTACCTCCCTGACTAAATACTAGATGGCGATATGCCGAAACGCCTCTGTCAGATGGTTAAAACGCAAAAGTACTAATTGACCTTTGCCCTATTTCTTCTTTTTCTTTAAAAAAGCAGCAATTGACGGAAACCATGTAATTTACACTGAATTTAGTTTTCGACTGTGATTTTTTTAGATTCATGTGTTGTGTTCTTAATTTTCTCTTTGTAAAAATCTATTCGTTCAATTTATCCTATTTTATAATAGAATAATTGTATTACTAAAATAGAGAATGAAGCGATTCATAGAATGGCTCGCGTCCATAATTGATATGGGTATAGAGGCTAAAACTAGGTCAACCATTCAACATGGGCCGGTTTCTTTGAACGACCGTCATATTTGGAACTGGAGAGTCAGCGGTTCCCCGATTCGCATCAGAATTTGAGACGGGGAAAAATACGCCGGCTGGGACCAAAAAGGGCCGGGACATTTGGCTGTGACGACTCGTCCAAAACGAGTCCGTGCCCACACGCAGCCACCAGCCCCTCCAATTAGCTTCCTTCCACTTCCTTGATATGGGGGCAAATTACACGTTGCCTCCCCAGATATCCGTACTTCGCAAGTTCCCGTCTAAACGGTGCCAAATATCCAGTTATATCAATATCCAGTTAGATATTCCTACTGATCCTAACTAATTAATTTTTTCAGCCTCGAACTTTTGTCATTGCATGTTTCTGATTAAACGCACATAAAAACCTTCAAAACTTATTAGTTGTTCAGACTCTGTCAAACACCTGCTATGACAACTAATTACCTTTTCAATCCAAAATAATGCACTTCAATCACATAATATTCAGATTAGCTTGATTTGAAAAAATCCATCTCACCCAATGGTAGGAAAAGTTACAAATGTTTCTTTTCAATATATGATTAACAAAACTCGCCCAACAAGACTATCAAAGATTTCAGAATCTGGAATGAACTAAATAAACATCCAACCTTCACATAAAAACCATTTGCAAAAAGGCATACAAACTATTAGGATGGTATCTGTGCTATGGATAGATCCTCCCATGAAAGCACTCCTCTAATCCGACTTTACACTTCAATAGTCCGACCAGTTATTTTTACCTAGTTATGTTTAGTCTCAATAAGACAGTATCAACATTGAATTGTTAGAAAATTTACAAGGTAACCCTAAAATTACCCCTTCTGTCTGTTCACACGTCCTCATTCTCTCTCTCTCTCTCTCTCTCTCTCTCTCTCTCTCTCTCTCTCTCACACACACACACACACCCTCTTTGTCACACACGCTCGCGCGTCATTAATCATCATTGAGAAAACTCCATTCATCTTAATTTTACGTTCCGCCAAATACTAAAAATCAAATTAACTTCTAAAAAACTTATTTAGTGGATTTTTACTGAAGTAGAACATAGTTAGGACTTTGTACAATAAATATTCATTAGCATTTGCACTATATAAGCACAGATATTTATTTTTTCAATATTGTTTGGCTTAGGAGCAATAGCCTTTCTTTATAGTTACAGACCAGCAACGACAACAAAACTCCCAAGCCTTGCGGGTGTAGGGTCCGTTTCTATAACGGACCTGATTTTGAATAGGCCATGCAAGGACACACGGACACTTACTTATAGGCCAAAGTTTATGTTTTCATCGTGTAGAGAAAGGTTGCAAGATGTTTCCCTTCTAAGTGAAGTGCAATTTCTTGGCTCCAGAAATGCCACCCTACATTCGAGGCTTGCTGATAATTTATTGTAAAATTACTAAAGCTGGATTGGCAGGTGATTGCGAGGAGTGATATGCTCAACTTTGTACACGCTTGAAAGTATTATGTACCTACATTCCTGTGAAGATTTGAAATTCAAGATCAATAATTAGTAAAAAATATTCAAATCAAAGATCATCAAGATTATCACCAATTTTTTGTCGAATTTTCATATAATGTCAATCCAAATTGAACATGGATCCAATATTTAACCAAGACGATTAATTTACGTCTCTAGTATAATGTAATTAGGGACTATAAATCTGTGATATATAATCCGACATTGACATAAACTGTTCCCTCATTCGATTTAGATGCAATTGTATTGCAACAGGTAAAAGGGCTCTGGCACTTTGTTCACACCTGTGTCAGGGATATGAGGGTGGTAAACTTTTTTATCCCAGGTAGTGATTTTTGTGAAGAAAGATTAATCATTCAAATTTTGGAGGTCATTGAGTACCGCACCACTGTGCTGGAAGCTGGAAAGAAAACATTTTCATAACAATAATTTCTATTGAATGTTACGAGAAATTATGCTGCTGTATTCCTTTTGGAGCTGGTGAAATAAATGGAGAACTAAGGTGAATCCTTCCAACACAAATCTTTATCCTTTAAAATTGACTCTCTAAAAAAACTAAAGCCAGTTAACATAACATTCAAGAAAATAAATCATTTAATATTGATGCACGTTTGTAATACTTGTACGGGTCAGATGTCACCAACCAATGCCACTCCTTGGCCAAAACTAGCGGGGTGTGTGTTCTTCCCCTCCCCAATAAAGAAATCATCAGAATCTAGGCACCGTAGAATAGTGACTAGTCAATTGGTGCATGAAGTTAGTGTGACATTTGTTACCAAACTTTATATAGCTATATCGAAAAGTAATGAAAATCAAGTTATCAACACAAAAAATTCAAAACCCCTCTATAACAAAAAATGTCGTTTTATTAGCAGGTCAATTATCTTTCTGACCGGAAATAATAGAGTTACTCAAAATTGCGTCCAGTCCAAATATTCACAAATAGGGCGACTTTAACGCGTTCCACATACTTGGATCAATCGTTACGACCGCAGCCAGCTCTGCGTTTCTCCGAAGAACCTTTATTATTGGCATTCGCACGGCCATAAACGCGGTTCGTATCGCCACACACGAATCATTAACGTCGTCATTTCATGCAAATCGGCGAGATCGATCCTCATTCCGTCGACCGCGAACGGGAAAGCTCCAGGATCGTCTTCGGGATCGATAACGGGATCAGGTCGTCGGTCGGGGTTGATATCGTTATACGGCATATCAGGTTATTTGGCGATTTCGAGGCATTTACACTATTAAAAGTTGTAACAGTGTTTTATCAACATAGAAGTATGACTATCTCTCCCTTACTTTCTCACACACCCTCTCTTTCTCTGCCAATATCCCCCCTCTCTCCCTCCTTTTTTCTTTCTTTGTTCAATTGTTTCCCTCAGTCGAATGCCTTGAATCTTTGACGACTTAATAATCTTCAAAAGCAGAGAGCACCACCAATCCTAATTTCTTGATCTACTTTTGTCCTAGTAGCCGTTCACTCTATTAGCAGGAAAGGAGTAAAAAATAGGCCTATAAGTAGAGAAAAACAAGGTCTAGTCTAGTCTCAATAATCCGTAAATAAGACGGTCTTTAGAAACGTCATACTGTCATCTGAATGTTACCGCTGTACGGTTTTATTCATGCATCATTTTATTTAATTGGAGTTTATTATCATTGCATTATGACCTATGTAACTTTGAAGGGCAATTTATCGTTGTAGTTGAAGTAGATTGTAATGGAAATTAAATACCCTTTCGTGGCCTACTAAAAATCAATGATGCCAATTCGCAACTTTTATCATTCTTAAACATTCTTAAGGTCTTTTGCGTCTGTAATGGTCACGCCTCACTGGACAGGGGCGGTTTAGCCATTCTATGAGGAGAGAATGACAATTTCCCTGTCAATCTGTATCCTATGTAAAAAAGATTGTATAAATAAAAGGATGTTATTTTTATCATTATTAAAGTAAAATAGATTTTACAGGCATTAATAAATCTTGGCAGGATTCAAACTGGCAGATGAAAGAGTTGAGATAGCTGTCTGGCTCAGTCCCAATCGAATAGAGTCGAGACATATTTGATATAATAATTATAAATTTTAATACATATATTTTAATTTCTTCGACCACCTGATGACTGATGAAAGGCACTAGCATCAAGATGCTGAATATGAGAGCGCATGCGCCACCGGACTAGGGAAGGCAGTCCGCCCTCCTCTCCTGTACCGTGTTCACACCCCCTTCGAACACCCTCGAGGCCGGACGGACCCAGTCTCAGTTCAGTGCGCGACGCCCAAGAATGATATAGTTCTCGGACGGACGACAATCTCTTTTTTCCCAACTATCACCGACTAACGTGAGTAAATTTTGAAAAATTTGATGTTCTCATTTTTATTTTTAAAGGTTTTAGGTTTAAAAAAAAGATAGTGATGAAATTTAATTTATGAAAATAATACAGAGAAATCAATTTCATGACATCGTTCCCGAATAAAAAATAAATCCTAATGGAATATTCGACATCGAATTCGAAATTTTTCTTTTGCTCTGATGGACATTAAACAATAAAATATATCTATCTATGACAATAAGATCATATCAATTAAAATGTGTGTCATGTGGCTGTTGAAAGTTCATAAAATTTTATGTTAATTTGTAATTAAATTAAGTAATTAATACAATTTCTGACATACTACCAGATTTAGCTGTCATGTCCTTATTTAGAAAACGTTTTTATATTAATTTTCATATCAACTTCCGAGGGCAATGGCTTTATTAGTCAAATTATAATTATAGTCTGCACAAAATTGTCTAAAATTAATCTGAGAAGGATTTAGAGCTATTATTGCCATTTAGGATAAGTATTGAAAGAGAAAAACAAACGAGAAAACGTGTGGAAAATAAAACAACATAAAAGAAGAACAAAATGTTGGAATTGATGCCTAGCATTAAATGATTAAAAAATGACCGTACGATCATTATAAATTGAACAATTTTTTGGAAATTTCATTCATATTAAATTTTCCTTTGAAATCCGATTGTTCAAAACCATTGTTTATTGTACTTTTGAACACCAAGCCTAAATATGTGCTATTTGTTTGAAAATTAAGTTGCTTTGACTTTTTCTTAGACTGTTTAAAGTATTGTGCGTCACGATGTGCTCTGACCTTGCACAGGTCCTTTAAGAAGGATTGAAAGACATATCTACTTAGCAAATTTTTCTTTGAAGAGGATTTAGGGAATCGATACAATAAAGATAAAGGATTGAAATGGCAAAATAAGAAAACCTGTATAATTTATTAGCGTGAAAGGATGGGTTTGTTTAATAAACGAAGAAGAAACAAAAATAAGGACGATAGTTATTTAAGAAATATTTGGAAATTTGTCTGTTCTTCCGTTTCTCCTTCGAAAATTAAATTTTGAACATGCAGCCAGAATGTTAAATATTGGTGGTTTTGTTTTTCCTAAATATTAAAATACTTGCAGATTAAGTTCTATGAGGAGAGAAAGACTTTTAATTTTTCTTTAGGACATTGATACAAGATAAACTTATAAGCAGAATAAGGAAAAATATGACAAGTGTGGTAAACAAAAATGCAAAGCACAATACATAGGGTCGTGATGTATTATACAAAATATATTGGCGGTAGAGAAATACACATGAAAGATTAGGAAAAGAAGGAAAACATGCAGACGGGCAGCGATTCACTCAGCTGTCTGTATATCGGCCCATAAACCTACCACATAACATTTATGTAATGTATACTTGAAAATTTTGCTGTTTGTTCAATCATTCAATTACTATAATTTCCTCTTATTTTTATTTATTGCGATTATCGACACTAGTAACTTTACTAGGTTCATTTACTCTCGTAAACAGTTTCTCATTGGAGCCGTGGAGCCGAAACGGTTGAGTAAAATGTAAATCAGCGGGAAAGACGGATAGAGTCTACATGCAGTTGCAGACCAACCAAAACCACCAATGATATTCTCAACATATATTTGGAAATTTTAAAGTTTCCTTCCTCGAAAACCGTTAAAGATGAAATATATTGTTACAGTTTATTATTTATTTTGAAAATTTTATTATTTCGTCTGTTTCTCAATGAAAACTAATTGAAGAATGGCCAGCTAGCGGTACGTATTTTGAAGATTCGGCCTGAATATTTTCTTGCAAAATTGGTGGTCTATTGTTTGTTAAATGCTTTAAAGACTTTTATTAGACTTAACGACACCAGTCATTGGGTTTTTTTAATCGTTAACAGAACCTCACTGAAGATGGCGTGAAACAACAACGTGTGTGGGCCAAACTTGCTGACCCTAATACGATTAGTTAAGCTAGTTTCCATACAATCGTAGACCAACTAACATCAACTATTTAACAAATGTTTGAACTTTTTCGCATTTCCTTGAATGAAAACCGGTTTTATAAAGAAACGAGTTACACTGCTTATTTTCATTAGTCACCCTAAATATTCCGGGGTTTTTTTTTTCAAAATTGGTTTGTTCTTTCTTAAATACCTTAAGGATTTTTGTGTAACGATGACATGGCCTCTGAACTAACAGAATAAGTCATTTTATTGACAAATTATTGTAGACTTGTACATTGTTCAAAACTATCACACAAATGATATACTTAACATACATTTGGCAATTGTACTGTTTTCTCCCATTTCTTCACGAAAACCGGTTATCGAAGTGAGATTTATTATTACATTTTATATTTTGAGGATTCAACCGGAATATTGTTTACCTTTCTTTCAAAATTGTAGTTTTGTTTTTCTTAAATGCCTAATAAAAATCTTTTTGTGTATAGGTGTGATGTTCTCTGAATTTACGGACAGTCATTTTACTGACAGGACATATAGACTTGAAATTGCCCAAAATTTACTTTCATTATGTACAAAATAAACAAAAAAACCAGCAATATATGAATATGATATTTTGAACAGATTTTCTCGGGAACGTCGCTGGATAGCCTAAAATCATTTGAACGAGTATGAACGATACAGACCACTAGCGAGAATACGGGGACCCAATAACGTAATCAATTTCGATCAGTTCAACACGGGTTAGAAAATTTATATACTTTACTGTCTTCTTTTTCTACGTAAAAATAGATTGTAGCAAAGTCAAAACTATAATTGCATTTTTTTCGAACATCCAGCCTGAATAATTATTACGTTCAAAATAGGTGTTTTTGTTATTTCCCAATTATTTATTTCCCAAGTAGACGGATATATTTTTGGTCACGGTATGGTGGTCTGTAAACTTGCAGACGCAAAGGACACAAAGATACTTTATAAATTGTCCTTTTCTCGAGTATTTATTTAGTTAATGCAAAAACAAAAAGGGTTAAATTGGAAAAACACGAAAGAAGAACAATAGGCAGGTGACAATTTCAAGCAATCCTATGGAATAAGGAAAAATTCGATTTAAATAAATTCGACAAATATTTGGCAATTGTTCTTCAATCTTCAATTTCTTATTGAAATCTCATTTTACATCAGACGATACTTCTGTAACATTTAATATTTTGAATATCCAGCCTAAATATTTCCTAACTTTCAAAATTGTTGGCTTTGTCCTTTCTGAAAATAATTAAAATCATTGTTCAGTGGGGTCGTCATGAAAGAAAAATAAGTCCTTCTGGTAATGAGAAACGTATAAGTTATCAAAAATTTATTTTCAGAATGATTTGTAAAATTAATCAGATAAAAACGACAAATCAAGGGTTGAAAAGAAAAATGCAAAAAACAAATCATGAAAAACATAAAGCAAATTGCACTCATATAAAAAGAATAACTACATACAGCAGACGAGGCGGCGGCTAAGGCCAAGAACCTACGGACTTAACCACCGCGATTTGCCCTTCTGGCGCAAAAATGCAATAAAATCATGATTAAAAGAAAATGGCAGCGTCGGTAGGCCGGATCAGCAAAAACTCACGTATCAAGAGCACTATCCATAGGTGGACTCATAGAAGAATGGTCTTTTTTTTCCAATGGCAATTAAAGTATGCAATTCCTTGGCTCCTGTTCCGATTCTTGCAGAAAACGGGTTTTTTAAATTTATTTACAGGAATTTCCCATAATTATACATTTTATACTTTTAATCATTACAATGAATTAACTTAATTTAATTTACAATAACCTTTTTTTAGTTTGATGTCAAAAGTCCAGTCAAAACGTAATAAATCCGCAATTAAACGGTTAAAAGGGCTATGTTTCCTACAGCTTAACACAGCCTTATTTGTATAAAATGAGTTACAAATTCTCATATTTAGCCTAGGAACATTACAGTTTATACGTTCGAACAATTTAGAACTTTCTATCATGCCATTTACTAATTTATACAAAACTAACATAGCTTACATTTTCAAGTGACAGGAGACCCATTTTCTTTTGAATTGGGGTGTATTCGTGCTGGTTTATAACAAATTTGATTTTATAAGCTATATAACGAATGAATTTATTTTAAACAATTTCTCGGCTCTGTTATATTTATCATAGTTTTGGTGTACATAATCATGATATTTTGTAACCATAGCGTGTGTGAGGTAATACTGAGTACCCATTGATTCTTATATAACTTGCCTAATTAAATATGTCAAATCTGATGGTGAAATATCGATTTATTAATTTATTAATATCATCAATATGTAGGAGTAGTACACTGCAGGATGATATAAAGAAAATTATTACTTAAATTATTAACACAATTTTGGGCAAATTTTAATCCACTAAAGGTAAGACCGAGGTCTGGCCCTGAATTACCAGCACCCGAGGTCTCCAGGAAATTAATTGTCCAATAACAAAATTTGGAATTGCCGGTGAACGGCGAGAAGTTAAGGAAGAACTCTGTACATGTACGTATCCATGTATTTGCAAGTGCATAGTTGAACTTATATCTGATATAAAATATATATAAAAAATCAGTATCAATAATAAATGCGCATTCAACAACTGTTAGAAGTAATTATTGGGAAATCGTGAGATGCGGTTTGTGCCAACGTTTCGATCTTTATTGAGATCATCATCAGAGCTCAAAGTTGTTTTCGGCGTATATCTGCCATTCTAGCGTGTCGAGTTGAGAGTGCACTCGGAATAATGATAGACTAACGATCACTAATCACCACACACTATCAGAAATTATAAAGCTGGGTGAGTATGTTGTTTAACCTCTTTAAAAGATTTAAGTTTGTCGTTATCAACTATCCGGATTTCAAGCATTAGGCATTCATCAGGATGAAGGAGTTGCCAACATGTCTCACGACATGATGGTATGAGTAAGAACTATCCTTTAAAGAGATTCAGCAACTAAAGTTAAGATGAAAAATTAGTGTCACAAGCAGGATTTGAACCCGTCCTTCGGCTCAATACGCTGTTGCTCTAACCACTCACCATAGCCCAAATGGTTAGAGCCGCGGCGTATTGAGCTGGGTAGTGGGCTTTGAATCCCGCTCGTGACTAATTTTTGAGTAATAATTATTATAAATAATTGGAACTATTATTAGACTTTAGATTTTGGATATTTCAGCCTGAAAATTTTGAGTGCGTTGAACATAATCGAAGCGAGAATGGTTTTTACAAAATCGTGAATTTAACAAAAAACAAATTTTATAATCGCACATGTGATTTGTGCTTACTAAATTTAGTGGATTTACCTAATTTTTCACAATGGATCAAAACATTTTCAATTTGTTCTTGTAAATTTGCGAGCGAAGTTTTGTTTGATTTTTCCCATAAAAATTAGATCCAGTAAATTTGTACATATTTCGGTTCGTTCATTTCGTTTAAAATTTAATTAAATTACTTAACAATTGCTGTGGTTACCAGTCTGATAGTTTTAATCCTTAACTGATCCGTGCGTAGATTAAAATATGAATTAATCCCATTATACTTGATGGGGTGTTTCTAAATTGTTAATCGTTCTTTTATGGCCAATTCGCACTTTCTTGGATGTTTAATCAGCGTTCATCACTTTCTTGTAAACGCCCCTGGATGATTTACTGGTTAAATTAATATGCAATTTACTCGGCCGGCTATTTTTCCTCAATTCTCCCGGCCGGCCTTGAAAACGGAATTGGACGCCCAATTCTTCAATTATGCCCCATAATGGAATTCTTGAGAATATCTATAATCAAACTGTATTGTTGGCCTGTATTAGTATAACCGACTGGAGCTGGTATACAATCGAGATCGAATGCTTTCGCCTTTTTGTTTGTTTGCCGTGAATATCAAGGAAATCCAAGAAATTATTTTATAAAACAAAAAATACAAGGCAAAGCTGTTATTCTCATGAAAATTGATAACTTCGGAACTTGCGGTGGTCGCTTACCATCTAAACGCTCAAGATATTAAAAAACAGTCACCTATATTACTCCTTTATTACTCCAAAATATTAACAATGACATGAAGTGCCACGTAATGGAGGATTTAATTTACATAAAATATTATACATAACATAACTTGTAAAATATAAAGTAAATAGCTTCCCTATCTGTTTCCACACAATACACAACTTACATGATAAGACCACAAAATAATTTTTTACAAGGACAATTTAATTTCCAAAGCTTTACTTATTTCAGCTTGCAGAAAAAAGTATTGTTTCAAGAAGAAAACGAAAAGGCGGTCGACAAGATGGGGGGAAGAATTCGCCATCTATAATTTCAAACATTACGTTTATAGAAGAAAAATACCCCTTTACTGAATGGTCTTTTGACAGAATTCTGGAATTAATATAATATTTTATTAAATATATAAAAATAAATTCAATATGTTAACAATATTTTACTACACAAATACAATACAGAAATGTGTAATAAGTTAAGATAAAGTAATTCTTTTAAACTTTTTTGTGGCCTGCATGGTGATGAACCTATAGTTTGCCCATTACGATGTCTTTTTGAGGGGTAGGCCGGAGTGAGAAAAAACTACGGAAATTCCAATGGAACCCACCATAGAAAATAGCGAGAAGCCGAAATACATTCAACATACAGGCCTAAACAATTAGGATATTCAGAAAAAATTATCAAAACGATTATAATTCATCATCCTGCACCTTCAAGATAAAGGCGATATACGATTATACGAAATAATACTCTAAAAAATTTTAAATAAGCTTCTTCTTAGATCTTTTCTAAAATTTTACAATATACTTCTTTGCCCGCCCTGAGAGATCAGAGGATCGCTAACAAATCAAGACACTCAATTGGCTGCAGGTTGAGTGAAGATGAAAAAACACTAAGGGGGTCGGCGATGACCCGCTGTTTGTAGCTGTTTGTCGACCCTTAAATTTCCCCTATTACACATATACACTTCTTTTAAGTACATATTGTGTAGTAGTATATAAATAGAAAAAAGATAGGAATTTATTTGAAAATGCGATAATAAAATCATGCAGCAAAACTGATTATAACCAATGTCTTTATTTCTGATTACATTACTGTTTATGTTGATAGAATCTTTCTAAGATCAAAAACTGTTATTTCATTTTTAAAATATATAATTTTTAATTGAAGTTTTCTAAGAAGGCTATAATACAAAAATAGTGCTACAATTTAGTATTCAGTAGGAATTATTTATATTAATGTTAATGGAGCTTTCGGAAAGCAAAATGTCCAAGTTTGATAAATATTAGAAGTTCATGGATTGAGATTAATCGATCTCGTTCCGTATTTGAAAGTAAGCGGCAGTATTAATTAATTGCGTGTGTGAGTGCATGCGTGCGCGCCAGAAATTTTGCATCTCCCATTAATTATCGCATCATTAATTATCCTTAACAAAGCATAATTTCCAAACCATTTATTTTTTAATGAAATCATTAATTATTTATTGAATTTTGATAATCAATTAAATACAGTATCAATTTAGAGTAATACAATGTCTGTATGTTTCTGCAATAAATAAACAACCTTCACACCCATTTTTTTTTTTTTTTCAAAAATTGGTTAAAGTTAACATAGGATAGATTTCTGTATTTTTTTATTCATTGTACCAGTAAATTATTGAATATAGAATTTATCACATTTTGGTGAGTACACTTTTATTTAGCAGTGATTAAGCAGTGAAGACTAGTCTTTCATCCCTTGCTGGTTACAATTCGTTTGATAATTCTGCAGAATTTTAACCAAAATTTATTTACAGGGCCGTAATGTTCCACTTTTTCCCATCCTAGACGGGGAAAAAACGCCGGCGACATGCCCATTTCAGATATTTGATTTCTCTTCGTCTGTTTTTGCTCGGTGTCTAGGTAGGTCGGTCGGTCCGGTCGCGAAGTCACCAAGGTCAGAGGAGGGTTCTTCGTCGTCTGAATTACTGAATCGGCCTTTTATGAATCTTGAAAAACCGTCACGACGCGCACATTGGGTCCGACGATGAAAAACACGTGGCCAAAAAGTGTGGAAAATTGAAATTTCTAACCCCCTCGCATACTTGTCTTTATTTGGGTATTCCGCCAATTCTTGTTGATTATTTCTTTTCCATCCAACGTCGATAAAATAGGCCGGTCCGTGTTTAAATGCAGCGTTTCACAGTCAGAATGTCTACAGGTTATCGCCAATTTGTTGTTAATAACGACTCTAAAACGTCAGGTAAGTAGAGTATTAATTATTTCATTATCCGTTCATACAAAGAAATGCTGTCTGGAAAAACCCAACAAATTTTGTTAACTAAACACCAAAAAGTCGGATTTTCATGACCGCTCAAAAAACTAACTAATAGAGCGAAAAACTTAGAGAAATTCAATGTAGATTGATATTTTTATAGATGAATAATTATTACTATTATCTGAAGTTATCTTGAAACACAAAATCGAAACAAAAATTTTGAAATTATTTTTCATTAGACGTTAATGAAAATGTAGTCAAGTTGTTTAGGTTAGGGATGGTTAATATTGATAAAATTAATGAATAATTAAATATCCACCTACCACGCTCACTCCCTCCTAAGTCATTTACTCCCAAAGAAGTCAGTAACGTTTAATTAACCCTCGTAAAAATAAACGACTATGTTACGACCTCGTGAACTCTACATCCTTCATCAACTTTCCAAAAAAGCAATAGCAAATTACATCCATCTACAATGCTGCCCTTACAACCGCACACTTTCATCTCAACCAATTCAGTCACCCCGGTTAGCAGTCCATTTTTCACCACGTTGTCAACGCCATCGCCCACTCGCACGACCTTAAACTGCTCGGGTGTCATATCCCAGGCCTTCGATCAGGTACAGAACGATCACTTGTTGTGGAAGCTAAAGGGCATACTTTCAATGCATACATTTGCATACTTCCTTATCCTCAAATACTTCTCCTACCAAAAGCACCCTCTTCTATTTTCCCCATTTTCGCCGGCCCCCAGGAAAGCACGCTTGCTCCCTTACTCTACTCCTTCTTTACGCTCATCTCTCATCGCATTCCATCGCCATATCCTTAACGATGACACGGCAATCCAGAAGCATTTATCCTGATGCTGCTATCCACAGCCTTCAACCCAAACTTCCTTTGCTTGAACTCTGGTTTCGACTGTGGAGAATCAAGGTAAATAATCAAAAATCTAAATGTATAGTAATCAATCTAAATCGTACTCTCCCACCTATATGGTACTCCAATTATTTCAGCGAATGGTATGCGATATCTTGGACTGTAACTTTCATATAAAATGCTGAAGAGAATAATTGACAAAAGATCTAAATTGATAGTAGTTAACAAAAAACGTATTCATTATCCTAATTAACCCAATTCAAGCCTACGGACATGAACTGTACGTGACAGCGAAGCGTTCCAATCTTAACAAAAATCCCTTAATTCCAAAATCCTTCGCACAACAGTTGACGCTACATTCTGGTAACCACTGTGCTATCATCCCTACATCCCAAGCCTGGGCCGCTACAATAAATTTCACTACAAACTATCCTCTCATGGCAACTCATTAATTCGCAATCTGTCTAATTCAGTCTTATAACCCTCGTAGAAGACTGAAGCGCAGGTGGCTGCGCAACCATCTGATTGTGTAAGTTCGGCAACTCTAAGGACTTCTGTTGACTTCACGCCATAATAGACGATTTTACGACCACTTTTACTGAATAAAAAACGTTCAAATAAATATTGCCGGACATGTATATGTACATACAATTTTGTGTGTGTATATGTATATCCTTGAAAATAACACAATTTTTGCTTGGTACTTTGATGTGCAGTTGTAAAACAAACAAATAAATAAAAGAGGAAAAGAGAAGGAATACACTTGGTCTGCCTATCCTCGCTTTTTTAAAACACAAATTTGTCAATCGCAATATCAATTAATTTCAATATGTATGAGCACACCATTCGATTATCTGAAAATTACAAGATCTGTGGTAGTTTATTAACCGTTACCACAATTTTTGTGTAAGAATTAATAGGTCTTTCAAGATATTAATTATTTCTTACAACATACTATTTTATACATCAGTACATTGATTTGTTTTGTGCTTTTAGTTCTCCATTTTGTTCACAAATCGGCCTGTTTCTTTATTAGGGGCAAAACAAAAAACTTCGCTCCGTCTGCCTGAGGTTGTTGCTTTTTCAAAAATAAATATACATGTATATGCAAATGTAATACAAAAAGAAAAATAAATACGATTATAAATGATCCCGCAGGGGTACCATAATAATTGCTGTGTTGAATAGTTTATCATGGATAAAAGAATAGAGAAAAGGACATTCCAGTCAGGGTTGTTTTCTATGGAAAAGGAAAAATCAATATCATACTTTATCAATAGCAAACTCCACTGGGAGAATCACAAAATCCTGGAACTGATTATCTCCCAGAATGTAATTTTTGAAAATCTCGAATCCAGGAAACACAGTGCCTTGTATAATAATTCAAGTCCAAAGCCTGAGCATGTAAACAAATATTAAATCATTAGCAGTTTCTAAATAAAGAAAATTTACATGCAAATAGTTTTCCTATATAGCCACGTTGGACTTTTTATTCCGCTTCGAATTGTGTTGTTATTGTGGTATTGTAAGTCACTCAAGCTTTCATGCCAATCATACATCCAATGATGGATGAACAATCTTCACCCGAGAAAAAATAGCGAGTGTGGGCGTATTCCGGGAAGAATTAGAAATGAGGGATAGTTGTTACCAATTTGGCCATCACTTTTACATATTAAAAAAAAAAGACAGTTTTGTTGGTCGACAAAAGCTTGCAAGAAGGCGTATCGGTGGTTATTCGAAGGAACTGCCGAAAAAGAATCTGCTGTTTGGGCGATTGGAAGAAAATCGCCGCTCTGCGAAACGCCCCGGCCTAGACTACACATATTGAATCATTTACCCTTCTCAAGGAGAGGAAGTAGATGTTTTCGTTTTTTGTTGAGAACTTTTTGTCAGGGGAGGAGAAAAACAAATGAGTCATTTTTGTGGCGCCGCCGCGCTGCATGTATTACATCCGATCATTTACATTAATTTTATTTTCATGTTAGTATCTTTTCATCCCTTACAAAAGTCATCGGAATTTTTTAACTATTTAGCTCTGTGATTCCTTCCAAATTGAATCTATTCACTACCTCGCCTTTCATGCTGTATTATTAAAACGCTAAAATCACCTAAATGAAAGAAGACATAAAAATACATAAAATATATACAATAAATCTATTCTAATAAAACAATTTTTTTAAGAATATTGTGGGTTTTTAAATTACAGTTTATACTTTATTCTAACACTTTCTAAGACGGTTCCATACTGAGCTAAAAGTCACAAGGCCGAGCTTTTCCAGATTACACTCGCAGCACTGAGAATTATGAGGGCAATTTCAAACTTCTCGTTTGCCAAAAACCAAAAATAGGCAAATGGCGAAGGTGTCATTGCAATAGATCCAGGTATTGGTCAACAATCCGAAATTTAAAGACTAGAAACTAATATATATATAGTTGGAGTTGGGTTTGTAGGGTTTGTTCTTTTTTGTAATTAAACTTTCGACTATTGTGTCACATTCGCAACAGTCCAACAGCTAAAATTCACAACCTCCAGTCTAAAAACTCAGACCATGTTTGAAGCTCCGTTTGTTAAAAACAAGCAAAGTGCGCGGGTGCGATGTATCGGAGGTACCGTCCAACAACCCAAACTTCAACACAAAGACACGGACTGTAAATCAGTTGTTATTCGCAATCAACCAACAACCACAATCATTTTCAAAGTTTACATAACAATAAACAGTTTTTATCTTTTTGTAACAAAATTAGATATTGTAATAAATTTCCATGTCTGCAGGGTGCTGAACGTCTCTTTTAGTCTGTACTACGATTTGGTCTGCCTTTTTTCGCTGTTGGGTGAATATGAATAATGACATAAAAGAAAATATTTTTTTAACTAGTAACAAATTGCTTAAAGGACAAGATTTCTGAATACGCTGCTTGAATATTTCTCATGTTTCTTTTGACGGCGAGCGAAAGAGGACCAGGTATGATTCAAAGCTTGTCAAAATCAGTTCGGAAAGATGTTTGCAAAGAAAATGTTTACTAATTTTGCACTAAAATGTTATAGTTAAAATTTGTAACATCACACGTAAGTTGCATTTCAAAGCCTCTTAAGATCGGCCAGTCTTATAAAAAATCGTTATTCCCTCTCATAATTAACAACTAGTTGATAACAGTAAAATTTATTTATTACTGTCATGAGCCTAAACAATGACTTATTAGTTTGTTTTTAGATGTTTTTTAAATTTTATATTATGCTTGATTTAGTTGAAGTTGATCCACCATAAAGATAGATAGATTAACGGTGGTGCACAGGTTGAAAATTAATTTTGTTCACGTAAACCTCACTCACCAAAAAAAAAGGAACTCTTAATTTGGCTCGGACATAATAGAGATAAATTATATTAATTCGATTACAGAAATTATCCTCCTTTTAAACGTTTTTGTCCTGTCAGGGAAACATCTCATTTATCAGGTGCTACTCCTCTTAAATTATGCATACTTTGCATTCTCGGCTTTGTAAGGTAAAGTGGATTTTCAAATGTTAGCCAACTCAGCAATTATAATTACTATTCTTCGAAATTTTATTAATCCTTCCTGCTTGTGTTTACATTAATTATAAGTTCGATCACAAAATTTAAATAATACCAAGACTACTATAGAAGCAGGCCTACAACCTTTCCTAAGAAGTCGATTGTGAGACCACAATGCACTACAGATTACTGAAGCATTTGGGATGTGTGTATTTAAAATCTAATAACAATATCTAATAATAGGGGTCAAATTAACCTGTTTGTTATCTTCAGTTCATGGGAAACCTCATAAAATCGATGCCACACCGAACGCAAGTATTATTTCAACGCGCGAGCAGGAAATACTTCGTAATGATTCAATATTTTCTTCATTGTTTACATACCAACAATTTTGATAAAATTTTGTTTTATTCAGTTTAATTTTTTATTTATACAATTATCTTATATTTTTCTTTAAAAATAAAAATTATAACGATTGCATGTATTTACTAAAAAACGAGGGTGGCCACGTTGCCTCTCACTGTATTTTCGTGAGTATGAGTACGTATATATTGAGTTAGTGAGTGATTTTTTTATTATATAAAATTTAACTAATCCACCAGGGTTTTGATAATATTTGTAATTCTATATTCCATACAAGATTTGTCTTAATTATTCGGCAGTTTTTTAAAATACATTTCAATGAGAAAATAGGATTTATTTTCTTATTATGAATATATTTATATGTTTTATGATTTGCCATTGTCTATAAGAAGATGATGTGTGTGTGCACCGTTATATGGAGTTATTGATTTTTAAGACAATTTAAGTATCATCGATTAAATTTTACTTGTGAATCGAATGACCGTTAGAGGCAAATATTCTTTAAAAATTCCTTTAAAAATTGGGATGTAATTAATTCTATATTTCTAAACGATACATTACGGGAGGGGGCCAGTTCAACGTTCAGTTAGCGCCGTTTGTAAAGGTGGTCGTTTAAAAATGTCTTACAGCTCGACGGTTTATCACCGGTGAAAAAGGTAGGAATGACAAATCGCCATGGTTAAATTCGGCGGAAAATAAGGGCCGCCCGCGAATGGTTAAATTGAAAAGGAATCCCCGCGCACCGATATAACCCGGAAAATAAAAATATTTGGTCGTCGGGAACAATAATTCAGTGACTACTTAATTCCGGCGATTAATCAACCTCCCGACCTTCGACAGGTTTTCCTGAAGTGCTTCTGGTTTGTCTGTCACCACATCTTCCAAGGAGTGCTGCAACAAATCTCAAGAGAAATAATTTCAAGTCGTTCACAACGTATTTTACAAGGAAAAGTCAACTGTCTTTCCTATGCTTACGATTTATGAAGACTTGAATGAGAAAGTGGGATCACAACGCGAACTCCCACTAAATTAATTAATTAATATTAATTAATTTGATAGTGTCCGATCGTCAGCAGCTTGGAAGCTAAATATTGTCTCAGTGGTTCGTAAATCGATCTGTCGATCGAACTGTCAGAATGTCTGGCAGACCAACCACTTGAAATGCGTGTGACATTAAAGCAGCAACAGTTAGAATAGAGCGGCCCGAGTCTATCAAATATTTGCACGCCTCCAAAACTTTTCCTGGCTTTTGTAATTTATTTATTTTAATTAATATGTTTTATATCTTATAAATATTTATTATAATAAACAATTTCATAAAGTGTATAAAATGGTTCACTTCTGACAAGATCGCTTTTCTCGCATTTGTTTCTAGTCAGTTAAGGTCGTGTCAGCCTAGACTCTTTCTTAACAACTTCAAATTTTACAAATGCAAGGTTATTTTGAAGTATTTACAGTGGTTAAAGGTTTGGTTTAAGTAGAGGGAAGGACTGCGGTAGCCTTGTGGCTACCTACCCATGACCGCTGGTTCGATTCCCGCCATCACTCCAGAAATTTTCTTTCACGCATTACATCCCCCCCTTCCCCCCCCCAAAAAAATACGATATAAAAACGTATAACAGTACCCTATCTAATATAGGTATCATAAATCAATTTTAATAAAAGAAAAAACAGTACATTTAGTAAACTTAAGTTTCAAGTAATTAAGAAGAGGTATAGGGAAAAAGCGATAGAGAAAATGGAGATAAATGGGCTAAGACAAAAATTGAAAGAGAGAGGCGATGGGATGAGAAAGAGAGAGAGAGTGAAAGAAGAAGAAATTGGGTGAGAAAGTATAGCG
>CM077102.1:34597531-34629521 GCA_039619505.1 Cimex hemipterus
AGAGAGAGAGAGAGAGAGAGAGAGAGAGAGAGAGAGAGAGTTTTGGGGTAAGAAAGAAAAAATAGAAAAATGGGTTGGAAAGAGAAAAAAGAGAGAACTTATGAGGTGAAAGAAAAATGAAGAATGAAAAATGAGAAAAAAGAAAGTGAAAACATGAATATGTGCGATAAATAAATAGGGTGATACATATGGAATTTAAGATAATGAGATAAGAGAGATAGACAAACAATGCGAGTTGATCAAAGAAACATCTAGGCGATCAGCAAATCATCCTTATAAGATGATAAGAAAATAATGCGAAGAATAAGGAAAGTGCATAAAGAAAAACGAAATTAGGTGGAAAATTGCTTAGGTCAAGAATTAACAGTAGCCGACATCAGTTATGACCAGTTCCTCATAGAAACTCAAGGATGGCTTCAAACTGAAAGCAGTAGCAGATTTGCAGGCAGACTAGAGTGAACCATACATATCTATAGACAAACTGGTTATTTAATAATTCCTTAAACTGCACCCATTGCCACATGTGTTTAGTTGTGTTTTTCACTTTTGTCTTAGTATTTGTTTACAAATATGTCATCTGTGATTTTTTTTTGCATTTACTTGCTACGCTTTAATAATAATAAAGAATAGTGTGTCAATCTTTTCTATTAATGAAACCTAATGGTCGGTTCGGCTTCTGTCTGTAAAATTTAAAGGTCCCACAAGTTTGGGCAATCGGCCTTAAGAGGTGATACCGTGTTTGTTAACCCCTTTAACAATGCGGAAAAGTGAGGCTTATCCATCCGTGGATTGAGATGTGTATTGCATCTTTCGCTCCTCCTTCCAAGTACAATATGAAAGATATTTCATCGGATTACCAGACATGAGACCTGTTCCGAGGTTCTGTCCCCCATTTCAGTCCTGGAGAAAAGGTTGAAAAAAAGCGAAGAAGAGGAAAGACGCATCCGTAGACCGGATTTCTTTTATGAGGAAAGGATGTGGCTCATTTGAACTGAAAAGGCGGGCTTTTGCAATTTTATATCGGAAATTAACGATCTGACAAGCCCGGTCGGAGGCATTGTAGAGCCCATTTCGGCTTTTTTGCCGTTTTCACGCCCTTATATCGCAAACGACTCCTTTCAATACATTGCTATTAATCAACTACTTACGATTCGGACATGCCTATTTTATTATCTTCTCCAGGTTCTAGACTTTATCATCTCAAGGGTGGTGCGCTTTAAAGTCCTGCTTATAAAGCATTAAGCACTGTTTAGTATAAGTATAAAAGACGTTATTCAGAAATGCATCGTCTTCACTGCCGTTGACGTCTTTGATGTGAGCAAGATCGAATTTTTGCACTATTTTGATAATTATTCCGAAATCGTGAGATGCGGTCTGATGTGATGTAGATTTGAGAGAAACATTTGCTTTATCATGCCGACGTTTCGATCTTTATTGAGATCATCTTCAGGGCCTGGGATTTACAAACGTTGTTTACATTTACCAAATACATGTAGGATGTGGAAAAAAGTTAATTTATACAATGCAAAATATATTTTTTTATGTTCAATCAAAGTATTTCTACTCACTCAAAATGTAGTATTCTGTGTAATTGTGCCATTCTTGCGTGTCGGCACTGTCAACGTGTGTGTACAATTACATTTTGTATTGAAAACGGATTAATGTTCTGGTCGGAGATTATTCTTCTTATCGCTCACCAGCTTGGACAGTGACAAGGTGTCCATACAAGTAATTTTTCCGTCTTTTTTGACTCCATCGAAATATCTTGACATCTAAATATCCTAAATCAAATAGCATTGAATTCCGAGATGAGCCAGATGTTGGAAACGAATAGATTAAAGACGGTCACGGAAATGAAGGACCTTCTAAAATAAAGTTGATGAAAAATATCAATAATTGAAAAACGCTAAACGAATCATGAACTTAATTTTGTGTTTTAGAATGAGGAACTTTGTCATTTTGGGTCTACAGGAACATCACTGTGATCAAGGAGACTTGGAGGAATTGATCTGTGATTAATAAAAAGAAAATTCGGTTTCAAAATGGATACCTCTAATGTTGATATTATTCGGAAATTAGGACATAAGAAAGCCGGTGCTGCTTGGCTTGACTACCTTCATTCTTAAACAAAAAAATCTTAAGAAATGTGCATAAACTAAAACGAACAAAATCGCTAATTTCTCAAAACTATCGGAAGGAAATTCGGACTAAAAGAAAAACCCTGTATGCTTAAATGATAGTCTTTTGTCGAAGAAAAAGATATCGAAGCTTTCCCAAATGTTTTCAGAAATTTTAACATTAAAAAGCGTTAAGAACTTAAATAAGTAAGTACGTACGGTTGTGTATTTGCTATAAAGAAAGAAATTATGCTTATATCAAGTTTGGGTGATCTTAATTGCACAAAAATTAATGGTAACAAGATAGAAATGCCAAAGTATATCTTGCCAATTTACCTAAATTGTAGTAATTGGGAATGTGATTACCCAAAGTCGAGAGAAGTGATACACCTAGAAAGTAGAGTTAGTAATGTACATTGTCTTCCAGAACACTCTCCCCCCTCCCTTAATCAGAATTGTTTAACAGACGAAGATCAAAAGATGCTGTTATTAGCCATAATGGTGAAAAGATTCTAGACATATTAAGATAATTTACTTTAGCAACTAAATGAACGCTCAAAGCACGATGAAAAGGGTGAATATACCTTCATAGCAAAAAGAGGATAGTTAAGGATTTAAGTCGTGTACACAGTGATTTGTTAACTTGAAAGAATTTAAAAAAGGTATAAAAACACATTGTCCGACCACATATCCGTTTTTCTTTCCCTATATCTATATAAACAGCAGGATGAAAAAGAAAGTTTTTTACCGTAAATGTAATTATGAGCTTCGACCGGCCTAAAATGTAAAAACGATGCTGGTTTCTGAAAAGTGTCGCCAGGCGATGTCGACGCTCTGTTGCATATGGTTGAAGGCAGAGGGGCGTCGGTGGCGAATGTCTTTTTCTCAATCCTTTTCCCAGAATGTATTTCCTACACTCCTCACCTTGTAGGTATCCTTGACATGTGACGCACTTTCTAAAGCAGAAGCTGTATTGTTTCCATGCGCGCATGATCTCTGTAAGCACACTCCGCGAACTTATGGAAGATCGAACTAAGAGTAAACCATTACTTACCAATCTTAGAAGCGAAGACTACGCATACGTAGTCCCTCTAATGCGTAAAGGGTTTGTTGGCTCTTCAGTCAGCCGCGAACGGCGAGTGCCAGGTCAGTGGCACAGAGTGGTTGTGGTGGGTACTAGAACTTGTCTGCAAAGACTAAAAGTACTAGTTAAAACAAAACTGTCGGGGGTTTATTACACCAGTTGTTTACCGTCTATACTAGGCTTTAGAATCATTAAATATAACGTGATAGTAAAGTGCAATTCATTTTTGTAGTTTGACAACTCATTACACAATATTAAACCGAAGTTAGCAGTCAACAGTTTAACTCTAGTGTCAATTGTTTTCACTACTTTAATAGTGTATTCTGCTTAATTTTCAGATGAAGGTTGGATGGTATCTGGTGGCCACCCTCTTTCTAGCAACCGGGGGCAACGGAGTCGAGAAGCGCGAACACCCATCCTTCAGGACGATGGAAGACAACCCGATGATCGAAGACGACAAACTGATCACCGTCCACATCCCGAAGGGAAAGTCGAAATTGTAAGTATTTCACAACTGCGTAGGTGCGGAAAAGGCCGCCGTAGATCATCCCCCGTTAATGGTGGGTTTAATCATCGGCTCGTTTGAAACCGCCGGATGCGATTGTAAATAAGGAAAGGAATCCGTAAAGAGCAGAGGGCCAGATTGGGTCGCCGATAGCAGGCAGAAAGGCGAAGCACGTCTGCATTGTTTATTTTTATCTTCGGCCTGCCCCTACTTACCGCAGACGGTCCATTCCCAATCGTTTGTGTAATACCGCTCTGGTTGCGACGGTGTCTTCAATCAGGAGTCAACGACACTTACTCAATAATCCTCCCTAGGGCTCCTGTCTTTTACAAAAAATCCGCCTACGAACACTAAAAAAATCAAACGATTTCCTTTTTGCAATTACCGATGCAAATTAATGAATTCATAAATTTTAATAAATGACGCTCATCGCTGGCTGTCTATCGCTAATCATCTGTTTGTAATTATATTCACCTGAAAAAAATATCATAATATTATGTAGACTGTTTTTCCCTAGAGCGCCCGTCTCTGCTAATTCTGATCCTCCCATCTCGCTGTAGTTTCTAATTAAAAGAGGCTACTAGTTTGGTCCTTTCCAATCTTTTCGTCAGCCTACTCTAGCTGTTTTGGTTTATCAGACAGATTTGCTCATCTTCAATGATGAGTACAACGAAGTATAGTACTGACGTTCCCAAATACTTTATATCGTCGAAGCACAGTTTACGATCAGTTTGTGCTGCTTGCATACCTACCTAATGAGCAACACAGTGCTTGATGCTTTCTCGAGTACCCAGTGGAACGTGCAGTACCCGTCTGGGGATTAAAGTGTTGTACTGAGTCTGTCTATTCTCTCGAGTGTTTAGATGTCACTTAAATCTTTTGGTTGGATACTGAGGGGTGTTCGAACGCTTTTCCCGCGTCTTCTGTTGTTTTCTGTAATTACTCATCTTTAAAAATCTTGTTGGGATTTTTCTGGGTTGCTTGTGACAAGTAAAACGTAAGATGTATTTTTTGGAGTGTGTCATATACTGCGCCCTGCGAGAGCTATTGTTATCCCCAGTTCTACCCCTACATTCGTACATCAGCGGGACGTAAATCGTCAAGAAATTTGATTAGAAGGCCCGGTCTTCAATGGATGAAAGCCTTCTAAGGCTACGATTTACATCCAAAACCGCTCGATCCTACGGGCAAATTTGCGCCACAGTTTGTTAGTAAGCGTGTTGTTGCCTCCTCTGCTTCTTTGCTGAAAATACGGGTGTCGTGTTGGGTTATACCAATCTTCTTCAAATGCCCATTCAGCCTGCAGTGTCCTGTTAAGAATCCTGTTCCCGTTTCCTGCTGCGGAAGGATGGAGATAATGAGGACTAAAGGAACTGGCTGATCCCAGCAAGTGAGGAGTAATCTCGTGAGTGGGCACATCTCCGATTTCTTACTAGGCCTGTAGTTATTACATTTTTTCCTTCTTCTCGGGAAAAAGTAATAAAGTGTCCTAAGCTATAAATAAGGAATGCTATGTTTCAAATTTCAAAAACCCATCATAAGAGGAAGCAGATATTTGAGGACGAGAAAAATCGGGTGAATTGGTCCAAGTAAAGATACACACTGCAGCTTGGTGGAACTTAGACATTTTCCCCATTCCAGCTACGTCCTCATCGCTACAGTTATGAAAAGCCTCTTTACTTTCGTGTGTTCCCTCTGTTTTGCTATCTGTTTTTCTTAATCGGCCCAGGCAATCCCGCCTTCTTGTGTCTGGTAAGATATTCCTATTGTTTCCACCCAATCACCTAACTATTTTTCTAAGTTTTATGATAAAGGTCCTATCCTTCAGTAAACCTTATGTTGTGACAATTGTGTGCCAAATCATTTTCTTACAAGGGCCTCCTTGGGATTCTGTCAACTAATAGATGACAATGGTTTGCATACTTAACTAATAATCTTGAAATTCAGAACCATGTCAGAATAGGTCATGTTCAAAGTTGGGTGCTGTATAGCTGAATGACGTGACAGTCTTCAATTCTGTATCATCTGTTCAGAGTTAATCGAGTACAACTTTCCATTGCGTGGACATGAAAAGTACATGCCTATGAGCTTGATTTGTAAGAAAAAATACTACTGCCAATATACCTTCTTGTTTCCAGGATAAAAATTCTGTTCACTGTTAGAATAAATAAATTACATTAAATTAACTATTATTATTAATGTATTTCCTCATGTGACCAACTTACAATTAATACTACATAAAGAATGGGAAAAAACATTCTTGCTAACAATACTTCGAGATCCAGACAAATACTTTATGTAAACTTTTACAAGAAATTCCACCATAAAAATCTCATTCCTGGTTTTTTGTTTGTTTTTCCGATTCAAAGGTTGTAAAATGTTGGTTGTAAAAAGTTCTTGTTTTACGAGAAACTTTGCACAGCTGGGGCCATTTCCACTACAAGCTCATTCAACATGACGGTTTGATGTGATGATTTCATCTACTACCCGACAGATTTTTATTTTTCATTTAATGACCACAACTTTTTATTTTTATTTTTTGCAAATAAACATGCAAGGGAAAAACAACGTCGCGTTCGAAAATGGTTCATACATTTTTTTTCTTCGGAACAAGAAAAAGTGTGCAATATGACCCCATCAAAACTAGTCCATTAATTATATCATCAGCTACCTGTTAAATCACGAGCTAAATTTCAGCAGACGAATATCCAATCGGCGTTGTGTATCAACGTCCACAGGGTGACAAAAAATATATCAAAACAGTCTCGGCTTCACCCGAAGGTTCCTCTTCGCACCACGTACCACGATCCACAATTAATTTGACTTTCACTTTGATGGTCTGATTTCTGTTAACATAATTTTTACGCCCTCCCCCTTACGAATAGGATAAATAGGAGAATCGAAATCAGAGTCCGGAAAGAAAATAACGGTTAGATGGTTCAGCAGGTTGGTATAGACAATTTCAATGCGCGTCATTTAATCTCTTTGTACACTACAGAATCGAAATGAATAAATCTCGCACCTCGTAGTCACACGTTGAACTCGCAGTGAATTAAAGCCCCTCTATGACAAGAAGGGATTTGCAAGGTACGTACGTACATAGTATATTATAGTAAAGTATAAAAATTGGCAAATAAAAAAACTCGCACCAAAATTGGTTAGTGAAGTCGTTCAAAATATCTAAAACCCGGGGAAATATAGCCTGATGATGTCTTGGTTTCCAGGACACAAAAGAATTACTGAAAGGCAACCGCAACCGAACCAGGATTCTGGTTGTACTCCTGGCGGGGCATTGCCATTTAAGAAAGCACATCCACCGGACAGGTACAGACAGGAGAAGCACTGTGCAGAAACTGCCCGTAAGAGGAAGAGGCTAACAACCTGACGCTGGCCAGTCAGTTATAGAAAAGAGAGGCCGAGGTGCCGAAAGCCTTGTAGCCGCTTCTTTTATCCCTATGCCTATGCCTAGTATCCATCATCATCACTCTTATATTTCTTATATCATCACGCTTATATCTACCCGCTGGCCGGTTCGCTCCCCGGAAACAACATTGTTGATGATCAGCTTAGTACGGACGCCTGGTCAGCGTAGAAAAACACCCAACCACAGTGGTGTTCCCGCACTCAAGCAATCTTCGAGACCCTACCTCCAAGTAGCTGCACGCCACCACTCCCAGAGATTCCTAACCATCTCCACCGACGTTGAACATGCAAGAATTAAGAACAAAAACAGCGAGGATAGGCAGAAAATGAACTTAAAGAACAAAGAAAGGCGTCAGAATAAGTAAGTTAGTTAGTATAATATAACTTGAAGAAAGGAACAACTTAGCTTAACATAAATTAAAAACAACGCTATACTGCTTACATATTTAATAAAATTTACTTTGATAGTGGCCGAAATTACAACTATCAAACAATGTCGACTTACCCTTTTAACGGGTACATTTTATAAGTTCTAATACCAATATTAACAGATATCGAAAATCATTTTAAAAAATTTAGATGTTGAATGCCTAAAAAAAGTGAAACGGAAAATTTCTTGAATTCCTTGAATTATGAAAAAGACTGTGAGGTCTGAGGGTATCTTCCCGATTCTACTGTTCCGTTTGTTCTCGCTGTTTGTCCCGGTCGACGGGTTTGGGCGTTTTACCGTACTCTGAAAACGCAACCGAGTTGAAGAATTTTTTTTTCGGATTTCTTCTTGAGGTCTGCAGGGTAATCAAAGTGCAGTTCAATCGTATTTGATCCTCTCCGTTTTGAGCTGTCAGATTAGTGAGCAAAAAGGGACATAACTGACAAAACAACGTGCAGACTGGTCTCCGAAGATAATAATAATAATCTTTATTAACGGCTTTCACCAAAACATGAAAATACAGATTATGTAATAGGTAACAATAATCTGTTCATAAACCTTTTAAATGAATTAACAAATAAAGTTTTCATTACATCCAGCTGTTCGCCAGCCAACATCACTTTTTCTGTGCTCTGGGCTTAACTAGCAATTTTAGTTATTTTAAATAAGTTTTTTCAATTTATTTTTTTTTACTAGTGTCGTTCACCAATAGTTATTAATATTGTTTTCCGAGTGATGAACCTATTTTTCTTTCTTCATGTAAATAGTGCATATTGTTAAGTTAATACGAAAGAAAAAAAAAATTGCACCGGTATCCTAGCAACGATACAACAACAAAAAGTAAGTGAGAATAAATTTGCGTAGAAATTAGTGAACTTTTGGAATCAATAATGGAAGAGAATGAAAATGAAGCGGATGAAAATTTGAAAACTAAAAGAATGAAACTCAACAACACGGTAAACGATAATTTATTCTATCCAATTCTTTCGCTCCGTTTACAGACCACATGGATCTAGAGCCCCCTGCATGTAAAACCTCACCCAATGTAAACAAAACACCGAAACCTCCACCCATTTATATATCTAATGTGACTAATATAAATGAACTAATTAAGGAGCTAAAGAAAATGGGCATTACTTCGTTCAAGTATTCAACATCCAACGATAAGGTAAAAATATGTGTGGACTCCAACGATGAATATCGCAAAGTTACAAAATTTCTTACAGCTAACAAGGCTCAATATTATACATTTCAATCTAAAAATGAACGACTTTTTAGGGTTGTCATAAGAGGACTACATCAGAGTAGTGATGCTGAGATGATGGAAATCGAATTATTAAATCTCGGATTCAAGCCAGTTAAACCTGTGCGTCACCCCGTGAGTAAACAACTCCTACCATTATTCTTTATTGGTTTAAAACCCAATACTAACAACAAAGAGATTTATAATCTTAAAACGCTTTATAATGCTATGATAAAAGTTGAACCACCAAAACCAAAAACTTCTATAGTTAAATGTAGGCGTTGCCAAGAATTTGGCCACTCTAAAAATTATTATAATAAATCTCCTAGATGTGTTAAATGCAAAGAGCATTGCTTCTGGGTGTGAACACCAAACCAAGTTGTACTAATTGTGGAGGTGAACACACCGCCAACTATTTGGGATGTCCGTTCTATAGGAAAATCCAGAAGTCTAAATTGGTTAACTCTCCCAGTGCATTTATAGCTCAAAAAACATCAGAACAAGTGGGTATAAATTCATCAGCTAAGAAATCTGTCAACGTAAATAAATTTACCCACCTTGTAGAACCTAGAATGTGGTAGAATCTACCACCTCTGTAATGTAAATATTCCGCTAAAAACTATTCGCTAAAAGAAGATATAGATAACGCGGTTGAGAAAATTTCTAATAACATTCAATTTTCGGCAATGATATCGGCTAAACATAGTGCCCAGAAAATACCAAAGTGCAAGAGCCGTTTCTCCTTTAATATCAGATGTCTTCATGAAACGAAGAAACGTGCCCGAACTCGTTATATGAATACCAGATCTCTACTTGACAAAAGATTTTTAAACAAAGCCACTGAAGATCTTAAGTTGCATTACGGGAGATATGGTATGGTATGGTGGGAAAGGTACTAGGAAGTGGGGTTTGTGTGCCCCAGGCAATGCAGCCTTCTGGCTTATTGTACTTTCCTAGTTCCTTGGTTTAGTCAATAGACTCGATCCTTTTTCTCGGAAGTATCAAGTCATTGACTGTTATCGCTTCAATGTGGTTCTCTGAGTCAGATTGAACCTCCATTGCTTACCAATTGCCGTTGCTTCGCATTCGAAGATGGTATGAATGGCTGTTTCCACCCCTCATTACATAGTCTGCAAATGGGATCATTATTGTATATGGCCATGTTATGTAGATGTTTTCTCAGATGCCAGTGGCAGGATAATAGTCCTACCACTCCTCTGAGATTTGCGCTCTCCAATTGTGGCAGTGTTTTTGCCAGTTTTGGTGAGGGTTGTTTTATCATGAGTTTACTGTGTGCTGCTAGAGTTTATCCACTTTTCTCTTTGTTTTATTTGGATCCATTCTGCAATGGAGGATTCTATGTTTGTTTTCGATATCCCAAGGATAGGTTCGGGGCCTATGTATGGTCTTGCGGATCCTCCTCTGGCCAGTCTGTCTGCTTCTTCATTACCCAAAATTCCCCTGTGCCCTGGCACCCAGGATACCGTTACCTTGTTGTGTTTCCCCAGGTTTTGGAGATTTTGGATGCATTCACTGACTAATTTTGATGTAATCCTTATACATGCCAGTGCTTTAATAGCTGCTTGGCTGTCTGATCTTATTAGGATTTTTTTGGTCAGTGTAACCTCTTTTAAGATTTTCCAGGGCACAAGCATTGATAGCATGTATTTCTGCTTGAAAGACCGAGGTGTACTTCCCTAATGAATATGATTGCTCATATTTTGGGCTTGTGCAGAAAACACCCGATCCGGTCCCTTCATCTGTTTTGGAGCCATCCGTATACCATATCATTGTATCCGATGTTCTCCTGTGTTCTTCCTCTCCTTTATAGTCTGTTGAGATTTTGTAGGAGGTTGTGAAGATTGTTTCCGGGACCATGTATTCAGTCCCCATTTCTAGTAATGGGTGTCTGATTTGGTTAATTATGGTTGTGTGCCCGAATTGTTTGGTTCCTTTCCAATTTAATTGTTTTTGGAGCCTGGATGATCTTTCCCTAGCCTCTCCCTGTATAAATATTTCTAGTGGAGGAGGTAGGTTTATATCGGCTGTTGAAGAAGATCGTTTAACGAGACTTGAGAGCTGGTCTTCGCACTGGCGTCGAATACCACCCGAAGAGAGGTACTCATACTTTGAGGTTTGAACACGCCATGATGAGGGATAAAATAGCCCGGTCTATCGGTTAAATCCTCGGGACGCATGTGACCTTGATGTAAATAATCCTGAATTACTTCTTGATAGGCCCTACGAAAATCTGGATCAAGCCGAAATCGAACCTCTCCCTAACTTATGGGGATTATCCCTAAAAGGCAGTGAAACAACAAATCGTCCCGAGTTCATTCGACGAACGGTTGATTGAAACAATTTTTTACAATTACTGTCCTCTTGAGACATACTTGACTCTCGTACGAGGGGAATCTCTTCGATTTCAAAGAAATTGTTCATTAATGTTTCCACTGGGACCTGGGTGGAAACAAAACAACTTGGCTCGGGGCTGACTTCTGAAAAGGTTGGAACCTCACCCATTAATATGAATCCTAGACAACTATTTAGGGCGGCCACATCGTTGAAAATGATGTTCTGGGTAGTTAGGTTCAATAGATGGGGTATAAACTTCGCTCCGATTATTCCATGAATTTCCCCCGGCCGATAAAATTCCCGATCGGCCAACGCCAAATGGTGCAAAGCAGGCAATTTGGATCGATCTTTCTCCCTAGACCGTATTTTTTCCACATGTTCGACAACAAGCGCCTCAATCGTGAAAATTGTATCAGGGTCAATTTTGGAACTAAATCTACAAATCGATTTCCCTACAACGGGACTAAGTCCACCACCAAAGCCTCGAACAGACGATTTGAAAGGTTTAATCGGCAGACCCAACCTTTTACAAGTTTGGCGAGTCAGAATATGACTCACTGCCTGTATCGAGCAAGAATCGCACGGTATGGTCTCGATTCTGATTATCCTGCACAGTTACTTGTGCAGTAGACAACAATACAGTGGAGGCTTCTTTAATTCCAGATTTTCCAACGATATCCTCCTCTGCTGAACAACAATAAACGTTATTGGCATTCTCTGTGCTTACTTCGACTGAACGCGGGGTTGGGGATTTTGAAAATCCAAAATGTAACAGACTATGATGTGCTTGATGACAATCCCCACAGGAACTCTCCTCTTCACACCCAGCCGAAATATGTTGTGTAGAAAAACACCTCAAGCAAATGGCCTTTTGTTTGACGAAACGATACCTCTTCCAGGGAGAAAGTTTGAGGAAAAGTTTACAATTGATCAATTTGTGGGAACCCTTTTTACAGCATCCTCTTTCTGACTCGCCTGGACGAGAAACGCGTGGGGTTTATGAGCTAATCGAATCTGATTTTCTCTAGGCGGTCTGGCGACTAAAGGGACTGTTGTGACCTGTTTTTCGATAAACTCCACGAAATCCTCATAAGTAGGCACAGATCTTTCGCGGACAGCCGCCTCAAACGAACGACGGGACATGGGGTCAAACAATTTCAAGTTCATGTAAGAAAACTGCGCCGCTCAGGTCTAGACAATCCAGCCTTTTGACTGCTGCGATTGGGGCACAGAATTGGTCCAGGATTAATTCCTCCCTTGGTTCCACACGCATTGGTTTGACTTCAAAAATCTTTTCCAAATAAGAATCTGTTAACGCCCGAGGGTCGTTGTAACGTTTGACCAGTAAGTCCCACATAATCTAGTAATTGGACGCGACCGGTGCTAGATGCTTACAGGCATTTAAGGCAGAGTGTGTCAATTTAGAGACCAAATATTGAACCTTTTCTTGTTCCGACAGGTTACTACTATCGTGCAAGAGAGATTTTAGTTCGTAAAAAAGTGGCCAATCTCCGAAATTTCCTCTGATATGAGGAATATCGATCTTCTGAAGCCTAATATTACTTCTCGGTAACGTAGGAGCTTCAAAAGAAAGTTCTGGCGATGGTTTCATGGCAGTTTCAAGTGTAGTGGAGACTGTCTCATTGTTTGCGACCAATTTGTGCAGGGTCTCGTTAAATTTCGGCATGTACGAGGGGTCCTTTTCCAATTCGTTAATCTGGAAATCTAACTCATCGAATTCGGTTACCGTCTTACTGATTGATCAGTATGAAATCCGAAATTGATTTTGGACTTTGGGGTCGTCTATATTTTTTGTCAAATCGTACACGCGTTGTACTCTCTGAAATAGAATCTTTTTTCGAGCGTAAAAGTTTTAATTTGTTTTCAATTGCATTGCTCATTGTAAAATTAAATTGTTAAGTCAATCTATCAGTGTATGAAATTGAACGCAATTTAACGGACGGCAGAGCCAAGTGAAGGGGGTCCGACAAGTCTCGGCGCGATCCGCACAAGCCGCAACAAGTTGGTTCCAATGAACGGGTTCTTCACGATCAACCAAATTTTAATTACGACTTTTATTAAGACAATATTGAGAAACAAACTCAAACTGAAAAATTAAATTAATTGAACTCAATCGGAGTTTCACTGAAATTTGCCGATTAGTGTACCGGCCAGGTGGACCAATGTTAACGAGCAAGTGGACTGTAATTTTATGAAGAGTAAAATAATCGAATAAATAGAAAGAAAAAAAAGAACTCGCCATATAGAGGACTCCTCCAAGTTCTACGACGGATGAAAAGGGAGAAAAAGGACAGGGGTACAGATGATGTAGGAATATCGGGATCAAGATACCTTTTATCTTGTTTTCCTTCGAAGAGTCTCCTTCGATCAATGATCTCGCCACGACGATCGCAAGAATAAAATAAAATGAGGTGAGCAACAATTTGAATAAAGAAAAACGATTTGCCAACGGCCGATGCGTACAGTTCGGACGACAATAACCAACTGTGTGGCGGAGAAGACCGAGCGTTAACATCGCCGGACCCCAGGCTCAAAGTCCACGAAAAATGGCGTTAACACAGATACTACCGGCTGGTGAAGTCTTATTTAACCAACAGAAAATTTTTTGTCAGCTATAAAGGAGCGAATTCGGAAGTACACAACATCTCAGCAGGTGTTCCTCAAGGAAGTGTTCTGGGACCCCTCCTTTACATTCTTTAGGAGGATGACTTTCCAGCAGATAGCAACATTGAAATAGCCCAATTTGCCGATGACAAAGCAGTGCTGTCCTAAAGTATCACGCTCAGTGATGCAGAAACGAAGATGCAGAATTATTGCCAAAAAATTGATGAGTGGGCTGCAAAGTGGAAAGTTAAGCTGAATTCTACTAAGTCCAAACTCATTAACTTTACTTATAAGAAGACCTGAAGGCCCTCACATATATTACTGGGTGGAACAAATGTACCTCAAGCGGATTCATATATGTAAATACTTTGGGCTGCACTTGGACAAGCATCTAACCTGGAATAACCACATATCCTCATGCGTAACGAGAATTCGCTTGCGAATTCGCAATATCAAACCAATTCTCTCTAGCAATTCTGTCCAAATCCCACTTAAGCGACTCCTTTATCTAAGCCTAATAAAACCAATATGGTTTTATGGCTCGCCCATTTGGTGTTCTGCATCCACCCCGCAAATAAAACGGAGACAAATGCTGCAGAATCGTGTATTACGTTTAATAACAAACGCGCCATGGTTCGTAAGAAATGACCAGCTCCACCAGGAAATATCGTTGACATCGGTAGAAGACGAAGTAAAGAAAAGATACTCGATGCTGCTTGCCAAAGCTGACTCCCACCCGAATCCGGCAATTGCTCAAATTTCAGTGAATATGCCTCCACCCCGCCAACAAAGACGGCTAAAAAGAAAGCATCATACGGACTATAGATTGTAAATATGTGCGTAATGCAAATAAGTGATAGTGTAAACGTGCGCCTGACGTTACATTGTTTTAGATAAAACAAAAAAGTAGGTTAATTTATTTAATAATCAGATATTTATTTATCTCAAATTACTATACTCCAATGGGTGAATTTTTGTGTGGACTGCCATAGGGCAGGACCCGCCCTCAAATACCATGTTAATCACACTTTTTGAGTGTGCTGTATATCATTATTTATTAACAAAATATAATGTGTATGTACACAAGAGTTAAATAAAATAATAATAAAAAAAAAATTTAACAATGATTCATGAGCCCACATGCTCTGTGTTTTTAAAATAGAAGATAATCATTAACTTCATCAAACGCCAACATCAAAAATGTCATGACAGTGCATTAAGTCATGCAGATTTGTTCATAGCAAAACCATGTTGTATGTAACCTTGTTAATGATGAGTTCTGAGAATTGGGTTAATTTTATTATGTATAATTTTGCAAACGTTTTAGGAATAATTTGGTCTATCGTTTAGTACATAGTTTTTATTACCAGATTTAAAATTGGGTACAAGTTGATGAAATTAATAGAACAAAACGGCAATGATAAGCAGACTTCAGATAGCCATGGTTAGATAACAAAACCAAAAAATACAATTCTTCTCATAAAAACAAAAATCAAGCAACCAGTAAAGGGATAAGGAAATTGAATTTTTTATTACATTGCACGGACATTTTTGTTAAACGTTTGTTTTCATAAGTAAGCTGAGTAATGACAGTTTTAAACTTAATAGGTAACCTCAAAAGATCCGTATTCGTTTCTTTCCTGATGTTGACGAATTCCTGCCGATTGACAAATGCAGTTAATTTAGGAAATGATTTCTCAGTGCGTTGACCCAGGGTACACGAAAATCCTCCGTACCATGAGAGTCGGTACCGAAATAAACTCTACCATGATTCATTCACCGTAGAAGTTGGCTAAGGATTGTAATTTAAATATAAAATGTTTCTTCCCATATGAAAAAAAAAACAGAATGAAGACGTTTGATAAACCGTCTCGATTCGTTTTATTTATCACTTCCGGCCAGCCGATGTCAAACCAAACTGACCGTGCTCAAACGAGCCGCCCCGGGTAAAAATAGCCCTTCGCCTCGCCCTTTTTCCCTTTAATGAAACAAATGTTTGCAATTTGGCAGCAGGCTGTCTGCAGACGATGCCAACTCAGCATTCCGGGGCTGATATGTGACGGAAAATCCACGATTATTAAATTAAGCCCGATCTAGTACCGAAATCAGCTCTCCGGTACACGCCATCCTCCCATTGTAAAATGAATATCGTACATCACACCTACAGGTATAAAACTAAGCAGTTGTTCCATTCGTTGTTAGATATGCAATGGGTTTCGTACTTTGTCTGGTGCGTTTACAAAGAGAACGCCATTAGATTTATGCTGAGTGGACTAGCGTGCCCTCGCCCTAATACGTGCTTAATGCACATTCGAACTGAAAACAATGATACCCCTTTACACATAAACGAATCGATGGATCTAAATGCACGAAGCAGTTGTGAGAGCAATTTCTAGAAAATTGCCTTCGAGAATAAACTTACAAATTACAGGGTGTATACGAGGCTCGTCCTCTTTCTAGTATGACTGTTAACGATAGTAAATAACAACTGACAACAATTATCGGCCTTCTCGGCCGTGAAAACGTTCTCTTTAATATACTTTAAACTCACTCTGGGCGCTTTTGGCTTTCCTTCACACTCACGTAAATCTCGACGGTGAGGATAATAAAGTACTCGCGCATACCTTTATTCTCTGTCTAGCTGCGGACGATTTACATACGTACATAAATTAAGTACGTCAATATTACTAACCTAAAAGTTTAAAGTATCAGTATAACCGAGGATCTTCAGAAAGAGTAGTCGGGTTCTTTTATACACGGTTAAATGTCGAATTGTAGAAGAAACTTCACCCCCACCCAAACCTCAAAAAAAGTATCACTATTCCACTTTGGAAAACGCAATCTGATGCATATGGTGGTAACCATCGTTACCATTAGTAATAGAAATGGTATCTACTTACAAAAATATAGTCAGAGTCAGAAACTCGTCTTTTTTCGCAACTTTTACGGCCAAAAGACATGGTTTTTCTAAATCGCAAATATTAACTATTAACGTTTCACAAAAAGTGACTAAGGAAAGGTTTTAGTAAATTAAATTGCCTTTAAAATAAACATCTTGGAGAAAATTCGACATTTTGCTAGTAGTTTTCGGATTCAGGTGTGAACACTGCATCAAGAATCCTTCCTCTAGACATACTTTTTTCAAATTATTTTATTTGTATCCTATAAAAATGGGATCACAAAACCTTTTTCCCACTGTCATAGCACTAATTCCAGAGCTGCAACTGGAAGAAACGTGCCAAGAGAAACCCCCCAAATCCACCTAAGAGCAGTGCTAGGATGGATCGAGAAGTTGGATGGATCTGTTTGAGAACAAAAGGAATGTTGAAGTCGTTGTGGATAGTGAGGTTAATGATGTATTAAATAGATTTGATAATTTTTCTGAGGACTTTTAATCGAAATGATTAAATGCGCTGGATATTAGAACCCCACAGTTCCAATCTGTATGTCAAAAGTGGCCTCAGTAAAGTCTTCTAAAAGGTTATTTTATGTTGATAGTCAAGACAGTTTTCGAACCTGGAAGTCTTAGTAGTTCCAAGTCCTGTGTTAAGTGGGCCAGTTTGCTGTCTAAGTATAATACTACGTATTTGACTTGAATGGAAGTATGTAACGTTCACTAAGTACGTTTTTCTTCATTCACATTTTCTCCAGTTTTTACACTATTATGTGATAAGTTCAACGTGTTCTTGGATGTTGGAGATAGCTTAGATAGGATTCGAATTAGGGGACAAAATTACTTTCTCCTCCGTGTAGGTGATTGGTAGAGTTATTCCGCAGTAAAAATTATATAAAGAGTAGGACCAAAAACGATCCCTTGTGGGACGCCGGCGTGATGTGTCTTACTTCCGAAAACGCGTTGCCGCACCACACTGTGAAGCGGTGGTTCGGTGGTTAGACAGGATTTCAGGATAAGAAATTAAGGAGTGGGTAGGAAGAGTTTAAGTTAATAAAGCAAGACAAGATGCCAGTCTCTTTCAAAAGCCTGAGCTACATCAAGGAACGCATGCAAGCAATATTCTATATTCTCTAGAGGAGATATTTGACAATTTTAAATTTTATTGGATCTTGGAATGAAGAGGTCAGAATCGGAAATAAGCGCATTAAAAGGAGATTTTCAAGGATTTAGACTTTGAAAGAAGCAGGTTGATGGGTCTGTAAGAGGATATGTGGTTGGAAAATTTGTGAAATTTAGGAATGAAAATATCGTCGAAATATTTACGACGTTGAGGGAGTGGCATTATGTATTGTAGTTAACAAAACTATGGCCTTTTGGGGGGAGGTTTTGATGTACGGTGAAGGTAATTAGACGATTGCCAGAATGACGTTGAAACGATCTTGTGATTTATTAAATGAAAAATGATAAATTTTTCTTTTTTTTTTTTCTTGATGTATAACATTGATCCACAACACGATTTATTTTATACGTAAGGCAAATAGACAAGTAAAAACCATAATTTTATTTATGACAAATGGTTAGTTTATGACTGTTTACACCAGCATGCATTAAGCCTAGAACGTTTTGCAAGAGTTTACTTCAAAAAATGTCTAATTCTCAATATATTTTAATTTGTCAACTTTTTACAATATGTTGATAGTTTCAGAGTTACGTGCATAGATGTTTATTATGATTAATTACTTGCCATTGCAATTGAATTTCTAAAACATCTTTAAAAACTGTGAAATGTAAATAATATATTCCACTCAATTAGTAATTATTTTCGTTTGTACGAAATGCATTCGGCATTCCTTTGGAAGGAAGATTAATTCCAATTCCAATGCTTTCGTCTTTTCGAATGTACCTCCAAACGAAACAGTATGGTCAAAGGGACATTAAAACTTTATAGTTGAAGATAGTGAATGGAAAAGGATAGTCGGCACGACTGGCGAACGGCATATCGTTATTTTAATCAATTTGCACCGGAGTAATTTAAAACCGTAGAAATCCTCATGAGATTACTCTCCTACTCCCCTTCATAAAACTGACTTGGTCTACCTGAATTGGTAGAAAACTAAAGATTTCGTTTTCTAAGCTTGGTGAGGGTTGTTTTACCATTCGTTTACTGTGTCAAGCGCCCCATGAGATCTCCCCTTTTCTTTTTGTCTTTTTTAGATCCATTCTGTAATGTAGGATCTTTTTTATTCCAAGAATGGCCAATATAAGGCGTACCTACGGTCTTGCAGATCCAAAGTGCCTACCTTCTTGTACCCAAAATTCCCTCGTTTTCTGGTACCCAAACTACAATCAGGTCGTTGTTTTTCCAATTTTTGGAGAATTTGAATGCGTTAACTGACTGTTTTAGCTATCCGAATAAAATGAACGCACCACCCTTAAATTTTAATTTATTCAAGTTTATTCATATTTTGCATAACAAAAATAGGTTTGGTCGTAAAAATAAGGCATGTCAAAATACAATTTTTATTACCACATTCTAATATATATAAACTTCAAAATAAATAAAAAAATTTGAAAAAAAAATTTGTCTCCTTTTGTACCGAGATTTCCACCAAGAATCGCGTCCGGTAAACGCTTTTGCATCCCTTGTAATTCTTTCCCATTCATCAAGAACAGACGCTTCCAACTTTTCTAGGGTGTAGGACTACTTTGATTATTTCGAGGTATAACAAAAAGTCTTACCTAATCATGATTTCAACATGTTTTCTTCTTGATGCAAACCAACTGAAGATTTTAAGAAGCGGAAACGCGACTGAAGACCAAAACGTCGAGGATAGGCTGACCAAAAGAATCGCAAACCAAAGTACATAAACTTTTTTTTTAAATTAAGAATAACTAACAGTAACAAAATCTCTTTGGTGGTAGAAATCCTTTCCCCCAATTTTTAGAAACTGGATTTTCGTGGTCCTCTTGACCAATATTATTATAATTAATTAAGGTTTTTAGTCGATAGATATAGATAAATCGAGGTCTCGATATCTCAAGTGGTAGAGCAGCTGCGTATCTAGCCGAAGATCTTGTGTTCGAATCCCACTCGTGCCATTGACTTTTTTATCTCAACTAAAAACCTTAATTAATTGTAATATATTAATTGGTCAAGCTGACCACGAAATTAGTGAACTTGGATTTAAGTTTAAACTAAATAAATTGAGTAGTGTGTAAAATTTATCCATCAATGTATTTTCGCCGTGATTTCACAGTTTGCCTGTTTGAGATCTAAAAAGATGACAATGTAAAATAATGCGCCTGTCTACTGGGTTTTTGTTTTAAAACTTGGTCGAAAACTATAAAATATTATACGAGGTCAGTCTAAAAATCCGGCCTTTCCTTTAGGAGATGGAGTTCTGTCCTCTAATGCGTTATCTATCATTTATACTCCGAAGTTCAAAGATTCATAGGCTTATTGTCTGGACCATACGTTTATCCTTATAATTTTAGTACCCGTTTGTAAGCGTCACGGTTTTATTGAATTACCGATACGGTTATGCCGTCTAGGGTGTTTTTCGTTTTGTACTTTCCATGGCGCAATCTTAAACAAACAGCGTTCATGCCCAACATAGACTCGTCGGACCATTCTGTGACTGGTGACTCACAAAATATTGAGATTAAAAATAAGTATTTAATGTTAAATTTATTTTGAAAATAATTAATACGAACTCTTATAAGCATAATCCATTCAATGATTTTATATTTGTTTCAGCTATTTCTTTCTACTGCAGAAAGATGTCGATTGGCTGTCGATAACGGTGACTCCCTGTTCGGCTCCGATCTCTTGGGACGTGTCCTTCCGGCCATCAACGGAGACGGGCAAAGGTAAGACCCAATGGAATCCAATGTCCGGAGATAAAGCTAACATTCCGATTTTCAGTTGACATGTCGAGCGTATCGTCCAACACGTTGCTGGAAACTGAACCTAGGAGCTACGAGGAAAAGATGGCCAGAAGGGGGCTTTATTCCGTTCGGATCAGCTCACCCGAGGACGCTGGGACCGCTGAGCTTTTCGCGACCACACTTGGATCTCTGAAAAAGCTGAGACCTACTTCGGAATTATCGTTTGCCAACAAGAGGCAAAGGGCGCATATGTCGGTGCGATGGACCCCGAGGTAATGTATAAGACAAGAAACTAAAAGTACTTATACCATAATTTTAGTGTCATTCGAAACGTTTTAACTCCCTTTTGGAGTCGAACTGTCGATCCTTTTGTAATTAAACTGTCGTCCAATGCGGCCAATTCGCATCATTCCAACAACGAAAATTCACAGCAAAAATAGGCAAACGGCGCAGGTTTCGGTGTGATGGACCCGATTACAATCCAAACGTTGATTCAAAGACAAGATGAGGAGGACTGAAAATTAATTTGGCAGTGTTCGAAGAAATCAAATTCAAATTTCGCAAACAATCGGTTGTTCTTCTCTTAGCTAACAAAGTTAGCTTTTTACTTTTCCATGTCGTTTGAGGGTGATGAACCAGTTGATAGTTACCTAACAGTTTGGTTCACATATATACTGGTATGTTTGTCAGGTGGGTATTGGTATTGCGGGATCGTCGGTACGTAAGATATTAAACGCCAGGAGTCAAGAGTTTGTTGTTGAATATTGGGTTTTCGCGTCAATGGAAAAAGGTTATTTTGTTGACAGCCTGGTGGTGTACGGAATCCATTTTTCGTGCCTACTTTTTGCCATGAAAACAATGAAAAGCAAATGTTTAGACGCTGAAACTGTTTACTCTCGATAGATTTATCAGGAACTCTGGTGCACAGCTTCCACGTCTTCCCACACGTTGAACACTCTAAAAAGTTGCTGACATATTTGGCTCGAATCCAGTCAATCAATTCGTCATCGGTACGACAAAACGCCTACAAGACCGTGGTTTATCTTTATCTTCTTTATCCCCTCATGCCCAAGAGCAAGCTTTTGGAACAAATTTTTGAGCTGCCTCGTCCTCCCTAGTGCCATGGTAGTCGTAAGCCCGCACGAATTATGGGTGGGTAACATTTCAAGACACTTTTTCTTTATGAAATCACGCATCATTCTCTTGGTATTACGTGGTGTAAGCACTTCCTCCTCCTGTGCAAATATATACGTTGATTAACGGTATTAAAGCTGTAGTAAATGAAAAACCGCATCGATTTTTATGGTTACCTGGATCTTCCACTCTTGATTCATTCATTTATGCGTCCCTTCTTCTACCGGCATCCTTATCAAGTCTTCGAGCTTTTTTTCGCCATTTTATCCTTTCCAAGCCTAAATGAATACTTTAAGTATGAGACGTATATAACGTATAACAAGTGTAATCCACGACTTGCATCTAGAGTGCTCCGACCCTTAGGAAACAGTCACTAATGGAAAAATACTTCTTCAAATGAGCAACGACATACATGTTATGATTGACAAAAAGAAAACTTTTTTTAATATTGACTTCGATCCTGCTATCCTTCCCAAGATGGGTGTCCAGTGAGTTTCAAGAGTCATTGGCAATTCATATAACTTCTTACTTTTTCACTCTATAGAATATGGGATAGATTGATTCAGTGTAAAAAGGATTAAAAAATATAAAAAATAACTATTCATTGATGAAATGTCAACAATAAAAAAATTGTCCCATTATCAGCATAAATTATCATAGTTCTGACTAAAGTCAATAGCTAAAAAATATAATCGTATGGTATAAAAATTTGCAGAATTTAGTAGAAACATAAGCCTTGGTACAATAACATACAAAGCGAACTTGAAAACATTCCAAGAAAAGCTAAGGGCTCTACATCCAGAATATGCTCAATGATGAAACTTTTTGTAGCTGCCGGCGAAGATGTGAACTTGAGGTTTGGTCGATTCCGATCTTGGTATGCATAGGTTTCGTCTAAAAATACCTTTTAAAAAAAAGCTTATTTTAAAGTGGTGTTTCTCAGTTCTTATAAGACATTTGAAAGTTAAGTCTCCGCTCCGAAGAGTTCTTGATATCTGCTGTATTACCCGTACTGGCCGACGATTGGTCCTGGTCTAATATAACCACCCTGTACACGAATGGGCATAGCATGGTTGCATGTATTTCTTCTATAATTACCAGTTATTCAATCACGGTTTAGTTAACCGTAGTAATTATTCGGAAATCGCGGAATGAGGTCTGGTGTGACGTAATTTCAGAAAAACATTTTCTTTATTGTGCCAACATGTATACTTTGATTGCCTATAAAAAATATTATTTTGCATTGTACAAATTCACTTTTTTCCACATCCTACATGAATTTGTTAAATGTAAACAATGTTTGTAAATCTCAGGCCTGAAATTTTTCTATCATATTTATACGTCACCGTCGATTAAAGATTAACATATTTTCACTATGGACATGTCAGCCATCTGATTAATCGACTTTTGGGGCAAACTTCTCTTCTAAAGCCCGTCTTGACATGAGTTCTTCACTTTCACTCTTCAATAAACGGTGTTATAACTGTCACCGCCGTCCCAATTTAGCAGTTGTTCAGGTGAATTACGAATAAAAAGAGTCCAAGTCCACCAAAATCTAGTACTGAGGATTATCACTATATTCAGAACTCAGTACTTCACCATGATCTAATAGCCCTGAAGACGATCTCAATAAAGATAGAAAATCTGGCACAATAAAGAAAATATTTTTTTGAAATACGTCACACCAGATATCTCACGATTTCCGAATAATCATAAATTAACGGTCACGAATCGCCACACGTAACTGTATAAAATTAAAACTGGTTTGCTGAGATTTTTGCGGTTTCACTTTATTATGTTATGCAGCCGTGTGAGACTTGTACGGCTTAAGCTTTAAGATAAGTATGTGGATGTATGGCCGAGGAACACTGGCGACGAACCGAGGGCGAGTTCCCGGGTCCGAGGTCTGGTACTACGGCCGGGCGCACGTATTAACTTTGTACGTTCCCAAAATCCTCGAGCCCTCGTGAGGGTTGTACAGAGTGTCTTCTCACAAATACCAACGACTTTGCAGCCTTGTTCGTACACATTATATTGTGAGGGACTCGGGACGACAGTCTATCGTCATGCAGTTTGTCGTACAGAGACCCAGTGACGAATCACGTGCTCGCGACTGTTTTTTGTAATTTGATACCGGGCGTCGATGTGTAACGTACCTACAGGGTGGGCAATACGTCCGCGTCCATCAAGCCTCGACCAGACATTCCCTCATGGGCTGTCAAAACAGTGATTAAAACGGAGGGACGGGCCAAAGTTTACGGAAGAGGTGCCGCGGGAGGGGCTCATTAATTAAGCCGCTCGGTCCCATACGAAACTCCCTTTCCCTCACTCCTCACAAATAGAGTATCTTGCTGTCCCACTATCTGCTAACACATTACTTTCGCCTCTTTGTCAAGCCATGAGTACCTTTATTCTAGCCAGATACACTAACTGATTTCTGCTTGTTTTACTCTTGTAACCCGTCTTCGAACTGTCGCGTAGGGCCAATTCGACGCTGCGTCAATCGCGAAGCATCACTTTCTGCAGACCTAAAGAAACACTCGACGCGTCGTCACGGCAGTACCGGCTCGCCTGAGAGACCTGGCAGTCCACGATTCTCCAACGGTACAAGCCTTCTAGAAGGCCGCCTGGCCGACGAGGCGCCGCCGTCTGTGAGGTTGACTCGGGGAAAAAATTACAGGCTTTGTACCTTTCATTTAGCCTCTCCACACTTTTTCACACCCATCTGGAGATGGTAGAGCAAATCTACACCCATCTGTAAAAAGTGCAGCAGACCTTCTCGAGCAAAAGCGAACCGTGCAACTCTGTGTGTCCTGGTCAGTTTTAGTCCTCTTAGGTAGGCCGTCCACTGGAGCCGTTTTCGGCCGAACTTGCTCCGTTGCCGGATGATTCAAATCCGAAGAAACGAATGAGCACACGTCCATTAGAAGCTTTGTTGGGCCGTGTATGGCCGAAGCACTTTCCGATCCGATAATGCCTGATTAAGACATTAGGGCATGCGTGATCCACTCTATCATCAGAGAGATGTTCAGTGGTCAAGTCAGAGATGTGCTGTCAAGGATAGTTTTAGAAATGGAACTTCCAATATTTTTATTTCTTTCATTCCATTTGTATGTAAACTAAGAATTTTTGAGCAGCAGCAAATCCTCTATATTCATTTGGGCTGTGACGTGAACTGACAAAAATCGGCTACAGTGGACGACGTCGTTCGGCTGTATTGCCGGTCGCCGTTTGATCAAATAGTTCGGCTGTTGAACGGCCTCATATTTCGGTTCCATGGACGAGCAGCTAATTATGGGCCAAAAAACCATCAGTACAAACTGATTTAATCTTCTTTGATTAGTGTGTTTAGATAATTGGACACCTCAACTTCCTGGAGGTGATGAATCACTTGAACAACAGTAAGGTGCCGGTTTCGAGATATTATCAAAGAAAAACCGTCATCCTCTGGTTCTGTTACCCTAAGGCGCCCAGAACCAGGCCTCGGTAGGACCCTGTTCCTCGAAAAGTCTAACGGCGCGTCGTCTTGCAGTATTTCATAGAGATGGAACAAAGTTTGTTGCTGCACAATTCAAATGAAACAGAATAAACATTTTAAATTCCGTAAACAGTAAGCTTTGAAAACTCATTTATCATCCTGAACTCATTTAGGATTAAGTGTGTTTAACCCTGATAGTCCCAATTAAAACAGCACAAACAAATGCTATGTAATGTTGATAAAAACGAGACACATTAAGGACAATTGAAAAGAAATTCGAGAAAATAAAAATAAAACAATTGGATGTTGTTCTAACCCAAAATGGCATTAATCAATTCATATTTGATTCACACAAAATCCAAATTTCTTTCACGTATTCGTTTAATCACATCCCCTTCATTTAACGAAAATCAATAAATGTTAGATTTTTGTCTCAAAACGTTCACAAAGCAATTAACTAACTTAAACTCGTTTAAGTGAGAGCTCTCACCTACAGGACATTAATCTACTAGTCTGACTAATTATGATTATTATTAGGCATACACTATTAGCGAAGGCGTGAGATGACCTCAGCCGTGAAAACCTTATTTAATTTCATAATACAAACAAAGAGCCTGTGTTGAGAAATTGTTGGCTAAAAGGTTTTTCTTACGTTCTTTCTTAGCACAAAGAGTAACTAATACTTTTATTGACCGCGATGTTAAAAAAAATAACACCAGTTTTGCACATTTCTGTAAACTTGTTCTGTCCGAATCCAATTTAAAAAAAATGTTTTTGAAGGATTTCTTTTTTAAATTATAAAAATTTTGTTTTTCCTAGTTCGGAATTGAGTAACAAATGAAAACAATTATTTAAATTTTTAACCAAAAGTAAATTTCTTTTATTGTTTAATTATGTTCACTTATAGTCCAGTAGATTCCGAACTGACGGAGTATTGGCTTGTAGTAAGCAGATCGAATTGGTTCCCATCGCTCTGCAAAGCCCAGTTGGCGAAGGACATGTTCAAAGCCGGTGCAGAAAACATCATACCGTACCAGAGCGACAGCTTGTTAAAATCGCTGTCAACCAGTGATCATTTCACTGTAAGTTCATCACCAAGCAAATAGACCGAGCGAGTTCAAATCTATCCCCATTGCAGATGGAGCACACCAATAGACGGTCCGGCAGCGTGCTACGGGGTCTCAAGCTCAACCAGAACTATCACGTGCAAGTTTTCGCCGTCAACATCAACACCAAAATGAGCTATCTTTACGCAAATTCGACTGTGAAATATCAACGGACGCGGCCCCTTTCTCTGAAAGACGGACGTCCTACAGTCACTAGCATCAAGAGGATGGACGGCAGAATCACCTACCGGTACAAGGTGAGCGAATTTTCGAACTTTTCTTTAAATTTAATTCATTTATCCACGTTAAAAATACAAATTGGCCCTAAACATCCTTATTGAAAAAACAATGAAGAACTAGGTCAATCTGTAGATCAGTCAGCTAGAGGATAGTTACCATGAATTCTAATAAAAGAATATTATAATCACACATTTAGTCAAACTGTAAGGCAAAACGTCATTTTATGTTGGATGCCCACCATTAACGAATACGATGACCATGTCAAGCAGATGAATGTCCAGTCAAGTTGAACCCAATGGGCAATTTGAACGAATACGACGATCCTAAGAAAAGTCAGAAAATCACTGTACGATCTGATTTTGAAGGAATTGCCTTGGAAAGCTCTAGTTCAGATTAGCAGGATCATTGATGGAGCCTTCCGTCTTACAATTAATCTGTTACAAATATGGAAAAATAAACCGGGTGGAGCACTGAATACAGAAAGTCAGTTTCCTAAATTATTGACGATTTAGGACAATTATATTGCCTTCTTTTTGTATGGGAGAGAAGGGTCCAATAGGAGCAAACCTCTGTGAACCTTTTAAAACTATAAGGACTGACTAGTATCTACCTGGATAGCCAACTACACCAGCTCAACAGCAAGGGTACTCGCAGCATCAGCCATGCTCTTGCTCCCCACAACCAACTTAGATACTAGTGCCCTGCTGCTCCCGGCTACCTCCTGCCCGAGTCACTTATTCTGCTGCCGAGTCTACCGACTCACAATGTAATACACCCGGCCGCACACACTAAAAAAAAACAACATCGGTTTTGTCCTCCAAAATTCCCAATCACTAAAATGAATATTACTAAACCTGGATATTTTTGACATTTGTGCAATGAAGAAAAAGTACATTGCAATGGAAAATAGGTCAAGAAAGGGGAAACGACTCAACATCTGGAAAATGCTATATCTTGAGATTTCTGTTGCTGTCTGCGAGACTTTCAATGTGTGGTTTGGTCGTTTCCAATCTTTATCTGTCTAGTATAGCTGTTTTTGTCTGTCCAACGTGTTTCAGCATTTTGCCATCTTCAACTTACTGTAAATAGACCAACACAACAAGACTAGGAATTCGAGAATAATAAACAACCTAACCACAGGTTCACCACTGCAGTCCTCATGAAATTGAACTGGGCACATGCTCCGCCACCAATATGTGGTTTAACCCATGTTGACCTACAACATCCATATAAATTAAAACTTTAAAAACAATATTTTTTCTCAATGTTTTGTCCATTTCACAGGTGAAGAGCACAGAAACATCCAGGAAGCTCGAATGGGCCATCCTCGCCTGCGGATCTGGTGCATTGCTTGATGCTGAAGTAAGGCAAAAAAGGAAGACAATCTTGGAAAGAACAAGGATTTTCGGGTATGGCCGGCTGGTACTGGAAAATCCCAGACCTGGCTCGACATATGTACTCAGGGTGAATTCGACCGACCCTGAGATCCTTGACAGGATAAATTCCGTCCAGGTAAAATCATAAATATATTTGTTTAATTTGTCAGTTATACATTCTTCTATTTATATTTCTAGATTTTTAAAAATATTTTTTCTTTGTTAGGTTGTAGCGACAATGAATGGTCTTAAAGAGCCGATATTACCAAATATAACAATACTCAAAGAGAATCAAGAAGCCAAGGGTTGCAAATCTGTCGTACTCCACTGGCTGCCTGCAAAAGGCACCAACTTAGGCTACTGCTCCATTGTCAAAGAAGTCTCAAGGGTGGACGACTTCATGCCAATCCCTGATCAATGTGGGCAGGAGAAAATGTTAAAGCATTTCAGCTACACTTCCAAGCAATGCTTCCAGAAGAGTGACACCGACCGGTAAGTTTCCAGTACCCCACGAACCAACATCTCAAACTAACGGAAAATTGTCTAAATTTTAGGAGCGTCATATCAGAAGAGGTCAAGTACCTAAAACGAGGTAGAACCTACGATGTACAGGTGACGGTTCAGAACGGAAATTCAAAAATACTGTCTTACAAGGTGATACGTGTGAGGACGAGACCAAAATGCAATTGAATTTTCATAAAATAATGCAGGCGAAAAGGCATTTCAACTTTCAACATTAAGGCTGAGATTGTGACTTAATTTTTTCTTAAGTTTAGTGATGACTTTTTCACATGTTTAAATTTTAGATGTCTGATAAGGTTTAATGATTTGAAAGATGCATTTTATTATTAAAACTTGTACATAACGTTTAATTTGTGTTTCTATTTATTTTTATTTATTTTATAATATAGGTATTGTATGACAAGGTTTGGGACAACTTATCTCAACATTTTCATCGAGTTACCTCCCGAAATTAGATTTAAATAATTAATTTGCCTTATTGTAAACAAACTCAATGTTTATCTATTTTTACTTTTATAAAATGACTGTAGTATCGTTAGAAAATAAAAGCGTTCACCAAGTGTATGTTAATATGTTATACATAAATTAAAATATAGTAAACTACATTGTAGTGATCAGTATTAGCAATTGTTGGCCAGTTGAAAGTTTACAACTGGACTAAAGTAAAAATAATAAAATTGCAACTTAGCATGGTATCAAATTACCTGTAAATGTTTTGTACATATTTATCATTTATAAGTTTGATACATATAAAATTAAAATTTATTGAGTTGAACTTGTTTACGTGTAAATAAATATCAATTACTTCCTCTCCAATTACTTTATTATGAAATCCTATCTAACCAATCACTGTTTCAAAGACTTCACATCAAGGCATGACAATTTCTCGGAAGACACATACAGGCCAGGACAAGGGAGCATTCTTGGTCCTATCATTCATACCACTGACCTATCTATATTGGGATAGGAAGGAAAAGATACCAGGAGGCGGGGTTTGTGTACACCAGGCACTGCAGGACCTACCTATATACTCTAATGCCAACCAGCGGACGATACTGCAATTTTGCCCTCTAACTCAAATTCTATCCAGGCTATATCCAACATCCAAAACAGCTTGAACTTACCAAGACCTGAGCAATAACTGGAGGACAAGACTGAATGAAGAAAACGTACATTCACATTGAAAAAAATAGTCTTGTCTACCAATTTCCATTAAAGTCAAATACTTAGGACTATACCTAAGACAGCAAACCAGCTTGGAATCTTCACACAATACTTGAGACAACACAAGACTTGCAAGTACGAAGACTTCTAGGACTGAAATCCATCTTGACCATCAACGCTAAACTAACAACCACAAGAATAGCGCTATACTTATGCCCTTAAGATGACCTGAATAAAGGTTAAAATATCGGCAAAAAATGAAAAAGTGTTTTTCGAAACTAACTCATTCCTGACCACTTTTCAAAACTTCAAAGATATTACTAAACTAACTTTCTAGAAGACTTTATTGCTATCACTTTCGACATAAGGATTGGAACTGTGTGGTTTTGCCAAGCAAGTGAATTAAACATTCTCAGAAAAATCGTCAAAGCTCTTTACATCATTAACCTCACTATCCACAACAACCTCAACATTTCTTTTGGCAATAAACATAACCATTCCGAATTTTTCACACCAACTTCTTGATCCATCCTAACACTTCCAACTGCAACACTGGCATTAGTGTAAGTACTATGACAGTGTGAAAAAAAGTTTTGTGATGACATTTCTAATATGTACTACTTTGTACAGGCTATAAATAAAATAATTTGAAAAAAAAAAAGATTGTCTAGAGGATTTTTGCTGCAGTACACCAGAATGCAAAACTACTAGTAAAATCTTGAACCCTCCCCTTCAAGAAGTTCATTATAAAGGAAAATTGATTCACTACAACTTTTCCTAAGTTACTTTTTGCAAAATGTAATAGTTTATTAGTTAATATTTACAATATAGAGTGAAAAAAACATCCTTTGACTGTAAAAATTGCAAAAAACAATGCATATTTTACTCTGACTATATTTAGGGTTTAATGTACCACTTCAATTACTGTTAGATCACTCAATCTGATGGGAATTATTGTGACCACTTTCTTATTTACATACCACTTAGAGTCATGGAGTACTCGATATTCCTCCATCACCCTTTACACCTAACTCAGGGTTGATAGAATCATACTTCATTAGCCCTCTCGTACATACCAAAAAATACATTCTGTCTAAATTCACATTATAGTCACTAAACTATCAGTATTTCAATAAAACAAACCTATTTTCTCCAAAAATCAGCAATGGGTACCCAGATACTCGCTTCCAATCACGATTCTATTTGGTGTGTCATTCCTACACACTCTCTTTATGGAACAATAGAACTAACCCTTCAACTAGGTGTGACACATTGAGCAACCTTTCTGTAAATGACATACACAAACACAGGCTTTGCCCTAAAAGTGTCATTGTTTAGATCCCTCATGGCCTATTTTTAATCAATTGACAATGTGACAATGACCTCTCTTGTACGAATCAGATCCTATGGGGGCCACCTATCATCACGCTCTTGATATGTGAGAGCTTCTATACCAATCCAGCTCGATACTGCCACTTTCCGTTAATCTTTGTGTGTGTGTGTGTTTGGTGTGAGATCACAGTCGTTAATTCCAGAGGTTGGAATGCCCCAGCCTTAACCTCTCATCCACCTTTCGATTACCCTATGTGCCTTATCCACCTTTCTGTTTTGCCAAGAAAGAAAAAAATGATTTACATTATTGCAGTTATTTGGCTATTGTTAATTTTTACTTATCCAAGCAGGCCTCAGACAAAAGGGGGGGGGGGGCGGCAGCCGAATGGTTAAGGCGCCAGACTCTCGACTAATAAATCCCATGGTCATTTTTTTTCTGACGACTAATGGGACCAGTGGTCGCAATTGAAAGAAATTAACACGGCACTCATCAATGGAAGGAGCGGGACCAGATTCATCTTCAATGAAAGAGCACCGTTATGAGGGCTCAAGTTCATATTTGTGTTGCGAACCCTCCCCAAAAAATATGGAGCCAGGGATAAAGTACAATAAACTGTACAGCTGGAGTGCTCAGGAGGGAATTCCTCCAGTCCCTGGTATCCATGGAAAAAAAATTATCAAATAAATTTTTCTTTCATCAGATCAAACAACAGGAGAATGTTGGTTTGGAGTGCACAAAATAATAAAAAATTATTTACTTTAGTTCAAAGTTTTACATGTTTTTCTTTTAAACGATATATTTACAAATTTAATTTGTACAATATGCAACAAGAGATTATAAAATTTAAAACTTTTACCATCTAATACTTTTTTTACAAATCTGCATTTTAAACTATCGTCCCCAAAATAGAATCAATGTTGTCCTTATATTCGTGAATGTCAACATTCCTTCCTCTCACCTGGAAATATTTTTGTATTTATATATATATATATATATATATATATAAACTCCTGCTCAAAATTAACGCACCACTTCAATATTTCACCATATGTTTTTCTCAGGTGTTTTTTG
>CM077102.1:34634521-34650774 GCA_039619505.1 Cimex hemipterus
TTTTTCTCTTTTTGTCATCAACATCTTGGTCTCACAACCACTAAATAAGAAAATGACGAGTGCGTTGGAAGCGTTATTAAATCAGGTAGTTTTCCTCAAATTTGCTGCCTTCTGAGACTAAAATTAGAAACTCTGGATTACTTTATACACTTTCCGATTTACACAATTTTCCACTCTTTTTGTAGTTATGGCTGAAATAAAACACAAAAAATTAGCCCAAACATTTCGCCACCGTCATCTTCTTATTGAAAAATTAACGGGAATTTCAACGGTGCTATTAGATTTTCAGAGAAATGTTTAGATTAAAAGATATCACGATTTTCCGACCCCAGGGCGTGATATCTTTCAAAATCGATAAAAAGCGAAATTACTCTGAAATGGTTGAGAATCGGACCATGGACAATATGAACTTTTTTGTTCATTTTAGGGTGAAGAATCTACTGGAGAAGTTTGTAGCACGAGTAGCAATTCACCCTGTATATATATATATATATATGTGTGTGTGTGTGTGTGTGTGTGAGTGTGTGTGTGAGAGTGTGTGTGTGTGTGCGCACGCACGTGCGTGTGTGTGTGTGTGTATAATAGGTTTTAAAATCAAAATATAAATTACCGTAAATGAGGTCAATAATGGATGAGAAGCTGCCACTTTTCTATTATAAGGGTTTATAGACATCAAATGAACCCATACAACATTAGCTTCTTTGAATGCAATTCTCAAATAAGATGATTGACAGGCATCCTGTAAATGAAATTTACAATAAAAACAAATTTATAGATAACAAAATAATTTAGTTCACCTGAAGGGCTTTGGGCTGAAATTTGCTCAGGTATGGGTCTAAAGCATCGAGTACACACTCGAGCTCCTTTCCCAACACATCCATATCAGCACACAGATTGCCGATGTCTTTCAAAAGTGCAAGCTGCAATTTATACTGTTGCGAAAGCACGTACGAACCTGTTGACTTCTCATTTTTACTTTTCTCAGCGCTATCAGTTAATACTTTACACAATGAAGGCATCACTTCTCTGAAATGATTAAAACAATGCAGAAATTATCAAATTTCCTGGTACAATTTTAAAAATACTTACTTTAATGTCTGGGCTCTGACAAAGTCTTTGGAAGTATTTCCCAAGGTTGTTAAAAGGATGAAAGCCCTGTGGATTATTAAAGGGCTATTCCTGTAGCTAAATCTAGTGACAAGGGGAGACCAGATTTTGTATGTTATCGGAAGGAGATCGTCCTCCCAAGGTGACAGAATCAAAATCCCCTTTTCCAGGATTTGCAATACGATAATCTGTTGCTGCTTATCTTTTGATGGAAGGAAATGCAGACTCCTTTTCAAAATGTCTATGGTAAATTTGACATAGTCAGGGGGTTTTATTTTTTCCTCTGTTTCACGACCTTTTGTTATTTCTTCTTCTGTGATATTTTCATCTCTGCATTTTTAAAAACAATCACAAATAAATTTATTTAATGTTATGAACTTATTTTGTAAAAATGCATACTGAAAGTTTTCATCTGGCCTCATCCAAGCCTCTGAATCATGCATTGCCTTGTGATACTCTAAAAGTTCTTCACAGAGCGATGGTCTTTCTGCTACTAAATTTATTTCTGTATCTACTTTTTTGTGAGTTGTCTTGTCTTTTAACCATTCTAATAAACAAGATACAAAAGTGTGAAAAACATGAAGGAACGCTAAGCAATTTACTTCTTGAAATGTGTCACAACTCTGGACTAAGACCTATGGAAAAAAAATTTAAACACATGAAAATGTTAGTTTAGGGGGGGGGGGGTTAGAAACCAACATCATTAACAATATCATATAGAGAAGGTAACACATCAATTGTAGAATGTTTCATAATGACTGCAAGTACTGACAGCACTTTTGGATTTTTTTCAACATATTTTAAATTTACTGTCACATGATGGGAAAGGTAGTCGACGTTTTGTGCCACCAAATCACCAACACCTCCACCATACAAACTAGCTACACGGTTCACAGATTTCAAACCTGCAAAAAAATTTGTTATTTGACCTGAAAATACAATATATCAATTGATACAAAATAATAAATACCAGACCTGCAATGGATATTGCAAAAAGAGGACTTCCTGCACTCTCCAGCAGTGGATAGAGACAACGAAGTATAAGAGGTGCAAAAGCATCTTTTCCTAGAGCTGTCGCTATTGTTGCCACACATTCTGTCAGCAAACAGGTCTGAAAATAAAATTTACTATAAAGTCAGCCTCAAAGGAAATAAAGTTTATTTAAGTGTACTTGAATGACGTTCGCTTGTGCTTCAACCCTAGTTTCCGCTCCATCTTGTCCTACAGTGACTGGCAATTTCCAAGCCAACAAAGGTTCCATTATTGTTATTAATATGTTTCGTAAAAGATCCTCCTTTTCACTGTAAATTCCTGGAGTTTCTGCAATATTAACGAGCTAAACTTAAATATAATATTCGGCAAAGCTTTGTGAAAAGAAAAATGTTAAAACTGCTAATCAAAAGTAAATTAATATATTACAGTGTCTGTAAAATTATGCCTACAGATGAGCAAAATAATAGATTCATCAGGCTCTATGAAATTCATCATTATGGCAATTGAGATAGGAAATCTGATAAGTCCAAAATGTTTCTACAATTTTCTCCAGGACTGTAAGAAGAAGGCTCAATGAAAATAACCCCAGGACCCGACACCTGTTCAAGGATCGCTTCTTACCAGAAAATACCAGAAAAAGGCCATGCTTCAATTCGCACAGAAATTATTGGACATTGGAAGATGGGAGATGAGTTCTTTGTACAGATGAGGTGAGAGTCAAATCATTAGATGGGCTTTCATATGTATATGCTCAGGAGAAACATACAGCCTACGCTGTACGGTTCTAGGGAGGCATTTTCTTGGATGCCCACATCGAATTTGTTGTTGTGCAAGGAAGATCTCTAACCTCACAGAGGTACTTGCAAGACATAATCGAAGAACAAGTAGTGCCATTCACCTCCCACCTCAGTAAGTGATTCTTGCTAGTCTGGGATAACACTGGGCCCCATAGAGTACATATTGTGGATGACTACCTGATTGTGTTTGGAAATGAGTGCTTTGTATGGAAATACTCAATATTATAGAGGATTTGTTTTTTAACTCAGTAATTTAATTTTTACAACCAAACCTATTTTTGTATGTCACATACAAATAAACCTACATACAGTAAAATTTTAAAATTTAAAGGTGGTGCATTTATTTTGTCCATCAGTGTCATTCAGTAGACATCTAAATTTAAATCCTAGTGCTCTGAAATTTGGACTTATTGTGAATTATTTTCCCATAAGATTTGGGGGACCAATGACCAGAAATATCGTGCTATCAGAACCAAGGAGTAGTTATTGTACAACGCTCTCTGCCAACTAAAAACATCCCTACCCCATTGAAAATCTTTGGGAAGAAATGAGGATTGAAGATAAGACTGAAAGATAACAGAATAACAATAAATTCACTAATTTCATGGTCCGCTTGACCAATTAATATATTACAATTAATTAAGGTTTTTAGTTGAGATAAAAAAGTCTATGGCACGAGTGGGATTCGAACCCATGATCTTCAGCTTGATACGCTGCTGCTCTACCAATTGAGCTATCACCTCGAACCAATCGGACACCAACTTCCTGTGGTAGAGGAGCAGCATATCAAGCCAAAGATTGTGGATTCAAATCCCACTCATGCCACTGACTTTTTATCTCAACTAAAAACCTTAATTAACTATAATGAAAATATACTTCACCTGATTGAAGCTGTCAAAGAAGAAAAACAGATTTCTTGAAGTGCTCAAAAATGAAGAAGGATAAAGAGATAAACTTCATATGTTAATTAATTTTGTTGCATGTTTGGCATTGTATGTGAACTTTTTTTCTACAGGTTAATTATAACTTTCATGTTTATTATTTAAACTTTAGGATCAATTAAAGAAAAAAAGGTTTTGCATGTAAATTCATTACAATTTTTACCATTCATTTAAACCTCAATATAATGTATTGAAAACATATACAGACTTCTTTACTAAATGTATGTGTTTGAATTTAGCCACTATGAAATCCCGTTTTTAAAAACCAATTCAAAATTTTGTGAAGAAAAAATTAATTAATTTCATAAAGCAATAATGATTTAATAATTTATTATACAGACCTGTTGATAACATGTAGTGGATGATAAGGATGATTTCTTTACTATATTGAGTGCTAGAGTTGAACTCATCAAGTAAACTATGAACAATCACAGACATGTCGGCATATTCCACTAATTTCTTGCAAACATTTTCCAGGCAGAGTTGGCATTTTGGTGTACTGGCATATTTTAGTTGTTTCCAAACGCTGTCTTTAATATTTGACTCTTCATCAACCTCTAAAATTACATATGAAAATACGAAAGGAAGAAATTTTTTTAAATCCTGAAACTGAATCAAGAACCATGATACCTCGGATCGCCATTTCTTCAAGTAGAGAGATCATGTTACATTCAAGCGTGGCTGCAATTTGCAAGCTCCTGAGAAGTCTGGATAGATGTTGGACTGAATTTGTTATCTTTTGAAGTGTTTTGGACCCGAGCAGATCAAAATAGCCGCTTAGAAGTTGAAGATGGCTTTCCTTAATACTCAAATCTATCAGAAGAAAAAAGGTTTCAAACTCAAACAAAACACATACAAACTTAATACGCACCAACACCCCGAAGGATTCTAGGCAATCTAGTTAGTAGAGCATACAAGCATTCTTCAATAATTTCCATAAGTTTTCTTTCTTTATTTGCATCACATTTTGTTGAAAATTGTTCTATTACTCTTTTACTAGCCTTTACAACTTCTATATGTTCATCTTGCGATAATATTATAAGAGTGTCAATAAGAAAATTCAGAGAGGAAACCATTGACCTAAACATCAATAATTTACAAATTAAAACTCAATTAATTAAAAAAAAATATATATATACACATGTGATGTAGTGTACATGTAGTGACTGTTAGCCAATGATTATTTTGGAGATTGTGAGGTGCAGTCTGGTGTGACGTAGGTTTTAGAAAAAATTTTCTTTATTGTGCCAGTGTTTCGATCTTTATTGAAATCATCTTCAGGGCCTGGGATTTATAATCAATCCTTTTTAAAAAGACTTTTTTATAGATATTACATTAGATATGATATCAGACATTTTTTAATATTTTTTATTAATTTTCTTTATTAAAAAGCTTTTATTGAGTACAAATTCTTTGATTGAATCTAAAACAAAAAAATGTCTAGCATTGTATAAATTCATTTTCTTATCTAAAATTTTCTAATATTGTATAAATGCATGTTTTTATTTTCTAACAGTGTATAAATGCATTTTTTTCTAGCATTGTATAAATCTGGTTTTTCCATATCCTACATGTATTTGTAAAATTTAAACAATGATATAAATCCTAGGCCCTGAAGATGATCTGAATAAAGATCGAAACGTTAGCATGATAAAGAAAATGTTTTTCTAAAACATACATCACACCAGACAACACTTCACAATCTCAAATTATTATTATTATTCTATACCTAGAAGCTTCAGAGAGAATGTAATCGATTTCCAAGACCAGCTTTTTACGCACTCTCCAATTTTCATGCTGCATTTGCTGAACGATGACCACCACTACTTTTGACAACATTTTCCCAGTTGTTTCTAGCCAATTTTTATCCCTTTTCTGGCCATTGATGATCATTTTCATATCCTCTGGGGTGTTTGGTTTGAGCTGATCAAATGGCTTTATGTTTGGGTTCATTTTGAAGACCTTTGGAATCGGGCCGTACAACAAGCTGTCTTCCATAACAAGCCCAATCGTCCTGCCCCATATCTGGATGGCGATCTAAAAATAATTTTTTATTAAAGGCAAGCAAAATCAAATGTAAACTTAAAGTACACAATTTACCAAAATCAATTTGTGATTTTGCGTTACAGAATTTGTTACTATTTCAATACAAACTGACATAATGCCAGGCACCATCAGCATTATGATGCTCGCAACACGTTCCTTAAAGTCGGGATCTTTGTACTTTTCATGTGCTTGTATGAAAGTCAGCAAGCATTGCAAAGCTTCTAGCCTGAAAAACACCATAGTTAAATATTTACTAGATCATGTGTGTACTATTGCAGTAAATTCTATTCAATAAAAATCAAAACATTGGCACGATAAAGAAAATGTTTTTCTGAAACCTACATCACACCAGACAGCATCTCATATCTGACAATTAGTGAATTCTATTGAGAAGAGGGTGTTTGGCAGTAGAGTTGTGCCTTAGAGAGCAAAGGTTGCCATATTCAGGGTGGTCACCCAGTCTATTTTATGTTAGACAGTTCAGATGTGAGGAGCAGAAGAAGGTGTTTTGTATATTTTATCAGAAAACTTTTTATTTGTCTCACAACATGCCTTAATAGGTTTTCCACCTTGAGACTGAGCTGAATGTGCCATGCCTATATGTTGAACCTTATTTACATAATAAAGATGGCTTCTAGGCCAGCAACCTTGTCCCAAAAAATTTGGCAATAGAATGTAAAAAGAAAACACGTTTTGGCAGACAATTTTTCATGCCTGGCCATACATACTTGGTTGACTAACACACTTGAGTTGTACTGGAAGTTGACAAGATGTATGTGCAAGCCTACAGCAAGAGTGGAATTCAGTTTTAAGGCAGAATCGCTAAACCTAAATTAGACCATGTGATGAAGATAGGAAAAAAGGCAAAGTGTTTGATGTTCAACATGAATGCGGAAGACACTCTCCACTTCCTTTGCATGTACCCGGTCCTTAATGGATTTAGAAATATTTAGAAATACAGTACTTGGGAAAACATGATTGACACATGAAGAGGCAATAAGTGACTAAGCAAAACAAATGATGATGTACAAACACTGTCAGCTTTTGCATTGCAGCATAGATAAGTATTTTTTTTTTTTTTTTAATTTAATTGTTTGATCCAAGAGTCAAGAGGGTAATCCCTAACCACACCTAAACACAAATCTACACCAATGAGAACATCGACTGTTAATTACAGTGGTACAAATTATGGACATATCCTAATAACAAATCCAAGAAACTCAAATCACATTCCCAATCAATTTTATCATCATTGTACACTGATCATATGAACGTCGAAGAGAGTTGAGAGTTCCACTATTACATACATTTTGCAAACAGGGAACGTTAAACCAAAGTATAATAAATACACATCACTTCTATGAGGAACTTTCAAAAATTTCTCTGCATTATGCAGCCCAGATGCCTTTAGAAGTAAAATTACCAAATATTTTGGTATATTAATAATTAATAAAGTCAGTTGTAAATTCTATGATAATGAAATCATTTATAGCTTGTCAATACCTCTTAATTCAAAAGTAGAATACAATATGTATAATTTCTATTCAATAACTTCTAAATTAGAAGCAGCATATTTAGCTGAAAGTTATGGGTTCACGTCTGGCCTGACACAAATTTTTCTTTTGTGTATAATTTATTGAGTAAGCCTACATTAAGCTTATTTTACATATTTAAAAAAAGCATCATATTGTTTTAATAGTTATAATAGCTGATTTTTTTCTTTCTTCTTAGTAATATTGGAGCTTACCTTAAAGTAATAAATTTTTCACTTTTTGCTATTTGTATGCAGCTGTACATAGCTATGCTTATTTTGGGATAGTAATTTCTAGAGTAAACGTCCTCAAGAACAGTCTTTGAAGTTTTGTTTAGCAACATGTTTAAACATTTCACAACCATTAATTTTAACTCTTCTGGTAGTTCCAACACTAACAACAAAAGAAAAAAATTCCATATGCAATTTATATTACATTATTATACAGAGTAAAATAGTAGAGACTCACAAGTTTCTGGTTTTGAATCATCTAACTGCAAGAGTATTAATGAGAAAATTCGCCAAAAGTGTGAACTCTCCTCAACTAATGTCATTTCCAAGACAGCTTGAAGGGAGTCAAGCAAGTGGCAGACAGTTTCTCTCCTTTACGATATATAAATAAATAAATGAAAAATTAAGACCGCACACTTTTTGCCTCCTGTTTTTAACTTACTTTTGCGCCTTTTTATTCCCAAGGTGAATAAAAATTGGAAAGAATATATAGCTTTTGAACTGGGATATCATTGCAGGATCAAGCCCCTTCAATGCCGAGTTCAATTCCTTGCAGGACTGCTTGTCAGGGCTCAGCGCGATTTTGTCGCAAGCCAACTTCAAAGTTTTGAAAGTCTCGTGGAACCTGAGCCTCTGCTCTAAGCTGAGCTCTTCCATAGTTGACATTCTAAATTCCTAAAAATCAGTCTTACATTTCAACATTTTAAATTTATAATTCAACCCATTTCCTTACCAGCAAGAATTCACATTTGTATCAATTTCCTCAATGATATATTGAAATTTTTGTTAAATGAAGAACGATTGTGATATCTTCACCAAGGAACATTTTGTGTGTTCGTTTGGTCATTTAACCACTGCAATAGACTAAGTGTAATAAAATTTGAACTGAATTATGTTAATTTTTGGAGGAAACAAGTTTAAATTTTTAATTTTAATTTAAACTGTCCATTTTGACATTAATTATACAGACAAATCTAAGCTACTGACTTTATAAATACAAACCCGATGAAAAGTCCTGTACAAACAGTTAAAACTCTTTAATAAATCGTTGATTTAAATCGAAAAATTCAAATAATTGTATTTTCAAAGCTTATAAATAATTATAGAGAGCAATGACATTTGTGTAAAGGTAGAGAACAGAATTATTAAAATACCAGTCTCAAAAATTGACCAAGTCTCTAGATTTGTTGACTAGTAGGTAACACGTGATGTTACAGCATAAGAAGGAAGGCTTCAATGCACTGGCAAATTTATGATAAGAGCCAAAGCTAGCATTAGTTAATAGTTATGTTTGTGTACGCGTAATATCCTCACATAAGAAAAATTACTGAAGAAGGGCGGAGTGTTGGTCCGTAACCTTTAAAAGAAAACTGGTATAAAAGTTCAAAAAATAAAATACACCTCCATGGGTAACATTAATTCTTTTTTTTAAATTATTTATTTTAAAGGTACAAATAGGGCTTTAAGCCCTTTACTGACATTAGAAATAAATTAAGTTTTATAAACTTAATAACTTAGAGCCATGAGCGGTATTTGAGCTCCATGACCTCCAGCTATGGGTAATGGTCATGACACTAATTTTCACCTCAACTAAAATCCTTAGATAAAAAGAATAATTAATTAGAATACAAAACAATAATGACAATTATATATTCTTTAAAACACATTATTTATAACTGAACCATATATGTAAGAAAAGTAGTAAGAGGAAAAAGAAAAGGAGGTGATTCATGCCGTTTTTGAAAACTCTGACAAGGAAGCAGAACATACTTCCTGGGGAAGCAAATTCCATTAGTCGACCTGTATTTCTAAACGATAAGGCCAAAGACTTAGAGGAGTGTTGAGGGCTTGGGATATGATTGATAGGTTTAGATAATGAATGTGGAAAAATATTTTATAGATATTGAGGACATTTATTTGATGTAATTATTATTATTTATTAGAAAGTTGTTTTTTGTTACTATAGATATATGTATAACACATCACAGCACCAGCACTGCACTGGTAGAACACTTGCTTTGAGGAGCCACCCATTACTGGCACTCAATGTGTATGCTTGGGGGGGGGGTCAAGGTATGGTTAGGACGGTTCAAAAGTTTGTTATGTGGGCCTAATAAATTCGTTGACAACAGTAACGTTGAGGTCTTTGCCAATAGTGAGGTTAGTATAATAATAAGGTGCTCAGACAATTTGTCCAAGGACATTCGAATGAAAGGCTTGGCATTACCCTACATTTCCACTTTGTATGTCCATATTGGTACAGAGTTAGCTTTGTCTTAATTGTCAAAGTTGATTTCGGTCTTAGAAGTCTTCATAGTAGTCCAAATAAGTTGTTTTTTAAATCTTGTACGGGGATTCCATGTTAGTCTACTGTCGAGATATAATCCCAGGTATTTGACTTGAATGGAAACTGGTAACTTTTTGTTGTTGATGTACAACAGAGGGCAAGACTGATTTTTCAGTTAAAAGTACAATGAGTGCATTTCTCTTCGTTTATTCTTGTCCTAAGAATTGTTAAGGGTGCTGAAACATTTCCTCCAAGAATCAAAACAAGGGGCCCAGATACCCGTTGCCGTGTTCAAGCACAATTCTCATAACAGGTGGCATTCCTATGGCCTCCTTATATACAGGCAAGGAATTGCACCCTGCAATTAGGTGGAATATATCGAGCAACCTTTCTCTGCATACAGGACACTTTCAACTTAGCATGGCCTATTCTTAATTAAATGAAGATGACTTATTCTATGAATTGACAGAGAGGATTATTAAAATTAGACAAATATTTATAAATTTAGTATTGTTAAATACAAACTTTATTTACACTTTATTTTGTGATTAGAATAATACGTACAATATAGAAGAAATTAGAAACAAGCTGCATAAAATGTTACACCTTTTTCTCTAACTTCCCTGATTCTCTTCAAATGCCTCAGCACTGTTAAGATTGAAAAATCTTTTTTACCAAGTTTGATTTTCGCTTGTGTGTCAAAGTCTTTCAATGTGCAAAAGTAATTATCTGAAAATTTGAAAGTATTAAATTGTATTGGACTTTGTTTCATGTTATTTTACATTTAGTTCACGTTATTTTACCTGTTAGTGTGTTACTCATTTGTTGCTTCCATATTGCACACTGCTCCATTTCTTGCTTGGTTTTCACCATTTTTTTAGGTTTGGTTAAAATCGCATTTTTCTTGTTCAAAACATTATTGTAAATGTCGATAAATCTGTTGATATCTGACAATTTCAACCGACCTTTCATATACCTGAAATTAAATTTCATTGCAGGTTTAGCGCTTTAAAAAAAATTTAATAATGTTTTTGGCAAGTGACTCACTGAGGAACTTGACTAAATTCAAGGTTTGTGACATAATTAACAGAAGCCTCGAGGTCCCTTCTCGGTTCAGGTGTAGGTATATTCGACTTTTCTAAGCAAGTCAATACCAATTTATTTTCAGGTGGTTTTGATACTCCAGTATTGAACATTCTCATATTCTCCTTCTGTGACATGTCAGTTTGTTCCAATGTATTAATAGGCGACAAGCTGAGTAGCTGCTGATTAATGTCATCATATTTTGATTCCTGTAAATAATTATATAAACAATTAAATAGAATTAGAAGATAGATTATCAAACCAGTTGAGGATAATTGACCTCTTGGGTGATTAGTTCCTTTGGAAATGTATTGATCACATACTCCATCCTTCCATCCAATTCGTCGAGCTTATGTACTACTATCTATTTCAAAATAAAAATCATTAACCTAATGCTATGCATTATTAAACAAAAACATACTTTATCTTCTTCGAGTTTCTTTACCGCATCATTCAACACTGTTTTGTATTTTGTTATGAACATCTTAATGTTGTCTATTTTTTCGGTGAGGTTTAACAGATTTGTTATTGTTGAAGGATCCCTATATCCATCAATTATCTCCACGGCCAATTTCAACTCATTCACCTGGGCCATAAGCTCCTCCATTCTAAATCTAAAATGTTAAAACACAAGGGTTTAAAACACAATTTATTTTCAATAATTCACAAATTACATTTTCCAAATGACACTTTCGTTGAGGTCTGAAAGATGAATCTTTGTCAAACCTACCACAAAAGTAGCAAAAAGCATTAAACACTCCTGCAAGACCAAACCAGCAAGCAAAAAGTTTTTTTAATACAAAGGCTTTGAAGATTCCAGTAATACAGGGAAATGCCCCTTTAAAGAAAAGAGTACCAAAGTCAAACCGATTTCTGCGGGAAAGTTCCTCTAATCAAAACACATTTTGGTCAGCAGTGTGACGATTTTTCCAAATTTTGAAATTGGATTTTCTCTATGGCGATGTTATCCATTTATTGGGAATCATCTCGCCCTGAGAAAGGGATTGAGGTGCGATGTGGGGTTGAAGGCGGTGTGGAAGAAAGATGGGTTACAGGATAAACAAACTCCTCAGCTGAGGTAGTGAGGTGTTTTCGAGATATATGCCAATCAGAGGTCCAGTTAATAAGTAGTAAGAAGAAGAAGAAAAATAACTTTATTCTGGGACTGGTGTACCCTAAGGATAATTTACATGAAATAAATAAAGGAAGTTCCTTCTATGAAATAAAATTTAAAAATAGATAGAAATCTTGGCACAATGTATACCAGTAAGGACAACTGCCTAGCATGAAGAAATTTTGTGGCCATCTTGGAACGGCAAACCTGGAACCCCAGAAAATTCAAGCCTACACAAGGTGCCTTTTTTTAGATACATTTTAACCTTTTTGTGGGTGTCAAAGCCAGTAATTGCAAAATTACACCAAATTTAAAAAATTTTGTTTTAGAAAATAAATACTTTTTTCTCTTTTCTCAAAACTGTACATTTTTTTTTTAAACCATTTATACATCCGTTATAACTTCTATTTTATTATATATTCTCTTTTCTTTAAGTTTAATTTGCTTAACCATTATTTTAACAAGCCTACATAGTTGGGTACATATGTGAAGGCACTTTTAGTGGGCAGTCTTTCTCTATAAGTTTCAAAAAGAAAAACCAATGCTCTAGCTGAAACTGACACTTCAGAGCAGAGAAATGATTAAATCAGTAAAATATACTTTTGATGTAAAATTAGAACTAAGTGTTCCATGGAATTGGTAGAAACCCTTTTGTATCTTCCCTTTTTAGCATCAATAACCTGGCACTTGGGAAATAAAGGCAATGAGAAAGTTAACACATTGGCCAAAACAGGAGCCAATATGAATTTTCTAGACCCTAAACCCCATTATGGCTCTATACATTTCCATAAAAAGGAATACAACCAAAAATGGATCCTAAATAAGTACGAAACCTGGAGGAACAATACCCCACGCATGAAGCACATAAAGAGATTTACTGATTCATCTGCACAAATTACAAAACCTAAATTATGCAGTCCCGACAGAACCATGATTCTAGTGTAAAAAAGCACTGCAGATACTGCAGGAAAAGAAACCATAGAACACATTTTATGTTTTTTGTGAGGGTCTATGTGTTGATTCTTGCAACTAGGCAAGAAAGAACTGTAAGGCTATGGAGGTTGACTAATAATCTGAAGCTGGACAGTGAGTAATAAAAAAATAAAATGCAATAGATCTGCTCAAGTTGAGGAGGTCAACTCTTTTATCCCTATCCATGACATAAATGTTTTTATAATGCATTCCTGGTTAATTGGTTCATCCTTTATAGCCCAAATGAATCACATCACAATTCTCGTCTCCATACACAAAATTTTTTAAATAATAGTTGTTTTTCTATTTAAATTTAAACGGTAATAATTTAATATAATTAATCTACCACTCTAAAACACTAATTCTGACGTTGTTACACGTTCAACATTAAATTTTAGGACTTTCTTTTGAGGTCTGAGGAGTGATGACCTGCAGCTTCATTTGGTGAGATTTTGAGACTTTTCTACTGGTTGTAGGTATAAATAATATAAATACGTATTTGTAAAGGGGCTTAAGGCTTGTTCCTTTAAAATAAATATTGAAACAGGCGTGAGATGAAAGAAAATTCGTCAACTTACACGTTTAAATGTAAAACTTACACTGAAATTGTAATAAATATCAAGCAATTTATACCATAAAAAAATCAAAATTTTGTAAATGGAAACGTCTTTTGTTGAATAAAACGTTGAAGAAATCTCTTGAAGAATGTTATCACCACTTTACCGCGGTTTTTTGATCGGGAGGTTATTTCATGTTATAAAAGTGTTTACTGTAATCCTAATTCCTAACGAATTATAATAAATCATAATTGAAAAAAATTACATGTACATAAATATACAAATATTTAATTTTTTTCATCTTTGGCACAATTTTTTGATAAAGGTTTCTATACTCGAATATGAATATATAAAAATGAACTTTTTTCTACATACTGTGTTCTCTTAGTAAACCGAACTAATTAGGGGAGTATTCGATTTACAGAGGATGTTATAAAAATGCAGACATATGCAAAAAAACATTAAATACAAAACTTTATTGTATATTGTATACACAAAACGTTAAGCGTATTAGGTACGCACAGACAATGTCGATTTTTTTTAAAAGCACTTTTGCGAAAATGTATTTATTATTTTCATCAATGTTTCTTCCTCTCATTCGTTCATTTTAAGGAGTAGATATATTATATTTAACACGAGGAAAATGTAGTCTGTTCTATTTCATTTATTAATAGTAAAGAGCGGTGGGGGTTTCAATGAAGAAAAGAAATTCTCAAAAATAGTGTGTTTGAGCTGGTTTTTTGTAAGCTACAGTTCACACTCTCTTAGTCCCTTTCTCTCGTTGGAACCTGTTTAGTCTTGAGATACACAAGTTTCTGTCTTATATCCACTCTTATTTTCCATCTCTGTCAAGGTTACCCATTTGCCTCCTCGCCACCAACCATGCTACTGAACGATCCAACTTAGGGCACCCCAATACAAAAGCCTCCTAGCTCCTCCCCAATTCTACGAACAATTCTTCTAATACGTTTCTTTTATAAGTTTCATTCGTTCCATCGCCCAGTATCTCATGCAAGGACTCAGGTTGGAACTTCTTTCCATGGTATAGCAGTAACATGTGGTAAGAATGTTTTATAGTCACTCCCCTATTTCATACCAAATATATGTAGGTGGGAATCTTTGAGACTTTATACTTAGTTGAAGTCTCTGTTTTTGCCTTATGTCAATGATTTACTTCTTAAGATATCAGATGAATGTTTAAAAATGCTTCAAATAACAACAAATTAAACATTGTATTATGGTGGAAAAATGGGCATGCAACAATAAATTATTTAACTTTGAGTATTTAACTCCCAAAAGTCTAAACTGCTTTAGGGAACCCTGTCTGTTTTCCTATGGGGAGAATGATTGGAAGAAGTAACCAAATTGTGTTATATTGTTCAATCATACACTAAACTGGGCTAACTAAATAGGTGAAAAGACACAACTAATCCAAGCACTTTCACATTCATCAAAAGTATACTGGGGAATGGGAAGTGAAGCCCTCAATATTATATAATCAGGAGCTTGTAACCTATTTTGTCATACACAATCTTAGTTTGGTCTGAATGCATAACAACCCTCCAATGATAAAAGGTTTCAAAACAATTTCTTTCAAGGCTGCATGCCTTCCAACAGGAATAGAGCCAATATAAATTAAACCTGCCACATGATTGAATATTATGAAATACTGCACACAACTGTGCGTATCCTGCAATCGATGGCAACATCCCCACACCTCTGGGCTCACCCAGCACAATTTTCGACTTGAAAACAGGAACATTTCTACTCTTTATGCACTGAAGAAAGTAAAATAAATGACAGAACTAGCTGTGCCTTTGAGAATGATCAATCATCGGGTATCTTGCCAACAGTTCTTCCATCTTTTGCCAACTGGTGCAGCAACTAACTAATTTATAGTTATTAGTAATATATATCTACTTGTCTGAAAAAACCTTATTGTACCACTACGTAAAAGGACAGCAAGGATTTAGACAGAAGATCAACAAAAGTTCCATCAGGTCCCTAAGAAACCCTAAAGTTCGAACTGAAAACATGGAAACATCTGAAGAAATATGGTCACCCAAGGCTAAAGGATCTCTTTAAAATGGATAAAGGCTCACCAAGGAAATGAAAGGAAACTGCTGTGAAGGAGGATGGCACAAAAATTTTGTACCCAGCTATGAGAACAATCAATGTGAAAAATACATCAAGGCATTGTGGAGCAAAGAATGGAGAATTCAACCAATGTATCCCATACCAAAAAATTCTTCCCAATTTTAGAAGACTGGCTGCCTCACACATAAAATCATGTAAGCACTCAGTAAAAAGGTAACCCACTTCCATCACTTTGGTCTTAAAACATCCTCCTTATGCACTGCGATGATGGGAACACAACTCATATTCAATTGTAAAATTTTGAGCAACCACAAACCCTACTCTTAAGTAGCCCTTCAAGGAAGATCTTGGCCCCCATCACTGCAGGAATTGTTAAAGAATCTCACTGAAGATTTCTTTAACTTTTAATAAACAAGAACTTAAATTTTTATTTAATAAAAAATAAATGTAAATAATTTATCTTAAAAATTAAAAAAGTCATTTTAATTATTTAATAG
>CM077102.1:34651174-34671547 GCA_039619505.1 Cimex hemipterus
AATTTATTTATTTTTATTATTTTATTTTATTATTTATTTTATTTTATTAATTTATTTATTAAAATGAATTATTTTCAAGTTAATTATTTTAAAAAATTTATAATCACCATTTAAATTAGCATATAGTACTTATCAAGTAATGTTAAAGAAGAGTCATAACCATTGAATTGTACTAAACTGATTTGTTAAATGCATGCATTAATGTAATGCTGAAAAATAAACTCCCTACTACACTACTAAAAAGGACTAGGTTACTGTATTAAAGGAAAAAATAATTATTATAAGTAGGGCTTCCCTTGTCATTCTCAATCTTGTATATCTGATTCTGAGTCCACAAGAGCCGTTATCTCTTGTTATCTCTCCTGTATCTCTTGTTTGTATGGTGTGATGACACCATTTCCAAGTTATATTTATTATTTCCCATAATTTAGTATCACTTGTCTTCTGTTTTTATTTGTTGAAAGTGGAAATTCTTCTTTCTCAGAAGTGATATGTAATAATTTATAGTGATTACTTTTCTGTTCCAGAGCTAGATGATTCTTTGGCAAGCTTTCTCATGTCCTCTGTTAAATGAATTAATTTTAAATATATAAAACATTAACTTTCTCAAATGTATAAGAATTTTAATAAATGGAATTGACAAATGTATTCATTTTGCCTTTATATACACACTAAGGAAGAAAAAATAATTCCAATTTTATAGCTAAAATTTATCAGGAATCAAAAGTAAATTAATAAATCCTCAAAAATTAAGTCACTTAATAAATAAATCTAATATCTTTTACTTTAAAAAGGAAAGAAAATAATCGCATATAAGATAAATCAGGTTTACAAAATGTTTGTACATCAGCACCTAAAATATTGAGAGAAAAAAGTAACAAAAAAATACGAATATTGAACTATTCTTACAAAGGAGAGGAATGATTTAAATTCTGGATAAATCCAACAGTTTTCATTAAATATTCTTAATTTCTGTTTGTTTGTGTAAATATCAATTTGAATTACATTGCAGTGTACACATTCATCAAAGCTATTTAACAATTTAATAACTGGAAAACAAAAGTTAGTCCTTTTGTATAAAAAAATTAACTAAAAAGCTTTGGTAACTTTGATATGTACACAATTATAAAATATTGGAGCATTTCAAAGGGAGAATATTATTCCCCTCCAGGTTTTAATAATTGATGTGTCGGGGATGGGCTGTGTGAAGGTGAGTCTTGCTCAGTACTGCTACCAAGTATCTTTTCTTTTTCAAACCTCTGTTTGCTGAACTTTCCCATCCCAGGACGGTATATCTCGATAGAAGGACGATCCTACAAATTGACACGTGTTTAAGAAAATGTTATGTTGTGGGTTATATCATATAGATAGATAAATACCTTGTTTCTAATACGGCGCTCAGTCCTCGGATCTTTCCCTGATCTGACAGAGTTCCCCTCTTTTGTTTTATTCCCATCTCTTTTCACCTTTGCTTGGCAAGAATTTGTTTCTTCTTTCGACATGTTCTGATCAGATTCTGTTTTCAGTTCAGCCTTCTTAGATTCATTCTCTGTAAGACTAGGTTTCAAACATTTATCATTTGATTTTCTGTTTGACTGTTTTGTATTGGTTTTATTTGATGTAATAAATGGATCTACAAACGCCTCTCTGAGCAGATTAACATGGTCACTTTCTAAAGAGCTCCTTCGTTTTGAATTGTAAACCTCCACACCTTCATCAGTCTCAGTTTTCTTAGAATCATCAAATGAATTTCTTCTTTTTACATTTTTAACCATCGGATCATCGTTCTCTTGGCTTTCTTCATTGACCTTTGATCCTTCATTTATTTCATTTTCTTCTTTCACCAGACTGTGAACTTCATTTTTCCCTTTGTTGACTTTACGCTTATCCTCCAAGTTTTTCCCTTCCTGTTTTTTAAGCCAGATTTCTTTTCTCTTCCTCTGCCTCTCTGAATCTCTTTTTATCTTTCGTCCCTCTTTCTTTTTATCGTTGTCATAGGTAGAATCATTCCTGACCTCTTCACTTTCATTTTTCGAGTTTTTTCTCTGGTTGCTCCTCTTCTCAAATTTTGGCTTCTCATCTTTGCCAGCCGATTCATGGTTCTCGTTACCATCTTCCTCGACCTTTTTGTCAAGATATGTATTCAAAGTGTATTTTCTTTTATCATCCCTTTTATCATTCTTCCTATCGTCGTGGAACTTGTTATTCCTATTCTTGAACTCCCTTGTTCTGCAATTAAACAAAGATAATTAATGCAACGATAATAACAATTTTTAATTTTTTTTATTAATATGTTTTATGATTATGCATAATTAATTAAGGTTTTTAGTTGAGATGAAAATTATGCATAATAGTCAAAGGAGATTTGAGATGTTTTATATACTTTTTTTAAGGGGGAAGGGGTGCTTGAAAAAAAGGTCAGGAATGATGGTGAGAATTGAACTCAACTACAAGCTGAGAGTGCATCACGTTAACCACTCATTTACTGTCCACAGTTAATATGTTAATATGGTTTAATTTTAATTTTTTTTTTTTTTTTTAAATTGAAAGGAGAAAAAATGCTGATCAAAACCAAAAGTCAATGATAAAAAATAAATAAAATGTTGATAATTATATTTACACTAAGTGCATTTTTGCCACAAAATCTTCCAGTTAATCTTCATAAAATAAAGATTATTATAAAACCAATTTTGTCCCAATAAGAAAACTTTTGTTGCTTTAAATCAAAACACCTTTTGTTATGTTCATTGGATTATTTCGAGATTAACTGGATTTATTTATTTTTGTTTACTGGCAACACCTATTAAAATTGTACAATATGACTAATATACTAACAGAGGTTCATTACAAAATATAAATAGTTAAAGAAATAATTAAATTACTAAATTAGAATTACAATACAATAACAAATATAGGATGTATGAATTATTACATAAAACATAGATGTAAAAATGTGCAGTTAGTATAATTGATAGAAAACAAACAAAACAACTGAAAAAGATAATTATCGTAGAGTCTGGATTTTTATTCTGTCGCATATTTTGTTTGTCACCACATATGACCAAGGGAATCGATTATCTATCCCAATCATGATCTAGGAAGCTAAGATTAAATTTGATAGAGCATATGTTGCATATGTGATGAATATGCCATAAAATTGCATATTTGAACAATACCGCATATTTGAAGGATGTTTATGTAAAATCACATTTATCGCACGAAATATGTAAAATATTTTATTGGTTTTCAAGGGGAAGCATAAAAATATAACAAGTTGATGAAAAGTTGGTTTAATTCAAAAACTGAAACAGGTCACAACAATGGTAAGAGAAGATTTTAGAAATACTGAGAAAAGAATATAAAACCCCTTCTTAGGTCTTATTTCAATATTCTCACAAATTTTAAGTGGCCGTAGGCACTATTTCATGGTACACAATTTAGAGAAGTGCTTGTTTATTAACATTAATTATACTCTATTAGTATAAAATATATAATTATTTGGAGATAATGAGATGTGGTCTAGTGTGATTTGGAGATGGTGGTATGCGTTCTACCTGGTGTGTTCAGAGTATACATTTCACAATCTCCAAATAATCATTAACTAACGGTCACTAAACCCCACACATAAAATATTTAATTAAATTATGTAAGTGAGAAAATATTTTTGTTAAATTTAAATAAACCGGATGCTAGCTTGGGAATAACTAAAAGCAGCAAAAATATATTTAGCATGAACTATGATTTCTTCCAGTCTGACAAGGACATGTAGTTCGAGCTTTACTGCAACTTTGTAGATGAGGAGGAGTTTATTTCTATAGTTCAGCCCAGAGTTGTGAGACAAAAACAGAATAAAGTTCCTCTTAGGCAAAATTTCTTCTTTATAATTTAATTTATGGTACTAGAGCAGTTAAGATTGCTATTTAAAAAAAGCATAAGTAATTAATTTTTTCATTCCAAACAATCCGTAAGCCGTTTACAAAAACTTTGTCCCTAAAGATAGGGCAACACATAGTAAAAAATATGGCCTCAGTCTTAGGAGCATTTATTTTCAGCTTCCACCGGTTACAGAAATGGGACACCTTGTTTACAGCCTCAGTTAATCTCCCCACAACTGTTTCAGGCCTCCAAGCCAAACTATATAATGTCATCAGCATAAAATACAATTTTTTGACTTAGGGGAGGATTTATAAATAGAAGGGAAAGAGTTGGCACCAGTACAGAACCCTCAGGGACTCCAGCAATAATAGAGAATCAGTGGGAGATTTTATTGAATAAATAGACACAAAAATAGTAGGACTTTAGGTAGGAGGAAACTATTTCGACAATATACCACCATAGGATGTGTATGATGTGAGAATTGAAATTTAGTTTATTATTGGAAAAACACCAAGATTTTTAATTTCAGAGAGTTTAACCAAGGTAACATTATCTAAAGTATATAGTATATAATGAAAATTGAAGGGGTATGTTTCATGAGTATAAGAAACAAACCTCCATGAGACTCTCACAAAATAAACCTACATTTGAACAACTGAAAAACACAATAATAATAATAAGAGATTGAGATAGGAAGTTGGTGTCCGAGTGGATCGAGGTCACGATAGCTCAAGCAGCAGAGCAACAGCGTATCTAGCTGAAGATTGTGGATTCGAATCCCGCTCATGACACTGACTTTTTTATCTCAAAAAAAACCTTGATTAATTTAAAGATATTATTATTATATATTGGTCAAGCAGATTATGAAAACTAGTGAATTTAATAAGTATGTGTTACCTAATTTCCTTAGTAGGTTTTTCCTTATCATCTTTCCTGCGGATCTTTGTTTCTTTCTCTTTTGTTTCTTTTTCTTTCGTTTCTTTCTTTTCTTTCGGCTGGAGCAACTAGAACAGAAAAGTGGAAAATGGAAATTTGAGAGAAGTGCTTTTTGGTGGCACAGCAAGAAACAACAGGTTTGAAATGATACATACAAGCTGTTAAAAAAGTAATGCTGATTATATAGAGAGCTCATCAAAGGAATTAATCGTTAAGTTGCTTCGAATCTTCAGCATTAGTCTCTTTGAAGGTCATTAGAGCTCGGAAACAAATTAAAAATCATAAATGAATAAATTAAAAAAAAAAAAAAAATAGAAAAGAGTAACCGATTTTATCCTTGAATCACTTACTCTATTTTTTTTTTATATATATATATTTTTAATCGCCTTTTCCTGAAGTACACTTAAGCATGAAAACGAAAGAAATATGAGCTCTTTTTGTTTAATTTTTAATTTCCTAGGACATTCTGCTATTAATGGATGGCCACTCTTCCAACAATTTCAAGCATTTAATTTTAAAAAATGTTAAAATTATATCGCATAAAATTTACTTGTTCTACAATTAATATGCAAATTTTAATGTTTTAAAATACAATTTAAGTTTTAAAAAATCTAACTGAGTTAATTAAAAGTTTTATATTGTAGAATCGGCACAACAAAGACAAATATTTTGTTTTCTACTTGATTAAACTGTTTTATTAGATTCGAAATCATCTCTTCAATGATTAATTCAATCAATAAGCCCTGTAAAGAAGAGGAGGCACCTGCCAAGAAAAATTCTAACACTTTCTATCCTTCATTGGCTAACCCTTTACTTAATGAATAAAGTATAACATTCATAAATCAAAAACAGTACAGAAAAGGGGTGATTGTTTTTAAATTTTCCATTAAAGGAAGGATAAGAAATGTGTTCATTCTTCAAAAATAATTTTAATTTCATTTTTGTTAGACAAAAAACAATAGATTTATATTGTATTAGTTTCTTTAAGTTAACAATATTATTTTAACAAACAAAATGTTTAATAATGATTGAATCACAATTTAATAGTACTAATAACTATATAATTATTACTTTATTTTAGTAAACTTTAATAAATAAACACAGTTGACAGTTTATGAATATATTTCACTGGGTCATATATCAAGAGGGTATAGCTGCACGAGGAGCCCAAAAACACGGATTCTGATCCTCCAAAAAAAAAGAAAAAAAGGAGTATAAATAATAATCCTCAATCAAAATAAATAACCCTTTTCCAGACAAGATTGTCAGGAAGGTTTGTTTTGGAGTTTTTTAAAAGCGCTTGGCAATAAGTTGTTAGTACTGAGGGCTTTATCGATGATGACTTCGCCTCTCAGTGGCTTTCCTTCTGAAATAGCTACTATGGACGGATCGACAATGGCTGGGTTGCAAATGATCACTGGTTTTTTTTCTATTTCTCTGACGTCTTTGAAAATGTCTGTCTTCTGTGGGTTCTGCCTCAAATAAGGGAATGGCGGTGTTCCTGGTTGAGGCATTGGCGGCACAGAATGGGATACTGTCGTCGAGTAATTCAGACTGTTTTTAAAACTTGCTGATGGCAAGGAAGGATTAATATTGTGTGACTGGGAAGAAATTATTATTTTTGTCTTCTCATTCTTAAGAATTTCTTGGACTTTCTTTTCAGAAAGGCCAGATGGTGTGCTTGGGCATATGCCTAATATTTTCTGGAGATATAACGACTGTTGTTCGGCCTTTTGTAACTCTAACATCTCAAGTAATTTGTCTTTTGTATACTGAGTATCAGGTTTTTTATCAATGTTAGTTGTCGTGAATTTTGTTTTTTCTGTCACTCCTTTTTCTGTGACCTCAATTTTAGATTCGGTTTTATTTTCAACAGATTTTTTCTCTGATGAAATTATCTCTTTAATACTTCCTACATCTTTGTTGTTTGCTTTGCCCTGTATGCTGGGTTTAAACATCAATGGAGTCTCCGGCTTGGACCCAGCATTCCATTCGCCTAATAATTCTCGGCTATTTACTTTCAGAACTTTATCGACTTTATTCTTAATGGAAATATCGTCTTTCTCAGAATTGTTGGACTTTCCATATGTATAGTTATTGCTATATTGGATCTGTGAAGAAAAAGTATGGATTATCAAAGTATGAAAACAAACAAAACAAATTCACATGATTCTTTAAATTGTTAGTCGTCAGGGTTTTGTTATGATTTTATGAAAATTGCTATTTTTTACCTTAATGTCTTTCGGTTCTTCTTCTTCTCCTTCACCTCTTTTCTCTTTAATTTTCTGCTTCATCCTCCTTTCTGTCTCTTTACGCTTTTTCTCCTCTCGCCTTTCATCTTTGATCCTTGCTTTTTCGGCTTTCTTCTGCTTGAGATATTCCAATAAAGGAGTAGTGTTGATTTCCTCGGCTGTTGAAACTGTATAGGAGAAAAAAAAAATTAATCTGCCTGCCTAAATTGACTCACAAATGCTTAAAACATACTTTCAGTCTCAAAAAAGTGTTGTTTGACAGTCGATCCAGGTTTAGAATTTTCAAGAGCCTCTGCCTGGAGATTATCCTTGAATGCGATGTACGCAGGGTCACACTCAATCGTACCACATAACCGGTCCTTTTTTTTCATTCGCTTTGGAATTCTCTGGAAGGGGGCAAATTCAACAACTGCTGGGTATTCTTGACCTGAACGAAAATAACCCATTTAAATATATTAACATTTCAAGAATTACTCCAATAAAACCATCCAAGGATAATAAACAATTCTTATTATCTTCATATTTACCTTTTGTGTCAAAAAAAACGTAACCATCAAAGGTTTGGGTGAATGTGAATATGTCCTCCTGATAGTAGAAGTTGATGTAGGCTCTTGAGAATGAATAAATCCCGTTGGATGCATCTCCAGGTATGAAGTACATGTAATCAAATGGGGGAATTGGCGAGATCTGTTCAATAAAGTTTTCCTCTGTCATCGTTGGAGGGAGCCTTCTGATCACTATCTGAAAATTAAATTGAAAAATTATTGTCAAAAAATTATATTAAAAACATTAAGTATATAAGTACTATACATTGCTTGTAATGTAATTTGGTCAAACCCTTTATGCAATATTTGTACATTACTGATTCAGAAAGGTGTTTACTTGTGAGTAATTTACTTTTAGCCACAATGGATGTTTAACTGTTGAAATGTTTTTGATTGGAGTTGACCCTCCTTTTTCATACTGCATTAAAGAATTAATTTAATGACAACAATACATTTAATTTTCCCTGCTGCAGATGCAGATCTCTAGCCATTATGCCTCCACCATATTAAATTTATTATTTCCAAAGTTTCATTTGTATTTCCTTGAGGTTGCCAGTTGACGTTAAAGATTTTTTCAAACCGTTGGATGAAATTTTAACTGTAAACAAACAACTGGTGAAACCGGCCCATGATTGTTTACAGTTGGATATTTCATCCCATAACTTTACAAAAATCTAGTAAACTCGACTAAAAACATTAGCCATTTTAATTTTGTCAATTGACTGATTTAAGCAGGTTCTTTTCAATCAAATTGTGTACTGTTTGTAGCCTTTTTTAATGGATTTTTTTTTTTAAATTTCTGGGTCACTTAGTGTACATACCATAAATGATACAAATCAACCACTGAAGATGTTAAAAACAAAGTGAACTGACAATTCAAATAAAAATTGCTAAAATTTAAAATGTTAATTTGAGCGTAATATCTAGAAAATTGCGATACTATTTAGACAGCCCATAAGAGATAAATCTATAATTGATCATTGTTCAGTTGTTTAAGCAGTAAACATCTCTCAGACCAACCACTGACTACGATAAAATTGTAAAAGAGCACCTATCGTCAAACAAGACGAACACAGAATGATTGTAAATTGCAATATTAAAGTAAATCAGCATTGGTATCTGTAGGCCCTTCCAGAAACTATCCCAGCCCCCCTCTGTTGGAAGATCCTGCTATTATTTGTTTTCATAAGATATTGTGGCACAAAATTTGGCCCTTCAACTATCAACTGAATATGAATGTTAAAAAGTCAAAAATAGAAATTGAATTGGGGCATCAATGACAATAATATTCAGGATACCTCCAAGGGGTGTACTACTGCCACTTTATCATTCATTTCAAATTCAAAATGCAATCAATTCTGGTGGTGTGAGAATATGTCTGGATGTCAAGAAGAACAAAACCACTCTAATATCAAAGAGAACAATGTTCAACCAGAAAGGACCCTCTTTAAAAAGTGGTAAACTAGACCTGAATGAGACATGAACAACTCCAAACCAAACTGCAAGTAAAACATGTTTATTCATATAGACAAGACTCCTTTTCATTTTTTGGTCCGATTATGTTACATTACAATATATTTGGGTTCCAAAGTTGAAAATCACTGGCTTTGTGACAGAGTGGTTAACATTAACAGTCAGGAGTGCTACTACTGAGTAGTTTTTCCTTTCATTTATATTTCATTCCAAATGAATATCAAATTTACTTAAGCACAGTGAGCTCAGGTGTAAAAGAATGTAACATGTCAAAAAAATATCAAAACTAGTGGCAGGTGTACTTTTCTGATCTTCGTGAGTATGTGTGTGTGGTGAAATTGTGATAAAAAGAACCCGTTCAGGACAGTCAGCGTTCTTTGATGTTTAAGTAAACAAAAATAGTCTGCTGTTTCATGTTATTACTTTTAGCACAAGTAGGTAATTTAAAAACTTAACACTGTTGTTTGCTGTTTTATGCAACACACTGCTTCTTTGAAATACAAACTAAAGGTGAAGAGTCTAAAGTGCAATATCACTTTGCACTACCTCAATAAAGGTAGGGGTGAATGTGATGGCCCACAGTACCTGACTAGAGGAAGCAATAGCATGATATCACATCCACTGAAAGGGATAAGCAGACCAGGATGATAATACAAAGTCAAATTACAAGTTTATTAACTACTGCTTGTTGGTAAGATAATTGTGGTGTTTTTACAGATTTACTGATTTATGTAAACTCAAGTCAGCACATACAGAAAGGGGTGTAAAGAAAGAGCCTATCACTTCTCGTATTCTACTGACATTCCAAATTTTGCAAATACCGACATGCCTCTAAGGCAGTACGGGTTCATCCCTTGGCCTTGGCCATCCAGCTGTCAAGATTGGGCACAGAGATAAAAGAGACAGCCAGAAGGCCTTCTGCTTGACCTAGGTACATCTATTGTGCAAAGGTTCTGAGAAGTTGGGCTCCAGGGGCTGTCAACATCTAGGCCATTTTTGCTCCAATGTAATTAGTTCCAAAATCTAATTACCCTTAACTTCTTATAATTGTTCTTACTTATTTATATACCACTCACCCAGGGTGGTTTAGTACTTGGCACACCAATAGGACCCTATGCACCTACCTTAATGAGGGTCAATGTGACGCTCAATATTCTGCCATCTGCACTCTCATTCACATTAATAAGTACATTCAGTTTCAACAAACATTAGAAACACAAAACTATCAATTGTACATATTACATCAGTACTGTTTCCTCGAGAATCAAAAGAGAGGACCAAGATACTTTCTACTGTGCTCAAGCACTTACCTTTTTACCAAGCAATTACTTTACAAGGAGCCAAAGAGTCCACCCTTCAATTAGGTGGAACAAATTTCTCTACATGCTGGACACATATGCAATCTTTTGCCCAAAATTAGGTGTCGTTGTGTCAACCTCGCAAGGCCTACCTTTAACTGGATGACAATGGCCCTTTTTTCTACAAGTCAGGCCTCCCGAGTGCACCCATTGACAATGTTCTTGATACGTGAGAGCTTCCCTGCCAATGTGGCCCACTGAAGCTGCTTCTTTCTTTTAATTGTGTATTTTATTGTATTTCTAGCATCAAGGATCTAAATCGCAATGGTTAATTCCAGAGGTCGGGGCATCCCGACCTTAGCCTCGTCAACTGCCTTCTCATTAGGCTTCAAACCATAACCACCATTTAGTCGAGCAACTACAGTTCATGGTATTTCTCCAACAAGAGCACCATGAGAGAGTTGATGGAAGACCTGTCGTGAACTTTAAAGTCAGTGAAAAGTAAGAGTAACTACCATTGTTTTTAATCAACTCAAGCATATGCCAAATTTGACAATTCTGCTGTGTGAATACAGTGCAGGGAGAGCAACTATGGCCTTAGGCCCATACCGAAACTGGTGTAATTAATAAATTACAAGAATTTAACTGGGATAAGTTAGATTATATGATGATAAGACTATTTATGCTAACACAAAAGAAGGATAACATAGAAGTATGCTGGAAGGACCCAGGATGGAGTCGGCCGGTTGCCCAACTCAAGTACCGTTCCCAGTGTCATCCCTGTGTAGTTTTTACATATAAGCAATTAATTTTTTTAATGAAAAAACTACCTTCGTCGGAGGTTTGTCCTCCTTGGCTCTCTTTTTCCCGTTTTCATTGTTTTTCTCCGCCTCCGCCTCCTTTCCCCGGCTGTTGTCCTTGGCCCTATTGTCTTTCTCTTCGTCGTCGTCCTCCTCCTCGCTCATTCTCGCCTCCTCGCTCACCGACTCCGCAGAGCTCTTCTTCACCGCCTCTTCCGCCTTGGCGGCCGCCTCCTCGCATTCCGTTCCCATGATTTCTTCGCGATTCCCTCGGTCACCGATCCAATCCTCATTTACACAGCATCGGGCGAGTACAGCAACTATCCGGTGACGCGGATTTTATTCACATTTATAACGCCCGTTTTGAAAAAGTACAAAATGGTTTTGTTTTTAAGAAAATTTTCAGCAAACGAAAAAAAGAGAAAAAACGAAATTCTTTTGTTTTACTAATTTTTTTTTTGTAAACTCACGTTTAACTGATATATTTTTATCACTTCTTCAAAAGGGAGGTACAAGTTTTTTCCCCATCCCTACCGTTTTGAGAATTTCTAAGCAGTTACATGTGAAATTTGGCGACCTGTCGTTGTAAAGGAAAAAGAGGACCTCGAGCATTTTCAGGTTTCGGACCTTTTTTCCCTTTCCAATAACGTCGAAGACGCACGAATCGCAGATGATAACCTCGAAGGTCGACGGATTTCTTTCCCAGGCCGCCTTGACCAGCTCAACCTCCGATTATTGCGTCACGACGTTAAAAAAATTAACTAAAATTTCAAATAATTTTCCAGATTTAATATTTTTAAAAAATCTATCTAAAACGGTCCCGACAATTTGCAAATAAAATAAAAACTTATCTCAATCAAATAAATATTGAAGGTTTCACAAAAAAAGTAGAAATTTATTACAAAAAAATTTTTTGCCTATAAGAATTATTAAAAATAACACAGAGACTATGGATTTCAAAAGCTGTGTTGAAATTTCCATAAAATTAAACATAAATGAAAACAATTCATGTCTTTTCCTTTATCTAGTTATTCTGAAGAAAGGATGTTTATTTCACATGGACTTCACCTAACATGCACTTATGATAATTTCAGAAGTACAAACGCAAGTATCTGGGGCCCCTGTTCTGAATTTTAAAAGAAACAAGGATTGTTTGATTGTAAGTAACATTTATTATAATGTTTGGGGCATCCCAACCTCAGGACTTAATGCTACCATGTTAAAAATTCAATGTAAAAACATGATTAAAAAAATGTCAGTAGGTGGCTATCAGAGGACCTGATTGTAGAAGAAAGGTCACTCACTTAAGAATAAGCCATATGTACAAGTTTGACACACTGATATTTACTTTTGGGCCAAGAACAAGTCCAGCATGTAGGGAAAGGTTGCTTGATGTGTCATGCCTTCTTGAAGGGTCCAATTTCTTGGCTCCATATAGAAAGCATGTGGGATTGCCACCTGATAAGACATTGTGCTTGAGCACAGCAGTGAGTATTTGGTCACCTGTTCATATTCTTGGTGGAAACAGGCTTGTTTGAATAGATAGATAATTTGTTGTCCTGGGTGTTGAATGTGTATTTATTTATTGTCTTGAATGTGTAAGAGGGTCGATGCTGAAATATTACCACCCTATCAATGCCCAAGTTAGTTATATAATAAGTGTAAAGAGTAATGAAGAAAAATAGAGTATTCTACCACCCTAAGTGAATAGTATGTAAATAGGAAAGAATATTTTAAGAGTGAGTGTGTGAATGGACTAGTAGTTGATTGAACTGGGTGCTGAACCCTGGGACTAAATATCTCTGGATAAGACTCAAGTCTGCTGGGGAATTATTGTAAATTACAAAAGCTGGAATTGCTGGTAGCTTGCTACAAGTAATAAGCTCAACACGTATATAAATTGGTAATCTATTGTTTCAAATGTAATATTTATAGAAGAAAAATACTACTTTATTAAATAATTTTTTTATGGAATTATGGACAATAATAAAATTGAGTATCTGGGATCTCTGTTCTGATTTTTTGTGGAAACTATTATTTTATTCTATACAGTAATGATAGTATTACAATTAATTAACGTTTTTAGTTGAGATAAAAAAAGTCAATGGCACGAGCAGGATTCGGACCCATGATCTTCAGCTAGACACACCGCTGCTTAACTACTTGAGCTGTCGTGACCTCTATCCACTCAGAAACCAACTTCCTATCTCAACCCCACCCCAAGTTTTAGCCTTTATTTCAATCTCATTTAAAATTTAATGATCATGGATTGAAATCAATATTTTCTGAGGAAATGCTATTTTTCCACTTTTCAACTGTAATTAAAAGTGCTATGGCATTTGACAGATGTGGCACTGGATTTGATTGGTAACTGACAATAATTTCCTTAAGTTTTTGAGAGAAGTTCAGTATGATGATGATGATGATATTTCAGGGTGTTGTATACTGCGCCCTTTAAGAGCTATTGTATCCCTGTTCTCTGCCTAGAGCACATCGGTGAGTCCTATTTCATCAAGGAACTTGATTAGTAGGCCCGGTTTTATTGGTTGAAGTTCTTCTATGGTCACATCGTAGATTGTACATCCCAAAACACTTCCTCCTACGGGCTAATGTTGCTCCGCAGTTTGTTAGATGTGTTGGTGTCTCTTCTGCTTCTTTGCAGTTAGGAATCCTGTTAGGATTCGCCGGAGAAGTTCAGTAATTACCATCATTCAAGACAGATCTATCAGACAACGGTTCATCTTCAATCCCCTCATTCACTCACTTCTTACAAACTGAGTGCAAATTTTACTAGCTATCTTGGCCACTCTAGTTCTGGGTTAAATGCACGGGACAAGACCAGGTTTATGAAGTGATGAGTGAGAAAATATTTCATAATTTACACACTTTTTCTTTATGAACTGACGCATAATCTCTTGGCATTACATAATGTAAACTCCTAAACTTTCTGTGTAAATAGAAATGTTTATTAGCCATATTAAAACAATAACAAATGAAAAACCACTCACAAAAACTCATCTGGTTACCTGGTGTTTATTTATAAACTTTATCAGTAAATTTTCGTTTTGATTTGTGGTTAATGAAAGGTGCTAAACAATTCAATAAATTAATCATAACTTTTATTTATACTATAAGTTCATTTTTAAAAATTTTCTTCTTTATATATAGATTTATTTGTTCATTTATATAAAAATTCTATGTAATAAAACATAGTCCTTCTGCCCTCTTTTCATTTATCTTTTTACAAATATTAATTTATTTAGTACAATATTAACATTTAGCTTTCCTCTGAAAGCTTTTGCTGGTATATTTGTAATTTCAGCCCCCCCCCCCAAATCGTCCTCTCGTTGTTTAAGTACATGGCTTCTATTTACCAGACGAATAAATCATTTATAAAATCAGGTAAAAAATTGATAACAACTTCTTCCCCAATCAACAAATAAATGTTAAAATGAATATATTATTTATATATATATATTATATATATTATAAGAGAACTGTACAAAATGAGATTTATTCTCAAATATTTATTTAAGATGGCACACTACGCCATGTAATTGTATTGATTGGGGTTGTCTTTATCCCTCTCCATGTAGTCTCGGTCTATGAGTGACTCGATTCTCTTCTTGAGATCTGCAGGCTGTAAAGAGGCAAAATTTAGCACTAGAGCAGACAAAACATTAAAAAAAAATTATTTACCTTAACAGGAAACTTAAGTTGGTTGTAGAGTTCGCTTATTAACAAGTTGTGACTGAGTGTTTTCCTCATCTTCATGATTCTCACGATAGCCGCATCAATCTGATACTGCCTGTCCTGGAAAACTCTCTCCTCCGTCGCCTTTTGCTCTTCGTTCTAAAACATTAAATGCATGGTTAATGACCACCCTTTAACTGTTGCTATGCCTAAAATAAAAATTATTTACCGTTTCTTTCATTTGAATTTGGTTTATTTTTATCCTGAAGAGTTTGTTGGTAAAGTCAGCATTGAAATTGAACTTATCACCATTTTCTACATCTCTCCCTCTCGGTGTTTTTGTTAAAACTCTTGCTTTGCCACAAGCAAGCGACTGGAGGGTCCTTCGCAATTCTCCATCCTGAAACATTTATTTTTGTGTAAAGAAATATATTACATTGAACTTTATCATAGATAATATATTAAAACTAAATATATGAAATGTTTACACTAAATAATTATCCCACAATTAGAGTAACGATGTTTTCTTATATTTCAACCTCAACAGTTTAACTTATGATTTTTCCTTCTTGAAGATGGGATAATAGGTAAATAATTATCCTTGTGTTATTTACTATGGTAGGGGAAACAAGTAAGAACATAAACTAAGTATTTTTACATTGACACATTTTTAAAAAATATTTTTTTGTATCCTGCACATAAATTAACATTACAAATTGTTCTTAATGCTATATAATCCCAGAGAAAACACTATCACTGTGGCCAATATTGCAACCAGAAGACACATAATGAGAAGCTAGCCAATCTTCTCGACATTTTATTGGAGTAAGGGAAAGTCTTGGGGCCATTTTTGTTTGATGTGGCATGGATGGTTTTGGGGATGGGAAGTAAAGTTAAGGGATAGAGTTATAAGTTGATTGGGAGTAGAGTTAAGATGGGTTGAAATATTGGAGGGACTTGAGGAAGCGGACCTAAGGCCTGAAAAGGCGGTGCCGATTCTGGAGGGATTAAAAATTAAAAATAGATTTTATTTTTTGTAATTAAGAAAATTTTATGTTGTGCATAATTCATACTATTTTATCATTTCAATAGTCTTATACATATAAAAAAAGTTTACAATAAAATCAATTTGAATTAAATTTTAAAGGATGAATTCATAACAGACACATGTTGGTTTGGCAAAATTAGCCACAAGAAGCCCATAATAATATGCTAAATTTTAATATATCGTGAGATGTGGTCTGATACCTACATCACACCTGACCACATCTCATGATATCTGAATAATTATCTATTAACGGTCACTAATCTCTACACAAATATGTAAAATATTGATCTGTATTCTCTGTGAAAAATTAAACATAGACACCATGGCAAATTATTTTTCGCCTTCCTTATCTATAAAACTCAAGCATTCAAAATAACATTTTGCAAATAGCAGCAAACGTATAGTTGAGACTTGAGATGTAGCCATTCGATCAATAACAAACAGACAGAGATGGGATGGTAATCCTAATTTTCACCAGAGTAAACCATGCTAGAACAGAGGGACAAGAATTTTTGTTCCTCAATGAAAAAGAAATTTTCAAAGAAGAAACAATACATATAAAGACAACAGTTTACAGGAGGAAAATGCCAAATACCTGAAGAATTTATAGTACATTTGTACATGCACAGGCGATACCGTTGATATGATTACAATGGAACTCACAAGGGACTATCTGGAAATCAACTTGCATAAGCCCCCTCCCCCATCAAAATCTGCATAATGGTTTCAGAGATACAATTGTGTATGGGATTTTATGTTTGGACATGTGTATATGTTAATACAATTATAAAATTCATAGATTATCTAAAAAGCAACCACACTATAAGCTCTGAAAATTTCTTAAAAATCAGATAAATAGTTTTCTTGATTTGGCTGTATACGAAGATTGTACAATTATGCATGTGCAGATGATACCATTGATCTCTGATTGGGATGAAATTCATAAGGTACCTTTTAAAAAAATTTCATAAAAATTGGTCTCATAGTTTTCCTGGTTACAATGTATTGGCCACAGACAGACACAGAACCAAATTTGTTCAGAAAGGTGAAATGAAATGAAATCTGCGCGTGGGAATTTTGATTTTGGAGGTCAATATTTTTTTACTTACCACAAGAATACATGGTTCCTCCTACCTTTGGTAGTTCACTAGCACTTAGAAAAATGCTGGATTTCCTAACAGCTGTACCGACACTTAAATGTAAACAAAATTTGACTGATAGCAGTGTCTGCAAACCAGTATAGGGGGGGTTTTATTATTGAGTGGGTTAAAATGTATAGAAATCCTAATTTTTTTATGGGAAATGCAAAATTTTTCTGTACAGATAATTAGGGATTGCATAGAGGGGTGTCTATTGAAGGGGGTCTCACTATAATATACTGTAACGTTCAAACTCACATTAATGGTTTGATTTAACTAAACCATTCAAAATTTTACTAACTTTTTTTTCAGTAAAAAGCAATGAGTGTTTTACATCTATAGTATAACTGAATCCACCTGGGAATAAATGAAAGCCAATTTCACCTTTATATGTAGAATGAAAAACACTACTAAATCATTCTCACTGATAACCATAATTCAAAACTGTGAGGTTCAATCAAAATATTTTTTTCCATAATTTTGTTAAATCAGCGAGATGTGTCTTTAAACTAATTTACAACAATAAATTATTATTATTATAGTTTGCAGCCAAAATTGACATAAAAAATTTAAAAAGTACACTTCAAGAAATTTCTCTGTACATACCTCTATGCTTGTAGCCGTTTTGATATCTTCTAGAGACATCTCATTGCACTCATTAAAAAGAAGTAGAACTAAGCCTTGGAACAGTGAAACTTGCAGCTCTTTTTTCCCCTGGGGAAACTCAGCCTTGAGTACACAATGACCGAGGGTCGGTTGCCACTGGAGTTTTCTTCCATTGTGCTTTCCAAGGTAAAATCTTGTAAAATGGTTTTGAAAGTGCACCATCTCGGACGGGAGGGTAACATCCATTACAGGGTAAGTTGGCCAATAGCCCATCGTTAAGATGCTCACTGTCAACTCCATCTGTGACGCATTCTTCACGTTGCTCATGTACTACAAATTGAGTTAGTTTTAACATAAAGTTTATATTTAAAAAAAAAAGGTTATAAGAAATGAAAAAGAAACCTGTTTGAAGGCGACATTGATGTCTTTACTTAATTCCATATCTTTGAACATGCCTTCAAGCTTTGAAGTAAAACCTCCACCACATTCTTGCTTTAGTTTCGATAGCATACTCTTTTCAGCATCTACACTAGCCGACTTGCCGACCAGCAGCCTTTTAGCCAAGTCCTGTTAAATTATTACAATGACTAGATTTATAATTTTCTATTTGGATTTACAAACATTTATTTACCTTTTTATAAAAAGCCTCAAAGACATCTTTACCATGAATAAACCTAAAAAGGACCATTATTTTATCTAAAAGCCTTTCAAGTTCCTCCTCCGTCGCCTCTTTGTTTCCGGCTCTTAATTTGCCATCAACAAATTTTGCTGAAATTCATAAATACAGACCATCAAATATACAAAAACAAGGAAAAAGTGAGATTTCTGTTGGAAAATAGTACAAATATTTTTGGGCCAAACCACAAACTGCGATAATTTAACACTTTCAGGACGGTGAGTGTGATATCACATGGTCTAGTCTCTTCACTTTTAGACTTGTGCTCAAAAAAGCAGTGTTTTGTTTCAAATGGGAGACAAAAACTCAAAATAATAATAACAGCACACTGCTTCTATAAGTTTGAGTCTAAAGGCAAAGAGAATAGAGCAAAATATCATGGCTCTCAGTACCTCACTTGGTGAATGAAGAGTGCTGACCGTCCTGAAAAGGTTAACACCATAAAGTATCTTTCTTATAAACCTATCATAAACTTATTAAATAGGTTTATTATAACAAATCTCCACAATTAAATACGAATGGTATAGATGAGAAATTACCTATGAGCTCGGCAGGCTTGTTGGTTCGTTGATTAATGAAATGTTCGAATGCTTCTTTTAAACTATTGTTAAATTTGTCATTTTTCTTAAAACAAACATTGACAATATTATCCATTTTATCTTTGAAATCGAGTAACTCTTGCACCATAGTCTTATCTTTTTCAGGATCAATCACAATTGTTTTGCCCTTTTTCTATTAACAAAAAAAAAAAAAAAAAAATATTTTTAAAAATGTAATGATTCAATTTTTGAAATTTAACACTCATACCTTAATATACGCATTAAACATAGTACAAAGTTCTGAAAGTCCTTTTTTAACACGATTGAAAAGATTGTATAAAAGGGTGAGGTCTTTGACTCGGTTTTCTTCAAGGAGTGAATCAAGACCTTTGTGCAGTATCGTCGTCAAGTGTTCACTCAGCAACGTTTTTTCTACGGTATGAATTAGTGACCATCTGCAAAATATATTTTGTTAAAATAATTAGTAAATAGTAATAAATAATAATAATAATTAGAAATAAATAATTTTAAAATCTTACTTAGTCGAAGGGTCTAAGTAGTGCAGAAGCCTCTCGTATTCTTCCTCTAATCTTTTATCTACATGGTGGAGATATTCTGGTACCTCCTGTTCTAAAATTAACTTCTGGCCTTCTGCTCCGTAAAGCCTTTCAGTTGCTAGAATAAACCTAAAAGTGCAAGAAATATTAGATAAAACAAAAGAGAGAAAATCAATACAAGAAGAGATGAGATTTACTTATTTTCGAAAGCGTCACGATAGATCTGTAGATCCGAAAGCATTCTTAATAGGGATTTGAGCAGTGTTCTGTCAACAGTATCACCTTGTCTTTCCTTCTCTATAAGCATGAGTAAACCGTCGACTATCCTTGTCTGTACTAAATTGTTCATCGCAATGTGGTGCCTAAACAATTCCAATCCCATATCCCTGCAAAACACAGTTTAAATAAAATTTACATTAATATATATATATATATATATATATATATATATAATATTCAGTTTGTCTATTTACCAAATGGAATTTACAGTGGAGCGCTGTAGTACGTAAGTGCGATCGAGGTATAAAAATATACTCCTGATCATGATCATCTGTCTACAGTGTGATTCCCAGCACTCATTCATTTTTTTAAGAAAGACTAATCTATCCATTGAATTGCCAGTAAATTCTTCTATATTTGCTTGAACATGTTTTTCTGTTAAATCTATAAACAAATCAACTTTTACTCATTTCATAATCTTCAATTGCTTCATTATTAATTTTTGACTTTATTCTCAATACAATACAAAATATACACTGATAAACAAAATTAACACACCCTCCTTAATTTTTAATGTATTTAGGCCTATTTATGTTTTGCATACCAAAAATATATAGGTTTGGTGGTAAAAATAAGGCATGAAAAAATGTGTTTATTACCTCTTTCTAAATATATATATATATATATATATTTCTCATTTGATAACGTCTCTCTCT
>CM077102.1:34685302-34700084 GCA_039619505.1 Cimex hemipterus
GTTCATAATTGAGGAACACGAAAAAACCAGTTGCTCATGGAACTTGGTTGGCGGTAGAATTAACTCAAGTTGAGTCTGTGTCTTCTACGTGATGATGAATATTTAGTACTCAAAATCCAGACAGCTGCACAAAACTTCTGTGAGTAGAACTATATTTGTCAAAAATTGTATTTGTGAATTTTGTGGTGAGTGATCGTTAGTCGATAATTGTTCAGAAATCGTGAGATGCAGGCTGGTTTGATGTAGGTTTCAGAAAAACATTTTCTTTATCATCCCAACATTTCGATCTTTATCAAGATCATCTTCAGGGCTCAAAGCCCCTGAAGATGATTTCAATAAAGATCGAAACTTTGGGATGATAAAGAAAATGTTTTTGTGAAACTTACATCAAACCAGACTGCATCTCACGATTTCTGAATAATTTGTGAATTTTGTTCTTTTATCAGGTACATTGAACAGGAATTTTTCAGCTCTCTCTGAATTTATAATGTTATGCAATAAATACTTTAACACATTATTTTTTCTTTTAAATTTTTTTCTTCTTTTTTTTTTAAAGCTCATGTTTGTTATTACTGGTAGTTCTTCATAAGAAACTGTGACAAATGGTAACTTACGTTTAAATGCTGCATATTTTATGTAACTTTCTATATATATTTTTTTGTAATATGGAAATCATACAGGTGAAATAAATTTTAATTAAAAGGCCTAAATAAAAGAAAAATATATTTCTCTAGAATTAACATTTGAATAAAAATAAAATCATTATTTTTACTTTTTATTGTTATTTTACCCCTAAAGGTTTAAAACTTCTATTTACAACATTTTAACACCACATCACTTTTAAAATTTTATTACATATCTTATAGTTATAACTATAAAGGGTTTAGCTTCATTTGGAAAGGGATAATGTAACAATTTTTCAGTATTTGTTTCTATTACATTATTTGACTAATTTCCAATTTTTCTTCACACTTTGCAGACGTTTTGCTCCCAAACTACCAAATGTAAAGGAAGCCTTGTATTCATGTGTTTAAATGGAAAGTTGAAACAATTGTTTTCCTCCAAAATCTTATTTGTTTTTTTACAAAGGTGTTTCAACTTCGAGTTACATGAACTCTCGCAATGTGCCAGTGGTTTTGAAAAATGCTCATTTGGAAGTATATTGGGTTCAAATGCAGGGTTGCAGAATTCGAACCCGGGACCTTTGCGTTACCATCAGCACCCTGTCAATATCTAAACCGTTGAGGCACCGCTCCTCCTAGATTTCCAAATTCTTTTTTAGTCATTTCAAAGTCATCTATCGATTTCATTGTCTTATATCTTTTTAGGCCATCAATAAAGGGTTTAATGTGGTAGGAAAAAAAGCACTTTTAAATGTCATTTATAAAAATGTTGAAAAGTAATGGGAATAAATGGCCTCTCCATAGTGCTACAGAACTGATATTAATGGCTTTTGATAGAATATTTCCACAAAAATGAAACTGGGTTCTACTGTAAGATAATCCTTGATTCAGTTCTGGAGATTACTGCATACATTAATGTTTTAAGATTTTCACATAAGAAAGGGATAGTAGTTTCTGTGTTTGGGACAAATTTTAATTCTTTATTTAATAAATTGTTTCCTTTTTAAAAACATGAAGTATTGCTACTGTACTACTACTAAATAGTACTACATCTTCTTCTACTGTACTAACAAGGTTTATAGCAGCTACTAGATTGCTAGTCGATAAACTGACATAATCGTATATTATCAGTGGTAGTTAGTGGAGTGGTTGGTGTGTATGCTTTTTCATGTTTCTGTCCTTTTTATAGGGGCGCTATGAATATGTCAAAATGATAAGGGACCACCAACTGACAAATATAAATCTCACGTCGTCACCGTTTGAGTAGTGTGTCATCCTCTCCACTTGGATGCGCTGGTTCCGTGGTGAAGAGGGATAAACTCGGCCGACTCAAATCAACTCGGTAAGGAAGTGGTGAAGAGGGCAGTCGATTTTCTTTCAAGAAGCGATCCATCATCGTTGACAAAGTCCATCATCGTTTCTCATCCAACATCTCAGAGATGGTCGTCATCGGTACTCAGGAATGTGACCGGCGAGCGTGAGCCGCCCGCCGCCCCGTCTGAACGCTTTCGACGCGCTTCTTCCCCTCGTGTAACCTCCGCTATGTCCCCTATCTGTGATATCAAATCAGTCGAGTTTTATTATTGGAATACGTTCGAGCTGTAAACGGCCCGGTCGTCTCGCCAATGATGTAAATTGACGGCTCGTCACCGGTCGTCGAGATGCCAACGTTTAACCAGACTTTAACGTTTAAAAAGTGGATTTGGGCCACCAAAATGTCCGGGTCCTAGTTTTGTGTTTTAGTCCTTTTTGTGTTGAACCGTTCGTGTTGACGTTGTTGTTTTTGAGTGTTGTTCTGTTTTTATCATGGCCGGGGAAGTAGACGAGATCAATTTGACCCCCCAGGAACTTCAAGTCCTCTCAGAGTTGGACAGGTAAGCCCTCTTTTAAGTGCACCCCGCTCCATGCGAAACTCATCGGCGCTTGACAGTACAAAATTTTATTAAACGTTAAATCTGTTTTTGTTTTCCCATTTTATTTAACATGTCGAGTTTAACATGAATTAATTAACACTGTAATGTTTAGCAAAAAACTTTTACCATAATTGTGAGATACTTTGTTGAGGCCTGCAAATGATGAACATGTAGTTATGGTTGCCTCCCATCATTCTCGTCTGTCAATTCCATATCAGCCATCTTTTATGGTTCCAGGGCCTCAAGAAAATTTGATTCTCTCTTTTAATTAAGTTATGTGAAGAGGGGAAATACAAAAATAGAAATATGTCTAGAAAAAAGATTTTCTTTATTCTAATAATTCCAAATTATTTTCAATTATCCTTTTCACTGAAAAGCAAACGGAAAAATATTTTGAACAAAAACCCTTCCTTTTGGAAGTCATAAAAAGTTCAATTTCAATATAGTGTCTGTTCTGAAATATTTTCTTCACTTTAAGAGTTTTTGTCGTCTTGCCTAACCTTCCTTATTTGGTTGGTAAAAATCATTTTTGGCTTCTCACTATCTTAAGTATTGTGTCTGCATAGTGGTTGATCCGAATGCTTTCTTTTGTTTGTGCGTCACCTTATCGGACAAAAGAAATGCACAGTTTTGTCAGTTGCTTGAAGAAGGTGACAATTAGTTTTTGAAAATTTACAAAATTTTGAATGGCATAGTTATAAAACGGTAAAGCAGGACGGTTGATGGTGATCCAGAGCAAAAAAATCCCACCAATACCTTACGCAATCCTGAATATAGTGAAACCTTTTTCTGATGGAAGTCAGGCTTATAAAATTCCCTAGGCTTTTCATCAGGGTAAGGTTTTTGATACGACAGTCTAAAATTATTGAACAAACCCTACCACTAATGATTCTATCCAAAAATGGATCTGTTTTAGGCTTGAAGGTACAGTGAAACAAATAAACTTATTGACTTTGTGTTAACTTTATCTATCATTTTTACTTTTCCCATACAGATTCTGAGATATTGTATCTGTAAACACACGAGCAGGTTTGTAGGGATCCGAATCAATTATATCTCCTAGTTTCTACTGATTGCCTTCCTGCACATGCCCCATCCTAGGCATTTCATTATTATCATAAAATTTTCTTCTGTAAAATGCGTCTGAATATATCACAGAACACAGAGAATGATTTTCAAGCCTCACTTTTAAAGGTTGTACCCACAAAGCAAATTTGGGATTCCACCGCTTAATCATTCGAATGCTTAACTAAGACTGGATTAGGGTTTCAATACCATCTTTATAAAGAGTACACATTGGTGTTTACTTGTGAAAAGGTAGCATCACATTCAAACCAACAACAAAAACACTGAAGCCCAACTAAACCAAGATTAAAGTTTTGCTGAGAAGAGTTATTATAAATTTTGTTTAAAACTTTTATTTGTTGCCCCTCCACAAACAGGCTTTGGGTTATTATTGCCTGAATAGAATAATTTGTTTATCTCACCAAAGTTAATTTTTAGATGCAGCAGTGTGTGATGCTTAGTGACAGTTAGTTAATGATTATTTGGAGATGGTGACATGTGGTCTAGTATGATGTAGGTTTGGAAAAACTTTTTCTTTATCGTGCCAACATTTCGATCTTTATTTAGATCATCTTCAGGGCCTGGGATTTGTAAACATTGTTTAAAGTATACAAATACATGTAGGATGTGAAAAAATGAATTTATACAATGTTAGAAATTTTAGATTCAATCAAAGTATTTGCACTCACTCAAATTGTTGTCTTTTTGTGTGTAGCCTCTATTGCCATAATTAAATGCCAATATCACAATGGCACTCTCAACATGTCACACAACAAAAAACCTGTTCTTAAAAGATGTGGGGTCAATTGCAAATATTATACTGTTTAATCATCACTAGAACCCAGATGTATATGCAACCAAAATCCTCAAATATGCCCTTAAAAAACACTAATTATATTAAAATGAACAGAAGATGAATATCAAATCAACTCACTAAAATTAACTAATTTCTTTTTAAATGTGTGTGGAGTGAAGATTGACCAGTGAAATAATTTGAGTGAGGATCAGATAAATAGACATGTATTAATATTAAATTAAACTCAAATAATTTCTTTTTAATCTAGACTTTTTTACTAGTGCACATTCATTTTGAACAGAATATAGAAGCTGCAAACACAAAAAATCAATATCATACAAAAGAAATAATCATGATCTGGATTCAAATTGACAATAATATATATTTCAAAGTATAACTACAGCATTTATCACTCAAAAATATTTGTTCTTTAAATAATACTAATCAGCATCAATAGAGTTGATGGTAGTATGTTAGTAAGAGCTTATAAAACTGGATCTTCAATTCCCCGATCAGTCAATCCCATGTTTTTTGTAAGGATTTTTTAAATTTTATTTTGTTTGTAATATAATGCTTTCAGCATTTTCTTAGGGTTGCCAGGTTGAAAATATAAAATAAGACTGGCACTGACCATTTTAGTGATTCAAGTGAGGCCCTTATTTTTTATACAACCCGACCACTTCAGACAAATTAATATTTTAGGAAAGAAAAAAAGCATAGTTTTGGAAATGGGGGCTTCAAATAAGATGCTGATTATTTCTGGAGGATTCTGTTGTGGGCTAGTTGATTTAATTTCTGAAAAGGAGCAAATGTGAATAAAAATTTAGCTATTGTCTTTTTCGCCTCAGATTCTTATTTACTATTTATTTTGATTTCTCTAACAAAACAAAAAAAAAATCAAATTTGCAATATTCTTTAACGCAAATTTATGCAATATTAATGAAATATGCAAAAATATACAGAATAAAATTTGAACCATCATGATACTGGATGTATGGTCACCATGGTTGTAAGTGATAAAAAAAAGTGATTGCATATAAATCTGGGCTGTAATCATCACATAGATAATGCCCAAATCCAGTTGCTGGCCTACGATTGCCATTATGTACATTGACCAAATAGGATGGCATACGAAAGTGCATTGTAGGCAGTTGTAAAATAATGCCAGAAATGAAGGTATAGTGTCCTTTGGACTAAAATTATGTACATTACCGAGTATGCTGTAAAAGAAACTGAGGTTGACAAAAGTTAACCTCAAGGTTGAATAGTCTTCTAGGTTTAAAACAAATCAAGTTAATGACTGTTCTAGACAGAAAGACAAAGTCCTCTCTGACTCCTTTAGCAGCTGAAAAAAGAATAAGCATCATTACTGGAATTGTGGATTAAATTCAACCATCTAAAAAAAATGGGGTGAATTTTTAATGCTTGCTGATTCTGCCAAGAAACCACATGAAGATAAAGTTCTTAAAGTTATGACAGGATAAGGACATAGAAAGGATAAATATCATAATTAATTTTTGTTATTAAATTACAATAATATTTAGTGTTAAGTTATTATAAATGAGCTGCTGATGTCTTTTTTTGTTTTTCTTGCATATTAACATATACTATCGAAGATTCTGCAAGTCCCACTGTCCCCTCTGGCCTCTTTTTTTCAGGATAACCCCCCCCCCAATATGTGTTATTTATGGTAAAAGATGATTATAAAGGATGCTAGATCTATTGAATAAACTAAATAAAAATTACATTTACAAAAAAGTACTCCAAAGTATTATACTAGGAATAAAAATTTATCGTGAACAAAGAAGTTTTCATTTGAATATACGATTACAGCTTTTTAAACATAGCTTCTATTTTGTTGATTTCCTGCAATCTCTTTATTTCATTTTCTGCATTGATAGATTTGTACATCCTTATCATTTTATCTATTTCGGCTTTGATATCAAAATAGTCATTGCTCAAGTCTTCTCCCATGTCAGTTTTCGACTTTACCTTTATGTCCTTCTTGGTCTTGCTCATTTCTTGCTGTCTTGTCTGTTTCAGTCGGCAGTTTGGTTTTCTCAAGCTCAACAACCCTGAGGAAAGCAAGAAAAAGGACTTGGTGCTAAAGGTAAATAAGTGTGTGGACAAATCTTAATCATAGAATGATTTATAGACTAAATGAATTTTCAGGCGATTAAATACTTGGAGCGTATGCTGATGCAAGCTCAGGAAGAGCGGGAGAGAAAAAAAGAAAGTGAGAAAGATGATACTGCTGACATTAAAGACGGGGTCAATATTGATCCAAAAACTTATTGCAAACTTGGTCACTTCCACCTCTTACTTGAAGATTATGCAAAAGGTAAGATAATTCCGGCCAAATTAAATTAAAAATAATTTAAAACTTTTAACTATAATGTGAATGGTCAGGAACCACTTCAACAAATTATTGAACAAATGGTCACTAACAAAACACACTTTTAACAATCTTACATATTAATATGTTTATTGAGTTAAGCAAAAATATATAATAAATACTTTGTGTTAAGCCAATGAAGGAAATTAGATAAATTGAATACTGGTTACTTACTGATTACTTGTCTTGTGAATTTGGATTTGGATTTACATAAGCTCAGTAAGCTCAAATCTTTACATGTATATACATTTATACACAGATGTACAGAGTTGAGGTATCACTTCTCAAATGGCAATTCCAGCTTTTTAAATTGATAATAAATTGCTGGCAGGTGTTGGTCAGACCTAGCTTTTATCCATAGCACCCAATGCTGCAATTCTTAGATCCACTCCATTCACATTCTCTTGCACACTTAAATACATAATTTTTTCTTATTTACACACCATCCACTCAGTTAGAGTAGAGGAGTATTGTATATTCCTCCATTATCCTCTAAACACACTAACCTAATTGAGGGTTGATGGAGTATTCAATATTCTGCCATCAGCCCTCTCACACACACTTCATACCAGTAAATACATTCACGTCAAAGTTTCTCTGATGAGTCAGCCCACAGACACTACCACATGTTTTTAATGCATTTGTAGCATCTGCAGGACCGGATCAGGGCGGTATAGCAGAGGTTAGGACATGGTAATCATACTTTGAAAAGTATTTTGAAAGATTTGTTACTAATTTTGTTATTTTTTTGCTTGGTATTAATACAAATTAGTGTATATTCCCAACAGTCATGAAATTCAGGAAGAAGGTGTGAATCCTGAAATGAGAAAAAAAAGAATACCTTTGCCTTTCAGATTGCTGCCAGCTTTATATGTTTGAGTCAGTCTTATTTCTAAATTCTTTTACTTTGCTTAAATTTAACAACTGATTACAGATGTTGTAATACAATAAACATGATTGTAACTAATAGACTTTTTTTTTTTTTTTTTTTTTTTTTTTTTTTTTTTTTTTTTTTTTTTTGCGAGAGAGAGAGAGCTGACATTTGCATACAGAGAGGTACCTTCTGAAAGACAATTAAGAATGATAAGCCATTATAATGTTATGTTTTGAACTTTGTGGTATTTTGAAAGTAAGAGGATTAGCCCTTAAGTGTATTATAATTATAATTATAATGCTCTTTGTATTAAAATTTTGTTTGTTTTCCCTTATTTGCTTTTATTTAAGCTTTAAGAAATGAACATTGGGCAGAATTGTCTGACAAAGCAAAATTAACGTTGACTCCTCACTTCCTTAAAAAGTCAAATGGACAACTGCCTACAGGACTGATTTTTTGTTTCTAAAGATCAAAATTTATGCAAACCTTTTCAATTTTAAAATTAATTTTTCTAATGGTGTCAGATTTAGCGAAGGTTTATTTAGAACACCAATACTTTACAAAACTTTGATAATTTAGCATGCTACTTCTAGTGTTTCTTATTTTTTAATTAGGTATTTTGTGTATTGATGGTTAACAATATAATCAGTAAAAAAGAAGCCTGAATCCTCCCAAAAAGAAATAGTTTTTTTCTTTTTAAAAGAAAAATAAATCATTTATTATAAAACTTAGAAAAACTTACTATTTGTTTATTTTTGTAGTAAAGAATAAAAAATGGAATGAGTATCTACACTGCATGCAGACTCATCTGTACATGGATATGTCTTATGATGGCTATTTGAACACACTCCCAAATTATCAGGGAACGCTTATTTATTAATTTGAGGATCGTTTTTATTTGGAAGCTCATTACAACCGCGTCGTGTCACAGGTGATATAAACGTCAATCGCGTCGCGTCACAGGCGTCATAAGTGTCAATCGCGTCGCGACTTTAAAAACACCTGCCCACCAGTTCATGGTAAACAGTGCACCGACGCACGGTCATGGTAACAATTTCCGTGTTGAACTTTCGGACTGACCCCCAGCCGTAAGACATATCCATCTCAAAAAAAAAATCCGTGATGAAAAATTAATGTTTGTTTATACAAAATAAGTTTGAAAACAACCTTGGTTTGATTCCTTTTATTAACTTTAGTTAGTAATACTTAAGAATCAATTGTGCTAGGCAATAGTCTATAAATATTTTATTATAATGGAGACGTTAGTTAAAATTATTTGTTTGATGGTGCAACTCCGTAAGCTTGGAAAATGGTTAAGTGAAATTGCAAAAGTTGGTCAACTATACAAACAGTTGTCTGGAACTACAAATCTATTGACATTTTGGAAAGTAAGCACTGATTGGGGCTTGTCCAAAGAAATTAGAAAGACCTCGAAGAAAATGATTCTTCTTGTGCTAAATCTTCAAAGTGATTGTGGCCGTCATATAACACCTGAAACAGTTCATAATACCATTAAAAAATGTGGTCTTAGCTCACAATCTGCCTATAGAAAGGACTGGCATCCGAGTCACTTATCCGTTCCGTTTTTACTCACAGATTTGTTGAATTCAAATGCATTTCAGCACGGCAGATGGTTTTTATCCAAGCCGTTATTTTATGATAAGGCATATGTTTTGTTTTGTAACTTTTTTTTACCAATAAAGCATTATAATTATAATAATAATTATTATTAATCCATTTCAGCATTGTGCCATCATCAGTGAGGAACTTAAATTTGATAAATATTTATTGTTAAAATTATACAAAAATTATTTTTCTGTAATTTTTTATATTTTTATTGATTGATGATTGATTTTAATCTCAACATTACAGACTGAAACAGACAGACTTTTTTTTACTAATTGTAAATTCCTTTTGTGTTCATGACTATTATGGTTTTAATTCTTATTATAATTATTAATTATTGCAATATAATATTTATTTATCTCTATTGGATGTTTATATATTTTTAAATATTAGCGATGCTATAGGTGGGATTTTTCAGCCAGAAAAGAACTAGGTATTTCTATTTGTTACATAGACTATGTTTTGGGTTGTTAATTCCTTTTCCAAAGTGCCTGGAATAATATATACAGGGGTGTCAGTGGCTGAAACGATTTAGACGTTGACACCGCACTCACCACTGTAAAGTAAAGGTCCAAACATACTTACAAATGGGTTTTCTTTCAAAAACACTGGGACCCTGAATGTTCATATAATCTCATAGTTAAAAAACCCTTGTAAAAAAACCAACTTCCTCTAACTTAATTAACCAGAAAGAGTTATTTTGAATGAATTATGTTGAATAAAGAGGTGACAAAACATCTCATTATTTTCTAGCTGAACAATTCCACTGTACATTGTCATTAACATTTATTTATTTAAACAAGTTTTTGTCTGTATATTATATACACATTTTTGTACAGTAAGGTATGCAGCATAAAATATTATTGTTATTTTTTATTTTTTTTTTTAGCAATGTCTGCATATCAAAAGTTCTTCAAGTTGAAGCCAGACCACTGGAAAGATCCCTGTTTTTTATACGGGCAAGGGTTGGTGTACTTTCACTACAATGCATTCCAGTGGTAAGTACATTTTTATTTATGAGTAAAAAGTAGGTTTGTGTAGAATATCTCCAGTTATAAAAAGAAAAATTCCTTAAATTACAATCGGTTAATATGAAAATGAGGGCAATGCAATATTATTATCTGGTTCACCGTCGGGGGGTCGGTGACCCCTCAACACGTGCTTTTAGTTTCTGCACTTACCAAAAGATGGTGACTCGTTTTGGAAAGTTTCCCGATTTCTATTTCATGCATTTCAGAACTAATGCTTATGCTGCTTTTAATACTAAGATTTAAAGCTTTCCAAGAATTAGTGCCTTTTTAACTTTTATTAGTTAAAGTTAGGTGGTTATTACAGAAGAAACTGTTGCATTTGAACATTTGCTAGTTACAGAAATTAGGTGTATTATATATTTGTAAAATATCTGACAAACTTGATTTATCTTTAAATGTAAATAATGTTATAGTTTAACTAATTGTGTTATGAAAGTATTTTCTTTCTTGATTTCTTTAAATCTTACTATCATTTGCATTCTAAAAGAAAAGCCATATTTGCAGCAAAGACAAGCTTAATGTTATATCAGAAATTTGTGTTGATAAATGTGTGTCTGGTCTTTAAAAAACAACAACTTTCTATGATTATTACATTACAATAATAACTATAAATCGACAAATCATTCTGCCAAGAAAATAGTTTAAAATAGTAGTGGCTACTTTTTTTGTTTTGCAATGGGTGAACTATCTGACCTCTGCTTATTTTCAGATTTTTGATGTTAGAGTCAGAACGAGATAAATATATACATTGATCTGAGACAATTCTATTGATGAAACATTCATTATTGAAGGTTGTGGGAATAATTTGCCTTTTACTTTTATTCATTTTAGAATAAATAAATAAAATTGGAATACGTAAATTGTCAATTGATAGGGAAAGGATTTTGCCTTATCTGTAAATGTATGTACATATATACACACACATACAGAGTTAAGGATATCAGTTCTCTCAGCCCACCAGCAATTTCAGTTTTTGTAATTTACAATAAAATACTGGTAGATGTTGGCATTCTGGGGTCAGATGTAGGTCTTTTCTGTCCAGCCACTGAAGTTGGGCTTGGGATACTGACCATAGCTGGGACAGTTCAGCACCCAATGCAGTAACTATATCCAAACCCATTCACACCCTCACTCTTTCTCAAACACATTCTCTTCTATCTATCATTCATTCAATTAGGGTGAAGTATTTCTGGAGTGCTCGGTATTCTTCTATAATTGTTTTATATAACCCTATTATATAATCTAATAATGGTTATTGGTCAACGGAGTGTTCAATAGTCTGCCATGTACCCTCTCACACTGCACATTCACACAGATGATACATTCACTTTCAGCACACTGTACGGACTCAAAACTAACATTACTATGTACAATAAAACCCAACAACTTCCAAGGATCGAATCAGAGGATCCACTGCTGTGCTCAAGCATGATTCTCTTATTGGGTGGCTATTCTAACACAGGATATATCTTTCAAAATAAAACACTCTGTACACACCATAAGACCAATTAAAAGGCTTGAATATAAATAAGATTAAATAAAGTTATACAAACTATATTGAAAATTTAAAATTAAAAATGGTACACAAGACAAAAAATAAATAACATACATAAAAAAAACTATTATGTAGGCATCGTAAGATGCAGCCTGGTGTGATGTGGGTTTTTGAAAACCTTCCTTTTTTTTCGTTTCAATGTTTTGATCTTTATTGAGATCATCTTCATGGATTTATAAACATTTGTTTTAATTTTACAAATACTTGTAGCTTGGTGTCTTACTTCTGCAGTGTATGTTCCTTTGAGGTCTTCTGACTACTGCCAGAAGAAATTCGCTGAACTTCAGGAAATTAAAATAGTAGTCTTTTTTCCACTTTCCCAGAAGTTCTATCCTGCTATTCCTTTCCAGCCGGCCCCTCTATTCTCGATCGCCTTGACAGGGCCCACTACACTGTCTTTTCACCTGCTTCTTATACCGCCTGGGTGTTTTCGACGTTCTACCATTTTTTTAGCTTTCCCTCGTCCCGTAATTTTTAATTTTATTTCTGTTGCGTTTTCTCATTGCAGTGTGCATGGGCTATCGTTATTCGGGATAGGATGACCCTTCTACAACTCAGATCCTCCGAGGGCCATCTAATGACAGTGCTCTTAATCCATGAGGGTCTTACAGTTTGTGCTTGAATAATATAATTAATCAGTACTTAATTGAGAAACAAAGCATAAATATTTAAACTCAAACTTGGAAAGTTAATAGAATACAAATGAGTATTATTTACAATTTTCAATTGTCGGTAGATTATACTTGAAAATTAATCGTGTAAATATTTCAATATATGTGCATATTTTGTTGTCATCAATCAAGTGTAACTTTATTTAAAAAATTGTCTGTAAAGGTACATTTTTTCTTTAAAACCAATTTGTTTATGCAGTGTAAATTTTTTATGAACTCTCATTACATATTTTAATTTTGCAATAAATGTGTACTTTTTAAGGAAGTTTCTTTTTTATAGTATCATAAACTATATAAAAATGGAACGAGTATCTACACTGCATGCAGACTCATCTGTACATGGATATGTCTTATGATGACTATTTAAACACACCCGCAAATTATCAGGAACGCTTATTTATTAATTTGAGGATCGTTTTTATTTGGAAGCTCATTACAATCGCGTTGCGTCAAAAGCGTCAATCGCGTCGCGTTACATGTGTCATAAGCGTCGCGCCATAAGAATCAATCGCGTCGCGTCATAAACGTCAATCGCTTCGCGTCATAAGAATCAATCGCGTCGCGACTTTAAAAACACCTGCCCACCAGTTCGTTCTCGAATATCCTTGGTAAACAGTGCACCGACGCACAGTCGTGGTAACACACATAGGCACGGGCGTGGTAACAATTTCCGTGTTAAACTTTCGGACTGACCCCCAGCCGTAAGACATATCCATTAAATGGCTAGATTCATTAGCTGTCGTGGTCCGGTTGACCAATTGATATCTCAATTAATTTTACCTCATCTAAAAACCTTAATTGGTTAATGATAAATGGTTAGTTTAAAATTATAAATAGGAATCTCTTTGTTTTTATAATTAACCCATAAAATCTATAATTAAAAGGTATTATAATTAGCTAAATTTAGTCAAGGATTCAAAAGAATAATTGATCAGAAGTGCTGTGAATTGGAGAACCCCCACGTTGCAATGAGCAAAACAATCTGAAATTTATTAGGGCGCACGTAATCTTATCGAACTAGGCTATCAGGAGGTCGATAACTTTTTCTGGGCATGTGGGCGGTATGAAATAAAAATTTCAAAGGCTCTGTTTATTTTTTATTTATCTTTTGAACAAATATTTACCCGCGGCTTGTCCTTTCTGTGTAACATTGTCGCATTCGATCACCAGAACGGTTTTTTCCTATTGGGCTTTTAAATCACTTGCTCACTCAAATAAGTTTGAGCAGTCTGATGCATATTCTTAAACCTAAAACATACAAAAGTTGCATAGCATTACATTAGGTTTTATTAAATTCACCTTTCTTGACAATTGCAAATCTTTATTGTCCAGTCACTCCTATTTCCTCCAGGCATGATTCATTTGATGTCTTCTCGAGGAATATCGTCCCTTCGTTGCACCTCGCATAAACCTCCACGGTATTAAATCCCTGTACGATGGTACTGGTGGTTTAATTCGGCGTATAGAAATCGAAAACCACACCGGGGCGGTCGATGAACTCTTGACAGCAATTTGATTGGAATTGATCATCATTGGTCCGCCTATTTGGAGGTCGGCTTTAAAAACTAAGAGAGCGTGGAGCTGAGGTCTACAAAGCAAAACTATCGTCCGGAGATGGTTGATTTAATCCAAATGGCATCTGTTGCATGTGGCATCGTCAAAACACTAAATAATTAATCCTATTATTGAATAACATTCAATTACATGACTGTTAGCAGGAAACTGGTTGTCCAACGAACTATAAAGTCATCATTCGTTAACTTTCTATGATTGCTACCAGCTTATAGTCTATAAAACGGATATACATGGTATTAAGAACCAATGCATCTCTATCACTGATAACTAATCATGATAGCACGTAGATTTAACGTTCGGGTGTGTAATATACTCCACCCTATGAGACTGCATCTCTCGTACTATCTACAGCTCGTATCTATAGCATACCGGTGAAAAAGTCAGTGTCAGCCGAAAGTCGGGGTTCGAATCCCGCTCGTGACACTGACTTTTCGTTTCAACCAAGACCTTATAAAAGTTATCTATTATCTTGCTGGTTTCTTTTGGTTCAGACGCGTTTCGGCATTTCGCCATCTTCAATGTTTGTTTGGGTCTTAAATTATTAATGATTTCTTTATACTGGCTTCATCCCTGACCTTTTTCTAATACACACACGCACGCACGCGCGCGCGCACACACACACACACACACACACACACACACACACACACACACACAC
>CM077102.1:34700094-34723065 GCA_039619505.1 Cimex hemipterus
CACACACACACACACACACACACACACACACACACACACACACACACACATATATATATAATTTTGAAGACTGATCACATTATATCGTAAGCACAGTAACTGTTAATTTAACCTCAAACTTAGGTGGATATTTAATTGTTATGATTTCTCCTTGAGGTCCGCGGGGTGATCAACATGTAGTTATCCTGGTATGCATTTCCTCGCCATTCCTTGTCAGTCTTTTCTACTTTCTCATATACCCGACAATAGACTGAAGATGGCGAAATTCCAAGAAGAGCCTGTCAGCTCCTAGTGCAAATAGTGAGACTGGATCGACCAGGACGCTTAGAGAAGGTCAAACTGCGTTACTGGATGGTAGAATGTGATACAGCTGCAACATAATCTTATACGATAATTCCTATTTTGTCATCTTCAAAGCATATCAATGAATAAAAAGGACACGATAGATATACTGATATAATCTATAAAGAGGCGAATACAGCCAGCGAACTAGGATGATCGTAAAACGACCATATACATTTTTAATGGGTTTCACGAATAAAGATAAATCTAGCGAAATAAAGATTTAAAAAGCATTATAGTTTTTGTATGGACGAAAAGTATATGTATAACTAAATTAATGTTTGTCGCGTTTGTTAGCTTTTAAGAAACCCATTGAAGCTTTCGAAATGACTAGCCACGATAAACATGAAAACATTATTCACTTGTATGGCAAAACAATTTAAAAATGACCAGAATAAAACTTTCAGAATGTTGCCATGTCGTTTTTAATCAATATGTAAGATTTATACAACTGGTTTGATGTGTTTACCAACCCATTGTATTGAACCGTATAACGCCCATACACGCTCATAAACTGATTAGAAATTGTTGAATTAAGAAGAGAGTTTTTGTTATGTTTTTGTAAATAAAACCTGGGTATACTGCTAGTAGTTTTTGCGGGCTGATGCTGAATGAGTAATGCAACGAGGGGGGTGGCTTCGCGTAGGGGTGAGTTTTATTGATCGACCCCCTTCCTCCTCCGCCCTAAACTGGGCCACTACTCGATTCTACTCATCCTCCATTAAATCATGGGCAGTTTTCGGTTACAAACCGAACTTTCAAGGGCTCGGCTATTAAAGAAAATCTGTATTCTCAACTTTTTTTCACTTCTTGAAATAAAAGCTGGCTCGAAGGTTACTGTTTTGAATTGTAAAAACAACAAATAATAAATTATAAAGTTCTATGTGTAGGTTTCTTTAAAAAACTTACACAATAAATAATTCCCAGTAGAAAACAAGAAGGAATACAAAAATATGAGCATAATAACAAAGTTTATTGCCAATAAAATCCAGTAAAGTTATATATATATTTTGGATTTATATAAAATTAAATCTGCATATGCACACATATAACTTGAGTCCATCACTTCTCGCGGTCCTGCGGCAATTACAACTTGTAGAATATACAATAAATTACTGGCAAGCCTATGAGCATCACCAACCTTGGATTTTATCCAACCAGCAGTGCTGTCAACAGCTAGGTTCAATTCAGCACTCAACGCATGCAATTTCTAGATTTAGACTCATTCACATTCCCACTCACGCTAAAATGCAACACTCTTTCTTATTTACATGCCTTTCACCAGTTAGTATGATGGAATAGTGTACTCCTTCAGCCTTTACACCTATTTCATAACTAAACCTTAATGGGGGTTGATGGGTACTTTCCGCCTTGGTCCCTCTCACACTGCACATTCATGTTAATAAATACATGTACACTAGTTTCTCTGCCAAGCTGACCCACTGACGCTGCCACTTTCGTTTAATTATGCTTTTTAATGCAATTCTAGCGTCTGAAGGCCGGATCACGGAGGTTTGATCCAAAGGTTGGGCCATTATAATCGCATTTTATTTGAGAAGTGCTTTAAAAAAGATTTATTGCTAATTGATGTTTCTTTTTCCTGGATATTAATTCAAATTAGTATAGAATACTCCCAACAGTCGTGAAATTCAAGAAGGTTGTGTAAATCCAATAATGAGAGGAAAAAGGATACATAATAAATACATGCACTTTCCTCACGATTTAGGATACACTACAATATTCCCACTAAATACAATACGATAACTTTGTAAAAATCAGAACAGTTGACCTAGATATTCGACGCCGAGTGCTCAAGCACGATTATCATATCGGGTGGCATGCAGGACATTTTCCAATAATTCTCCTCTTGGTTATATAATAAGCATAGGTGAATTTTATCTCGTAACCAAGGTTTATAATTAAACTTGAAAGCTACAGGGAATTTTAAAAATCAATTTAATGAAAACGTTATCATTGGTTATTTGGCAGGTAATTTTGTACATGGGATATGGAATTCTTCTCTGTAAACTGTCCAGACGAAAATTTTTTGTTTATCTTGTGGTGAAATTCCATCTACAGGCTGTGCGGTGCATTTAATCAATCTCGTCAAATGTATTCAGCCTGCTTATATTTTGACGTGCCATTTAAGAAATGCGAGACACTTATGGCAGACCAGACTGATTGGAAACGATCGAACAAATCTTTCTTTTAATTTTATATTTTATGTAAATGGTGGTAAATATTTTTCATTTGTCTTGGCATTGGTGTTGATTTATCTTTAAATTATCGCATTCACAGATTTTTTTATATTATTTAACATCTAATAGGGTATTTTTGATTAAGAAACTTTTTCTTTGACTTATTGACAATTTTATTTCAAGACTTCAGATAAGTCTGGAAGTCGGTCATGTTCAAGGGGACCAAACAGTCCAATCATTTCTTGGACAACCGAGATTCACTACGATTTCTAGTGGCGATGGGTAAACAATTGCTGTTGAATTATTTCGCGAAGAAAATAAGGAACTGCATGTAAAATCGATCTTAATTAAATCCAATTCCGTTAATTTGACACAACGTCTCTTAAATATGGCTCAAATGGCTGGAATAATTATGCTTATAGGGAGTACTGAACTACGGCACATAATCTCCGTATTTTCATCTCGTTGTACACACTGAATTCTTCCTGTGTTTGAACAAGAGTTGAAATAATTCAACAGATAGTCAACAGAAATCCGCTTAAATTGTCACCGGTTTCTAAACACTGTCCCGATTACATACATTTACATTAGTTTCGTGGATATATTTGATTTTTTTTTTCTCCCTTGCCAGCGCGTTGTAGAATGACGGGGAAGCCTGTAAAGGTAGGTGGATATTCTTTTATTCCGTATATTTCATAATTATCGGTTTTACTATTACATAAATGTAGACAAATCTCAAACTTAGTAAGTAGTAAGTTTGTAATGGTAAACCAGACATTACACATGTTTTTCACTGGTTGGTTTGGGTATTTTGTCAGTCGTGCCAGTTTGTTTTAACGTGCTTATATCTCTGACCTACCAAGGTTCGTTTGAACTTTTAGTAATTATTTAATGGGTCTGCATGAATTCTTCATAATGTATGTGATCATGTGTTTTTTCATGAGTGGGTTGTGTTAGGAACATCATGTAGTGCTGTATTGTTGATGGTTCGTGGGGTTTTGTGTGAGGTTTTGGGTTGTTTGATTTTTTCCTAAATGACCTTACTTATTCTCCCTGTCTGTCTTATTTTCTTCCTCTTATTCCGTTTTGGCCTAGCTGTTTTATTATAGTGCTTTCTCTTAGTTTTCCAATTATGCTACGTGTCTTTAGTCAAGTTTTTTATGTCTGGTTTGTTAAATAGATTGTTCTTATGATTTTCATATACTAGTTTGTGAATTATTATAAGTTTTTTTTTCTCGTATGTATGGAATGAGTTCTTGTTTGGTAGTTTCATTGATAGTGGTTCTGTCTCTTCGTTCTGTGTATTTGAAACAGTTTGAATACAGCCATATTGTGTCTGTTGGGTTAGCTTAAATCAACTCTTTCGTCTTGTGCTGTTGGTTTTGTGAAAAGGGTCGTTTTCTCCACAACTGAAACTGTAACCGCAATTCAGATGAATTTCTTTGTACAGGCCACGGTTGAAACATAACTGGAGGAATGGTCACAATGCACTTGCTTGATATAGCCTAGTGGATCCCCTAATTATCCCATAATTCTTCAATTTCACTTACAAAGTATTATTCTCCTGTTTAAAACTTACATGCCATCAGCAAAATGAATTGTTAAAATGTTTTAGGTTTATCTTTAATAATTTTGTAACGTCCAGAAGAATGACTCAAAACTCGTAAGATTAAACTGAATGAACCCAAATGGCGTTCCCATTAAACAAATCCTCTTGTGCACGTCTATATGGTAAAAGAAAACTACGACATATACACAATTAGAGTTATACTTACGATATTAATTACTCAGTTAGTTAATATAATTAGTTCATTAGACAGTAGATTGACGATTTGCCCAAGACAAGACTTAAAGGACTGAAATCAGGCATGACGGTAAAGATCTGATCACTTTACAAAAAATTACTTTGACTTTTTGGGATATATGGTGCGGAACGACCACTAAGCCGTCTCCCGTCCAACAAATCGAAGCATTTCAATCGAAGGCCCTAAGAAGAATTCTGCAATGCCTTACTATTTATCCAATATGATCATCCACAATGACTTTCACTTTGCCTTGTCAAAGAATTGATTCTTTCCCGCTTCCTCAAGTTTCACACCAATCTTTCAACCCATTCTACTGGTCAAACCCTCTCCACTACTTCCCATCCAAGAACCTTCCAAACTACTATCACCCCGAGACCTCCTCGCTTAACCTGATAAAAAACTGAGTGCCAGGATTGGCAGGATTTTCATAACACATTTTTACAGGTTGCAGTTCTACCCGTAATGGTAGTGTTTTGTCCGGGATTTTGTAGCATTAAGACCAATTTGCGGTGTGTACAATTCATGTTTAGTGGACAAATAAATATATAGGAAATTTAAATATGTGTTTACTAAAAATTATTAAAATTTTAAATATTGGTGACTTATAAGTGCTGCCAATCGGTTTTAATTGTTGAAATTTATTAAGACTTTGGTGTTGAAATACAAGAAGCATGTGTTTAATGAGAATAATATGAATGAGATAAGCACTATTTGATTCTAATTATTGCCAAATTATTTCTAAAAAAAATCTTTTAATGAACGTTGTTTCAATAATCGTTTTCGCAACATTACTCGAAATTACATTGGCACTCGTTCATTTTATGTTGGTTTACATTGTTTTCCCCTTCTGGTGTGCGTACGTGAGCCGGCCTTCCTACCGAATGGTTCCCCTTTAGTCCCGAGCGCTTTAAAGAGCAACCGTGATTCGGAATTATTCAATGGGAACTTTTTCGAACGAAATTTGCTTATTGTTGTAAGGTGTTTCTAAATCTTTTTTAGGTTTTTTTTTTCGTTCGTTCCTGTCCATCCTACAGGGTTGGGCGGCCTTTACGCCCAACACTTTCGCGCGAGGGATCGTCTTAAAAGGGAAATCGATTTTCACTTTCCTCCCCTCTCGAAAAATATTGGTGGGATCCGTTATGTTTGAAAATTTGCAACGTATATAAATGAAGCCTGTTTCGAATATACAAAAAAAGAAATACATCGTTCACCACTATAAAACTCCAAACCTAAATACACATTAGGTACGATCAACCTGTTGGTCAATCTCCACCATTGAACATTGAACCCAGCTAAACTTATCACTTCAATATTGATGGAAAATAAGTTTTGACTTTCTTAAAACTAAAATCCTACCAAAGATAAAAACACCGACATTTGTATTTATTTATTTATTTTCCGTAATAACTATGTATAAAGGTTAATAGTTGATCCATAAGCGAAAGTCGTGAGTTTGAATTCCGCTCGTGACATTAACGTTTTCATCTCAACCAAGACCTTAGATAAAATGAATAATTAATTGAATTTATAGTTAATTTAAAACGTAAACAGAACATTAATAACTTGCTGTTTACCGTTTATAGAGTATGGCATCATTTTGAACTTTTTAGATTAAAAATAAAGAAAATCAGTTCAATATCTCCTTTTCCAGAGCGAATTGTTCGAGTGAGTTAATTGGCTTTGTAAATTATTACTTGGATGAAACAATACTCCACTACTGATAGTAAAAATTAGTTTATTGTTTGATATCTGCCTATTCATCATTTTGGTCAATGTTGGACTCGAAGTCAGAGAATGACAAAAATCAGCGAGGATAGGCAGACCAAGATGGTAACTATCAAAAAATAGATTTATAAACCAGCAATCACAAAAAGTAATCATTAACCATTGTCTTAAAAACATGATTTTAAGTCGTCCTCGTCCGAGCAGATGCTTTGGAAAACATATCCCAAGCCCGTCATGGGTGCGTCGCGTTTAGCAATACACGTTGGTCAACAGCGGTTTAGGGCGGAAGAGAAGTCGATCGGGATATTCGACGGCTAGAGACAATCGTTTCATTGCCATTAGCACACACGGAACCGTCATTTAACGGCTTCCTTGGTATTCGTCTCCAAAAGGTCCGTAATGTATAGGTGGGTTCTAAAACAGCATTAAGTTCTTTACTACTGGAGTCTATTTTCAAATTAGCATCTTTCTTGGACTCTTTAACAATAGTTACAACAATTATTTTTTGGCAATCAGAACACCAGGATCGTATGCGGAGAACGATTGATTTGTTTTTCAAAGACAGTCAGTTATGGTATGGTGTGGAATCAACGTCCAGCCCATACTGAATTGTTCATCGAACAAAATGGATCTTTGACTGCAACAGGTTCTTCTGGAAGCTGTGGTACCATTCGCTCCATTTATTGGAACACTCCAAAATAACAATTTCGTATCAGGCCAAAAACTGCGATCATTATACTTGTGACAATGTTTTACCAATTGACACGCTGTTTTATTGTAATTGCTTTAATTGTTTACGTTGAGATAGGCATATGAAGTGAAATTAAGATTACCAGATGATGTATTAACAATTTCTATTTGATAGTTTAATTACTTCTAAACCATTACCAAATCACAGATAAAAAGCATGTTAACAAAATTGGTGATTGGAATAAAGAATGGCGTATGAATGTAAATCCCAAAAAGTCTGGAGGATACAGCTCCTGGGGTAACTGAAATTTTTCTGTCAGATATTTATACGTCATTCTCGAATGAAGATTAACATATTTTCAGTATGGACATGTCAGCGATCTGATTAATCGACTTTTGGGGCAAACTTCTCTTCTAAAGCCCGTTCTTGGCATGAGTTCTCACTTCCACTCTTCAATAAACGGTGTTATAACTGTCACCGCCGTCCCAATTTAGCAGTTGTGCAGGTGAATCACGTATAAAAAGTGTCCAAGTCCACCAAAATCTAGTTCTGAGGATTATCACTATATTCAGAACTCAGTACTTCACCATGATCCAATAGCCCTGAAGATGATCTCAATAAAGATCGAAACGTTGGCACGATAAAGAAAATGTTTTTCTGAAACCTACATCACACCAGACCGCATCTTACGATTTCTGAATAATTCCCTTATGTAATCTAGGTGAAAAAAAAATTAATTCGAAAATCTGTAGACAAACACCTTAGACCGCTAGGTGTTAGACTTAGTGTTTTATAGGTAGATAACTAACACCGTTTATACAGGGTGGTCAGTTCGTCGTGTAAAAAGATTTTATCATATTTTAAATTTATTTTATTTTTTGATCACATTTTGCAAAATCCGATCAATTCTCTCTCAAGATAATGGTTTCGAATAGACAGTTAGACAGCTCATAAAATGTTTTTAGCTGGTTTGACCTTTTTCAAAATGTAATGCAAGGGAGCTAGGAGTTTGAAGAAGTTGATCAAAAATTACCACTTCGCAAATTTCATGATATTTGTGCCATTATTTTGTAAGTAGACGGGCAATTTTTAGAGCAATAGTGGAATAATCTAAAAGGAAATTTGGTGATAAATCTAAAAATGTGGTCAAAAGTTAGGAAAATTTTCTATTGAATCAATAAAACTCCCATGACCCAGTTTTATCTTTTTATCCAATGTATTACGTGGTAGTTAGTAACATGCTGTTGGGCCACTTGAACCCATTAGTATTCTACGATCAAAATGCGCATACGGCTGAATTTTTTTCAAACCATATTCACCATACATGAAGGTACTTGAGACCTTGAATAAAGGAGAAGAGTAGTGAGAGTACACGTGGGAGTGATTGACAATGCGCCCGTTGCACAATAGGATCTATGACTAATCGGAAGGCCGTCTTTGTAAAGTCGTCGACGCTTCCTCAAAAGTAATAAGATATTACTGGACAACCGGGGAAAGAGTATGGGCGAGGAAATCAATTAGAATGTCCAGATGATAGCCAGAGCGAACATTTTTTCACACAATTTTAACATCAATTATATTTATATAAACTGTTACTAAACTTTGACGATTTCCGACCGCTTCGGTCTGTTCGGCTTTTCGCCGTCATGAGTGAGTCAGGTATAAGAGCAGGGTGAGAACAAACACACAAACCCGTTTGATATGCAGGAAAAACTAACGAAAGCGACTAAGCTTCTTGATTATTCGCAGACCTCAAGAGGAAATATATTGTGTGTTAATCTCTTTTTGCACGCAATCAGGCAAAAATACGTTAAAACTACAGTTGATATCTCAACTCAACTCAACTGTGCGTTCAGGAGTTGGCGAAAGACAAAGGTTTTGTCTTTTTTCCGGATCGATTCACACCGGCAAATCCATTGTTATTTTGTAATTAGCACGCTTCGTTTAAATAGAGACCGAGTAGTCGAACATGGGTGTTTATTTTTTAGGTTATATTACATACGTAGAACTCAATTCAACTGAAATAAAGTTAGCTAATCACTTAAATTAGTTAATTTTATCATCAACAAATTATGTAGGAAATTTAGGGACGACAAACAGCTGAAATCCTTTTATGCCTGTCTTTATATCACTCATTTTTGAATTTGCAGCTATTTGAGTGTCCCAATCTGTTAATGATTCTCTGCTTTTATTTTAAAACCAAGTCAATATCCTAAAATGCTAGCTCTCATTTGTACCCCAGGTTTTCAGCTATAAAATAGTTACAAAACATACAACAGGTGTTTACATCACACAGACATACAAATCTGGTCATAGTCTCTACCCCATAGTACACTATATTCCTCTGGTGAAACCATTCTCGCTGATAACTTACTTTCACTCTTCAGACGTCACATATTTACCCCAGAGTGCAATATATTCGTTGGGGCGGCGTTGTGTCTACGCCATTCTCGCTAATAATGTACTTTTACACTTCAGACAAGAGAACTCGATATTCTTCTGAGCGAAGTTAACCATCCCCTTCCTTTTACGCTAAGAAATTGCATTCCTTCCAATAAATTGACATAAACACAACACCCTGTACTAGCATAGAAGTCTGGTCACATCTACTCCCCCAGAGTTCTCAATGTTTGTCTGGGTGGAGGTTTAACCCACTCCATTCTCGCTAATAACTTAGTTTTGCTCTCCAGACGTCACACACGCCAAAGTACTCAATATTCCTGGGGGTGGAGAAGGTTTAATATAATTTTGATGTATAATGTAAAAGAATTTGCAGACTAGACTCATAAAAAAATACATGTTTATTATTTTTAAGGCTAATTTCAAAATTTTACTTTTTTTGGAATAAATTGATACAGGCTCAACTTCAAAATTACAAACTCCACCCTTTACATCCTGACACATCATTTTAACGGATTTTTTAAAATGAAAACAATGGAGCAATCGAATTTTGAATTGGTTAAAAGATGATAATGTTATCGCAAAAAGTTTGGAAAAAAAACAATAATTTGGTTTGCTATTTATTAATTAATCATGTTAGAACTTCCTGCCTTGCGTAAAGATGAAAAGATAATCTCTTTTTAATCATCCTTCTTCTGTGTTCAGAGTGATAGAGTCAGGATAAATGGATTGACAAACTCCTTCGGTCTAAAGGACATAGCTTTAATATTGACAGTAGTGACGTCTCCGTCCATACAGTACGGTGGGTACGACTAAATACCTTCTTTGACTGGTGTTGCCGCTCGTTTTTAAGAAAAGAAAGCATTTTATTTTTATCGAATTGATAAGAACACCCGAATGCAGAGTGGCAATCATTTAAGTGCGGTTTATAAAAAGCTTTCCTTACGGTCATTGACTCGATCAGATGATTACCTTATTCGTGCACTCTTGGCATGAAGTTTGTGAGGTTTATTTTTAGAAAGTCATCAAGGTTGAAATCTCTTTGAACGTCCTATGGGACATTTCTGACTGAGCCCCTCCTAAAAGATATATTTCCTGGTTTTTTTAAATTGTACTTTATCGACTTGTCCAAATAGTGGTTTGCTATTATGATTTTTCAAGGAGATTAATTTTTTAAACCTTTATTATTTTATATATTTTTTAAAAATCTCAAGTTTCCGGTTAAAACAGCTGCCCAGCAGTGGAATATGCCCTTGAGGTAAAGTTATTTGCTTTAATCGCCAACTCACTTGCATGGAGCGCCATCCTCCATTTCAAGTCCCAAACCTTAGACTGGAACGAGCTTTTAAGTTTTTTCAGATAATTTTAATCCTTGAGATTAAATGAGAATTTTTAATTAAGCTTTTAATCTAATTAAACAATAAGCCTGTAATGCGGCATCTGTATGCGTAAAGCCATTATGTTTGGCTTTTATGAAATACAAATAGCAGTTGCACTGTACAGTTGAAACTTTGCACATAATATTATTGCATTATTATATATCATTCTTCTTTCAAGTTCTTAGGAAAACAATAAGAATTCCTGATTGAGAATTCATCAGATTTTGGATAATTTTTCGATTTTTGTGGATTTTTTCTAAAATGATGTTTATGTTTATGATGAAATGTTTTCTGGCTTCTCTGGTGTCAATTGCGTTATTTATTTTTATTATTTAAGAGATCTTCTAGTTTTTCCTCCTAGGACATGTATCCGAGTTGATTAAGTTTTAAATTAAAGATGTAATTAATTATCTGAAGGTAAATAATCCTATGCTGGTTTTGACGGCTTTTACCGAGTTTTAGCGAAAGGAAATCGGATAGAAGCTGAACACGAAGTAGCTTTTATCACACGCATTTCCCTTCGAATCTCTTGTTATGCAAATCGCGTTTTATGCACCCATTGTAATACGGAGGGACGTTACTTCCGGCAATAATGGCCCTTTTAAAATGTATCTGTTTCTCCGATAACCTTGGCCTTTACACTTTCACGCGATACAATAAACTTTCAGTTTTGATATCAATAACTACGACCGTTAATCGAACGTCGGTACGTGCGATAATTATTAGCTTAAAATTTCATCTTCTCGTTATGTTCACTTTTTACAAATAGAAGATGTAAGTATATATGAGGTACAGACAGACCAGCATGACCGGACGTGAATTTTTCAGAGGTTGAAAACCACCGACTAACACAATATAGCACCAATAGAACGAAGCCGTTATGACGATCATTACTGAATACCCTCAATAAGGATCACTTTTCTTGTCTCCTGCATGGAAACTAAACGTGTTGTTTTCTTGTTGTTTAGCTGTTTTTGTTGTTCCTTCTTTGTTTCTTGTTCTATCATTCTTTCAATGATCCTCAATAAAGCGGTAATAATTCATTAATATTATACATATGAAATGGCGATCTTATTATCCTGTTAAAACATTACGACTTAAGAGGTAATACAGGAGAATTTCCCTAGTAACGTAAATACATTGTAAAACTTCAAACTGTAAAACTAAAATTTTGTTCAAATCAAGAGGATGCATTAAGTAACGCTTTATGAATTGTCAAAACGACCATATTGAGTCACTCGAAGTCCATCAAAAGGACTTTATTTTTCCTCTCTCTCTTGAACAAAGTAATGATTTTATTTATCATACTTTAGTTTGTTTCATTTCCAGCAAAAATTCTTTCCAAAATTCTTCATAAAACTATAGTTGATGTTATGATTTATAAAATGCCAATATGATTATAAAAAAGTACGGGATGAAGTACCGTTTTATACCACTTTCCTAAGTACAAAATTACTCTTCCTTTTTTTCCCTTTAATACCGTCTATACAAATTACATACATTATGTAAAGAGGTACAGTATTATTTATTGTTTACATATATCCTACTGGAGCCACGAACCAGTGCTCCGAGGTTTCTGGATAGTTAGTTACGTACGTAATGTTCGACATGCATCGGGTTAATGGGTTAGGTTGAAGGTATTTTTTCATAGATAACCGAAAATTTGTTCGGGATTAGGTTTTTCTCAAAAGGTATTTGGAGGTCATTGTGGTGTGTGGAGCTCCTCCGAAGCAATTACGGCATCAGAATCAGAGGATAGTCGTCGGTGTAGTCCGATTAAAGATGACGCATAAGATTGGTCGTCATTGTCCTGCATCGCCCTCGCTCCTAAAAAGCAATATTTGGAGGAGTCCGATCCTTGGTGATCTCGAAAGTTTCGTTTATTAGGTAGAAAATTAGGACGGAAGGAAGGATTAGGCGCACAAGGTATTGGAAGGATTTTTTTAAAAATTTGTATAGGAGATCCTCATGACACGCGATCATGCTTGTATCACATCAAGAAGGCCCCCATGCAGTATTATTTATGCTTAATGGATGAGAATATGTTTTCCACACCGCGAAGCACCTGCTGGGTTGTGGAATGTTAAGGACGAAAGTTGAATTTGTAATCTTTGAGAACGCACAGGGATTTTAGTGTAGGAAGGATCGTTTAAAATATTTTTGAGAAGGGAGGAAATACTAGACAATAATGAAGCTTTATGGATGGGTCCCAGTTTTGGGTAAACGAAAGTATTGGGTATTTCAGTGGATGGTACGAAACATACTATTGTAAAGATTTTATTTTTAATTTAGCTTTGGCCCCACTTTCTGCTTTTGTATATGATTTCCAAAAAAATGTTGATTTCTTGAGAGAAAAAACATAAAACAAAATAACCATCAAAATTTGTTTCCCAATAAATCGTACTGTTTTAACGTTTTGTGTAAGGCCATTTTCAGTCCCTCGATTATTAAGTTAATCGCATTTTTGATCTTACAATTAGTTTTTGTTTACTTCCTGCAAGCATTATTCCTACAACTATTTTGGTATAAAATGGCAATCACTTAAATATTTCAAAGAAGCATTTAATGAACAAATTAGGGCAAGGTTTATTCTAGATCTCTTCGGCGAAAAGCACTGCAATGTTGTGCAGTCTGTTATTTGTATGTTTGTTGTTGTTGCAATTGAAAGCGTGGGAGGGTTGTGATGAGTACCGGTCGTAGAGTGGGGTTGTAAATGGGGCAACACCTGAGTTGACGTCATGGGTCGGCTATTGAACCCTATTCTCGGTTCATGGACCGTCTGCACGGTCCGACAACGCTGCTGCCCTCACTCTCTATTTATCCCTCTTTCGCCCTTTCTTTCTTACCTTTACCTCTGTCATCTCTCGTCCTTTCTACAACAAAGCTCTTTATAGAAGGAAAATAGGAAAACACAAAAATCCTATGCTCCCACAGCATCTTTCACGGGATTCGGTAAACTTCCGCTGGGACGGTGCAGTGTCCTTCTTGTTCTTGTCGTCTTTTTTGTTTTGTTTAAAGGATGCCCTTTGTGACGATGAAACGGTCTGTGGCCCTCGATGACGGATTCTCCACGTGTCAAGGACCCTCGGCCAAAGTTTGTGCTCTGATTCCACTTATCTGTTTCATCACTATGGGGGTTGTTCAGAATCGTCTCGATTTAACCACGTTTTCCGACTAATATTTGAGTTTATTTGGTCCAGTAGTAAACTGACATCCAGGCCAATTCTCAAATCATGTGCATTTCCATTTCTACCCGATGGCAATTCAATAACCACGCTCTTTGGTCAAAAGTAAGGTTCTTTCTTCTTTTTCTTTCTTACAACTAATATTTAGATGAGCTTGTACTGCCCTAGTCGAGCTGATTTAAATAATTAGTTGATAATTCAATATTGATTAGGCCTCTTCCTTAATTCTAGTAAATGCAACTGTTGAAGCAGAGAAATAACGAAACATTTCTGTCCATATGTCAAAGAACATCAAAATCTCCTAACAAAAAATGCAACTTTACATGTCAAAAGTAATGTTATTAGTCCCATTATTGGTCATCAGAAGTCAACTGTCCACATATTTTTATATGCGAATCATACCAGAAGACCATATGAACTATTTTTGAATTAAAAACTGAATCTTTTTGTAATAAAATTATATGTTTTGTTAATCATTTCATCATTGATTTACTTTCCTGTTAGTAAAAAAGTGATATATTAGTAAATTTCAGTGCATATTATTACAACGGAATTTTCTCCTTATGAAGTTGTAACTTGGTCTTTTGCTGGTAGTCCGTTCGTTGTTTTTGCATAGTGTGTTTAGTATCTTAATGTGTTGTCTAAATATTCAGTTTTTCGCGTAGGTTTGTTTTTAAGTGAAAGTCAAGTAAGAATTTTTTTTGGGACCGACACGGTTCTAACCAGTAACACGTAAAGCTTTGGTTTTATTGTGTTCAAAACCTTAATCTAACTCCGATCGAAACTTTCCCTTGTCCTCGGCCTAATGGTTAAAATAAAATAATAATAATTAAATATAAAGATAGACCTATCTTTGTGCCCTACCGTCTAATGAATAAATTTAATGTTTATTTCTTTAATTATTTGACGCAAAGGGAATTTGGACCGTTGTTGGAACGAATGAAATGCATTCACTTTAAAGAGAAAGGGCCGAAACGTTGATGTTTCATTCTGTCCGCGATTTTCCAACACGAAAATACATTCGGTATCAGAAATAGATATTTAAATTAGGGGGGGGGGGATTTGGATTTGTTCTAATTTCGATTCGTTCGTTCTACTTTCATATTTTCGCAAAGGAAATACAATTTAGTTTTGAATTGAAATGGGTGCAAAGGCAGGATTTTCGAAAACTCCGAGAAAAAAAATTAAATTTGTCCGTTTGCTGCAGGGGTATGATATTATTATTGTATAATACCAAAAAACATTTTAACACATAGATCCCCTTTAATGTTTTCAAGTTCGTCGAAGAATTTACTTAGCTATATTCTCTGTGAATGCTATATATTTCATGTACGTATAAGTATTATAATTTCATATATATGTGTGTATTTCATATATATATATATATATATATATATATATAGACATTCATTGCTATATCATAGGAACATAACAATTTGTATTAGAAATGTCATTCTAGGCCATATATTTTTTCAAGTATGTATAAGTGGCACAGAAGAGGAAAGTTATTTTTAGTCGGCGGTCCCGCAGCGGGGCACGTGCTGTACAGGCAATAAAACTTTCCATTATCGGTTAAGAAATTGTATATTTTTTGTTGAATAGAATCGTTAAATACATTCAAATAAAGACAATTATAATTTTTGTATTTTGTATGTCAAACAACCTCTGATCAAGTATCAAATCAATTTGGCAGGATTTCTCTGTTGAATATTGATAGGGGATACAGTTATTGAGTTGAAAAATGCCTTGCCACTACTGCCATTCATAACACGACAAGTCTGACAGTCACGACAGGCCGGAAATTACCACAAGATCGCCTCTTATACCATACAATCTCGAAAATAATGAATAACTTACTAAACATATCCATCGGGTTTTAGTTTAGATTAGTTTAGATTTGGTAAGAACCTTTTCTCTTCTGAATAGACAAATAATCAACAATTTAAATATACGCTAACCGGCATTTCGTACTTACTAGGTCCGTCTTCACACGCGTTTTTTTAACTTCGCAAATATTTGAAATAAATGTGTTTCGTTATTGAGCATGTTAAGCGATTTAATGGACCCAATAAGTGATCTAATGCTAGCGGTTCAGCATTTATCACCGACTCCCAGACCATCGTCCAATATCAACTTTAAATATAGTTTCAATAAACAGAATAGGTTTGGGTTCATTTTGTAAATAATGATATCGATAAGACCTGCACTAAACCAATCCCACCTACGTTTAAGTGCCAATCTATTTTTGATTTTATCATCATTTGTCAAGTGATATGTACTAATTTTACAAATATTTTTCCAAAGAAATTGACATTTCTTATTTATATTTTGTCCTTACATGACAAGTGTATGTTGGAAGGTTGTTTTACTCCTGTATCTGACTGATCTAAATAATTATCTGAAATACCGATAAAAGTAAAGAAAAAAGTAAAATATATCATATTTTGTGTTTTTCTAGTAAAATATTGAAACGCGGACGTCTCTTCCTTTAATTTTCACAAGTTTTCATGTTAGATTTGTAACATTTGTGATACGTGTTTCACAGTTTCCTTTGCCTTTATGCTATTTCTTATCAAATTGTGGTACTATTTTGTTTTTGCTTTGAACGACTTCTTCTGTCTGAATTAGACCAGGAACGTGCAAGCGTACTTATAATGTGTCCACTTAAATAGCTAAGTAGGCAGATTTAAAATTAGTCCCTGGTGGATTTGACTCTCTTTGAAGAAATGGAGGCTGACTGCACGGTCCCGGAAGCCCTCTTGCAACATCCTATAAAGTCTCAACGTCCCACGAGAAAAGGTATTTAGGAGGGAATCAGGTACTATGATATAGCATACAGACAGCTCCAAAACAAATGAACTGGATCAGGCGTTTTTAATACAAGCCTAAAACATGAGAATTAAACTCCCTAGTACACTTCAGTTTGTCAAGCTGATATGCTATCTCTGCTTTGCCCCTTGGTAAATCATAAAATTGATTAAATACATTGATTAAAAAAATCCTCATTATCTTATAAGCATTAGCGTGTAAAAAATTCATCAAAATTAGTCTCTGAACGTATCCAAAATCTCCAAACCCTGGGGAAACACAAACCTGATTTTATCTTGGGTGCTAGTACACAAAGGAATTTGGGTAACAAAAAACTGGTATCTGAGCAAATTGTCCAACAGGGCTTATTCAATGACCCCATTTATCCATTATGCAGTAAGTAGGCAGACATCCATATCAACTTCGAATGTGAAACAACCGCTCAACCCAAGGAAAGGAATGTAGCAATGATTCCTTAAAAGAAGGAATCGACAGACTGAACTAACGAACAAGGAAAGAGCTATAAGTCAAAAGTCTACAGTGCATGGAGAGAACATAGACCCCCACTTCGTAACCTTCTTTCATCATCTTGTATCGCAATATGCATTGCAAAGAGTCAGTATGATTAGAAAAACACTTTGTAAACAAAGTTTCATACTTATCAAATTGTGTATCTGTAAACTATTTTTCGTTTAATGGGATTTTAAACGTGTTTATGATTTGTTTTTTTGAACCATGTATCAATTAGGTTAATTATTGTTGCTTTGTTATGCTCGTGCTGATTTTAATTTGGTTACCATTCGTTTCTTCCGTCTGTGAAAGGAGAAATTTTTTCGAATCAATAAAAATTCCTAATATAGAATCCGAATGCAGGGACGCGGATTTTTTCGAATTAGCGAAAACCAGAGTCAAGCACCTCCTCCGGGAATGTCGTCTGCATTGTGCATGTAGGGGGAGACTGTTGGTGCAGGTCAAGAAACTTGGTCTGCCCCACTCGCACTGCCGTTTTCCGTTCTTGTTGGTTTTTGTTCCGCTGAACGACACGGTCCAGAGGTTTTATTGTTTTTTTTTTTTTTAATATTCTTTTTGTATATATAATTAAAGTCAGTTATTTTCAAGATGAGAGATAAGTGTCTAATCGCTCATCGTCGGTGCATTGTCCTCATTTAACTCTGGTTGAAAAACAACTCTGGAGAAAAAAAGTTCTCCGATAACGCCGTTCAATCTCAACCAATCAGTAAACGCTTTTGATTAACTTGTATTATTATTTACAATCATATGGTTTCCTGTTTATATTATTTCTGTTTACATAATGTTCTTTTAAAGTGTTAATTGATTTGACGATTGTTGATCAGATCTTCATTGTGTTCCGTCCTTTCTAATTAATAATCCTTGCTTATATTTTTTTCTACTTGACCGAGACTCGATTTCCGCTAGGTCTGGTGAAGTGATGACCCAGAAGTTGTTTTAGTGTGTCAGATGTCGGTTAGAAAGTGAAATCGGAAATCAAACACATTTGCTGTTATTGTTATTACTGTTAACTGCATATTAAAGGAGGGTTTGCAAAAGACTAATTTTTAAGGCGGAATCAGTAATCGATCTATTTATTATTTGATAAACTTGAGGAAAACGAGTAACGTAAAAGCATTATGTTTTATGGGCATGCAACAATTGCGTGAAATAAACGGGTATAGACTGCATTTACCACACGTTTTACACATTTAAAAATCGTAGCCCTATTTATATTATGCATGTTACGGACTATGGACCATCCCAGCCAGTGCAATACTATAAAATACAGTGTTTCCCCCCGAAAGTGCTACCTCTTTTCTTGCAGGATTTTCCACAGTGGTCCTAACATCAAGCTATTCCAGTTTCTGCGATGACATTCTAAACCGTTCATAAAATTAAAAAATACTTGCAAGCCAAAATTGATCCATGTTCTAAGATTTTTCTACATCTAGAAACATTTTGTAATTGTGTAATTTTTTATCATCACTACTGGAAATGCTGGTGGAAATGTAATTTTTGGAAGTCTGAACATTTTGATAGTACAGGCGATGTGAGACTTGTAATAATAGTACAAATAAAGGCATGTATTTCAAACAATTCGTATACTTTTGACTTTACAACTTGCACATTGTAGTTTTGCATTTGTTATTATGAAACAAAATTGTACATTCTTCTACGCTAATAATATTACTTTGTATTTAATTATGAAATAGGCCCCAGGAGTAAAAGTGAGTCTCTAGTAGCACTCTCTACTTCCGGTCTGAACTGAAATAACCGAAACAATTTTTTTTCAGATACTCGGTATGTTTAGTCTGCTGGTTTGAATTGTTGTAATAATACAAAACCAGCACAAAACTCGGACATCATGCATTTGACAGACAAAAGCAAGGACGTTTAAATTTATGAGAAAAGTGTTTTGTTTTGTGTATAGATTAATTCGTGAACTCCACTTTGTATTTTTCAGTCTTTCATTTTTGTTAATATCTTTGTTTTTAATATATTTTACGGCTGATGTGATGGGTGGATGGTGGAAATGACACTCCAAAGGGATGCTATATTGTTAAATACTTCCTTATATCGTCTTCTTATTAATCCACTAAAAAAGTCAATGAAGCTCAATAATATATTTATTACTTTTTATTAGCTTAACATTGCACTGCAAGAATATGTATATATTTCGCAGATTTATTCACCCTCTGGTTGCTTTTCTTTCGATCAGATTCGTGAAGGAAAAGTTCTAGTTGCAATTTTAGATTTACTTGAGTTGCATTTTTACAAAATTTAAGATCAAAAGCTTGATTTTCTTTAGTATCGGTTCAGAAGTGTCTATTATTTCCCCTTTGGGCGTTAAAGGGGAACCAGAGGTATTGTAATCTTACCGTTTAAGCATAAACGTGATATATGCTCGTCGGAAGGTCGGGATCGGGTTCGAGTTTAAATTCGAGACCCATCTGTGCAGGGGCATGTCTCAAGGCCGGCGATGCACTTAACCCAGGCAAAAAAGGGGAAAAAGGATGGAAAAAAGAAAATGGAAGCGAAACGGAGAAGAGGGGCCCACTCGCCCAGGTAGCCCTGGTCTCCTTTCGATAGATATCGCACAATAAAAACTACCTTAATAAGATAATGAAAGATCATTCAGGTGTGAAAATCTAAGACATTCATATATTCGACGAAAAAATAAATTAAACATTGTTTGTCTTATTTTATTAGCTGTACTTCACTATTAACGAGCTATGCTGTGATCATATAATTCAATAGGTGACTAATCTTTAAACAATTGGATATGTAATTGGAATATTTGGCATTTACTTTGAGTAAAGTGTGTTTGGTGAAAACATGAGGTTGCTGGGTGGATGAACCTATACTTTAGACAGCCATCGCGATCTGCCTAACTTTCTGTTATGATCTGTCAGATGCCGGTTCGGCATTTCGACTTCAGAAGGACAGGCAGATAAGGATGATCGTAAACCACCAAACTACAAAATATTGATCGCCGTTGACCTTTTACCATAGGCGACGATTGAAAATCGACAATGAAAGTCGTGCCGTTCACCCTTTTCTGTACTTTCCCAGCTGAAGGAAAGGAGATTGGAGTGGTTTAGATTGGTGTTTTGTATTTTATAATATCACGGTCAAGTCTGTGATTTCGGAGCGCCTTCCTTTATTAAAACCGTCAATCAGTTCACTCTAATATTTTCGGTTTCCGTTCGGTTTGGTCAGCCTATTCTCGCTGGTTTGGCCTGTCAGACCATTCCGGCCATCTTCAGTGTTTCTGAATACCGAAACGGTCCGGCAAAAATGATCGAAGTGGGCAAATGAATCCAAAAGCATTTGATAAGATTTAGAAAACTTAATGTCAAACTAGATTATTTTACAACTATAGCACATTTTGGGTCGATAGTAGTGAAGAATTGACAGAGAAACGACGAAACTAAAGTTACAACTCTTCCGCCAAGAGAAAAAAATCTCACAATTAAGCTTTATTTAATCCTTGAAATCCACTCTCATTTTGTTCGACACATGCTGTATTTCTGCATTCATAAATCGACTGTAGAGGTGCGAAAAGCCTTGCTAACAGACCAAAACAGTGTAGACAGCAGACTGAGATGATCGATAAACAAACCTATGTCACGTATATGTTGATTATGAAATTACAAATTGAATATTCGGCCCCTATCCCATTTGCCCCTTCATCCAGCGTCACTATCATCTTCCGTAGCCAGTTGACCGGCTACAACTGACTGCAGCGTTGAAACATATATGGAGTGAAATGTCTTATGAAATTAATGACAGCCTTATCAACAGTATGCCTAACTGGTGCACATAGGTTTTAGCTAACAGTACATTATACCCCATATTAATTGTTTTAAAATTTTTCAAAAATCATTTAATTTAATTTTCCTTAAAGCAAAAAGAGCCTTAAATAAAAAACGTAATAATTTCTAGTAAATGTTATTGCAATAATTAATTAAAATAAATTTCGCTAGGGAAGTAAATACTACAAAATTGGCAATACTCTACAAATTTTTGAATAGTTTACATTTAAGATGGCGAAACGCATCTGACAGACTGAAACAGTTATGTTCATCCTAATCTGCTTTCTTCGCTGCTTTGATTTGTCGGATGATTGGAAATACCCTCAGGATTATCTATCACCCCTGATACCTCAAGGAGGAGGAAGTATCACGTCTGATCCGTCACGACACAGCGTTAATCACAACTAGGCTTTATTTTTTCCCGATCAAGCCTCAATTTTTTCCATCGCTTTCTTTCTCAACGTAGTGCCGATATAATTTCGGGGGTGCGGGACCACCGGGGTGCAAGGTGAAGAGGGGTGCGATATCGACTGGGGCGATGTGTTCAGTCCGGCTAGTAGGCCTCCCTTCCACCGCTATCCCTTGCAATCGCTCCAACAACGCTCTGCACTTCAGTCTGCCGCCGGCCCCAGGACCCACCGTTTGTGTTCTTTAATTGTCTTTTTATGTGTTTGTAGTGTGTAGTGTATTTTTTGATCTCTGTGTGATTGTTTAGTCCGCTAGAGTTTAGTTACCAACTCCCGATCCGTTAGTTTCCTTTCGATACAGGAAGTTTTACTTGGCACCACTGCATCAGGATTGTTTTTATTTGGATATTTGGAAATTATGGTAATTTTTTTTCTCATTAGAATTAATTAAAAACATATAATTTTACAAAAGCTTTTAACGCAAAGAAACGCTTTTGTGAAACTATTAATTTATTAATATAATATTTATTTTATTTTATTCTATTTAGTTTTATTATAGGAATTGCTGATAGACGATAAATTTCCCTTTTCTTACTATATAAAAAATTGAAGATGGGAGTTCTAGTAAAGAGAGTAAATACGAGAATCCCCCCCTCCTTTGTTTATGTTTTCATTGTAGTGTGGATTAAACTCAGAAGCCTGTGCCAGAAATCGACCGGTTAAGGTATGTCAGCGAAAATTTTCCCAAAATGGAGGAGAGATTCTTTTCATGTCATTACATCGAAAAGGCCAACGACTTGTTGACGTTCACTAGTAATAGCTTCCCGATTAGTAGGCATCGATTTGACGATGTTTAGCCGATCGAAACTGATCAATTGTTATGGTCCGTTTATTCTCGCACATATTCTCTTCATGCCATCTTCAGTGACAAACCACTAACTTAAACTGCTATGACTATTTAAATTTTTTTGTTAAATATGTCAAAAGAAGCACCAGTAAAGATGGCCGAGACAGACTAAAGAATTAGACCATAATGACCTGAAACGACCAAACCCATTAATGTTTTATTCAGTAGTACTGAAAAATAAAAAATACCTTCTATTTAGATAAGCATAGTAACCTATTAAGATTAATAAATATTTTACAACTATAACCCAATTTAGAGAGAAGAGGGAAGGAACTTTCAGAAAAACAAGATCTATAAATTATAAAAGTTATTTTCTAGCCACACCTGTATGCTGCATGTGCTTGTGCTTTCTGGGGTTCTCAGGTATAATAGGGTCTTAGCCTAGCTCCGGTTACCTACCAACGGTCGTCTAGGCCTTCCGGGGGAAACGTTTCCCATCAGATCTGGCACCACGTGTTCTTCCCCAGGGTAACATGGCCGTACGGTGCCCATTTGTTGATGTTGCCCTGAAAATCGATAGTTGGTTTTATTCCTTGTGTGAATAATTCCGACGCTGGTAACTTTGAGAGAAGCGAACGTTTACATATATGTCACAAGTCAATTCTGGAAAAGTGGATTCGTGATGATCTCCATCTCGGTATGGTCTTGATGAGGAAAACAAAATTATTGTTATCAAGCTTTCAACTTATTTTAGGGGAACTTGAGGGATGAGGGAAAAATAATGCTAAATATGACTATAAGTTGACATTAAGATTTTAGTAGATATGTTTCATATTGCTTTGAAGACCTGCTCAGT
>CM077102.1:34723465-34766221 GCA_039619505.1 Cimex hemipterus
CCTAATCACCTTAAAATAGGTCGAAAGCTTGCACTAACAGATTCAGATTTTTAACCATTTATAAACCGATTGTTTGAAGTAACAATAAACAATGAGTACAAAGTAAAATACATTTTAAATGACAACTTGTGGAACATTTCTGAAGAAAATAAATAATGAATGAATAAAATTTATAAAAAACCATAAATAGTAGAATCGAGTGGAAAAAAGTTAAAATCGATTAGCTTATCTCAAGTTGAATACTGTAGATATACCTTAATGACCTGGTTTCAATGAGATAGGTTTGTAGTTGTTAATTATTCGATAGGCATAATTGTTATAAAAATAACTAAAATAACGCTTCTGTGTTGAGGTTCGCCTGAGAATAATAGTTGTATAAAACAGGGAGAATGATGAAAATTATGACTTTGTTATTCCTCTAGTTAGCGAGGTCGAGCCGGAAGATTAGGCTGGTTGGTTTATCGTTTCGCCCATTTTGCAGTCGTAAGTCATTCATATCCAGGTCATGTTCGTTGGACGTTTTCTATTGTCTAGGTACAACTGAAAATTAACCAAATTTGAATGATGTAGGCAATTTTGATTATTTTAAAATATCTGTTATGGGCATTGTTATGGTTTAAAAATGCTCATGTTATTGCAGACTTTAAAGGGTATATGTATCCTTCGGGATGTGCAATCACCCTTTCCTAGACATTGATACTCCTGCCGTCGTGGAGTGCAGTTAAAATAACGGGCTTGGGAGCGAGGAACCGTGTATTTAAATGGCCCGTACGTTTTCAGGTCGAGTAGTGATTCCAGTTGGGGGAAGAGTACGACTATTGTCTAGCTGGGAGCGAGTGTCAGCTGTTGTAGCCTGTCCATTCCCCTATTACATAACAGCAAGATTATCTCGAGTAATGGCCCGGCCCGTTCGCAGGGCTTTAACCCCCTGCCTCTACGCTCTGATCGTGCTTTAATTAACGACAAACCGAAGGATGAAAATAGTGTACCTCGTGCCTCGAGCCTCTTTTTATAGATGATGTAGAAGTAAAAAAGTCGCTCCCGTTAAGAACATTTCAGACTATTCCACGTGGATCACCAGTGTCTCTCTTCAAGCACGAAGCAATTTGACGTTGCTGTTCTGTTTGACGATGCTTCACTGACGGATAAGCGTACATACTACCAACAAATGGCGATGGTCTAAAAGATTAAGATTTACGTGTTGAACTTTTAATAAAAAGCAACAAAATCGTAACATTTCGATTGGTCTCGACTTCAAAAGTTGATAATTTTTTTCAGGCTATATTTCATATTTTGAAAATGTACTATATCAATTGTGTACATTCGTAAGATAAACGTAAATTAATTAATACTAAAACTGTTAGATTGTTAACGCTTTATCGAAACATTCAACCAACTGTTTATCTTAAATTTTGTAATACTCTCTATTTTAATTATTTAATTTGTTGGATGCGTCAAGAATGAGGTAGTTTAGAAAAATATTTTTTTGCCTACGTTTCGGCTTTTATTCCGGTTATCTTTAAGGTATTAAGTGTGGTGCTATTCTTATGGTATCATATTGGTGTCGTGTGAAATTGTGGCAAAAAATTAAAAAGGAGTTTTTCTAAATTCATTTGTCATCGCTCCTCACGAATCCAACTAATTATTAAGCTACCAGTCACTAAAAAGCATACTCTATTTTATTCATATTCTAGGGTTCCTTGCCCTCAAAAGATCTGCTCGTAGGAGAAGGGTCATCCTCGCCCGATTAAGGCCATGTTTGCACTGGGCAAAAGCCCGCATATGTGTCCGATATGTAGAGAAAGGTTGCTTGATGAATCCCACCTAATTGAAGGGTGCAATTCGTTGGCTCTGTATGGAGAGTCTGTAGGAATGCCATTCGATATGAGAATGAGAGCGGGGAGTGTCTGCGACCTCTGTTCCGATTTTCGGAAAAATAGGTGTTTTATTGTATGTAGTACCTGTAGCTTTGGGTCCTGTCCCTAGCGGGTGTTGAGAGTGAATGAGTGGGTGAGAGTCGAAGGAAGAATATCGAGTACTCCCATCACTCTAATTGACTGAATGATCCGTGAATGGGAAAGACTTTCCACTCACATATGAGTGAGAATGAGAATGGGTTTGGATCTTGGAACTGCATGCATTGAGTACTGAATTGACCTAGTAGTTGACAGCACTCGGATCCCAATCTCGGTAAATTAAAAATCCTAGAATTGCAGCTGGTGATAGGCTCAATTCAGCTCTCATTTGAGCTTATATAAATTTAAAATCAAGGGTTATCTGCAGCCCCAGTGGGGCGGGAGTCCAACCGTAAAATTTCAGTCATACAAAAAGGAACATTTGTCTAATAGATTGTGTAAAAATATCATATCTGGTGTAACAACACGACAGGAAAGAGAGCTTTGCTTAAATTGTCCCTTACAGACATTCAGAACACGGTATTCATTCATTAATCATTACCATTTCAAAACATTAGGGATATGAACCAAATGCTTTGAAATGATAATGATAAATCTAATCCTTCTAAATTTGTAAAATCTTTTCAACCAAGGGAAATGTTTATTTGAACGCTTATTGTGGTCCACCTTACCGAAGGAAGGATCGAGCAGGTGGACGTCCACAATGGCACAAGGTTTTACCGAATCTGGGCAAAGCTTTTGTCAGTGCACAATGGTGAGCAGGTGGGACCCTCGACCTTCAAAGACCCTTTGGGCTCAGAACTAATAGAATCTCGTGTCCTGTTCGACGATGGCTAAATAATCTTTCGTTTTACTTTGTACATGGGAAAACAGACCACAGCTGCAATGCTTGTTTCATTTCCCAGTGTTAGCATCGATCAAATTGCGCTAGCCACTTTTTCAAGAGACGCAAACGCTATCATCGCATTTGTATACTAGCTAGTCAAATTTTGATGCAGACTCATGACATTTTTAAATTTTTTATCTCGATTTATTCGCCTAACATCACAGTACTTAACTAAACGAACAGCCTATTCATTGTGGTCCTAGTATCCTTCTTTGGAGGACTAACATTGACCTAATTTATCAATACAACGGCCTGACATAACTGAATTATTTCATTTTCTCTTTCGCTTTCATTCAACTTTCGCCAGGGCCTATAAAGTAAAACGAGAGGAAAACCATTCAAAGTGAAATGACCAAACGTACAATTAGGACCATTATTATATCATAATTTGGTAGTTGCTCTGATTCTTTCGAATATTTCGGTCTTCTTCAGTAGTGGGACGTACGTTCCAACATTTTCAGATCATAAATTGTCCAATTACTTGTATGTGCTTGGGCGACCCCCCATAGAAGATGATCAGTAGAAACAATGGTTGGTTTTAGACCGATCAGAATGGTTGTAAACGACCAAACCACAAATTCATTCCTGTCGTCCACTAGATAATTCAAAACAGTGTGACTATATTACTTAAATATTTGCTTCCAAATGTTTACAAATTAAGATGAATCATTAGGAAACAACAATAGGCTGTTAATAAGGTACAAATTTTATAATTTCTATTTTATCAATTTGTAAATCATTTAATGGTTTTGATTTGGACCTATTGTGACATCATAGGTTTTAGATTAATATTGTTATCGTGAAAACTCATATTTAGAAATTGGTTGCGAAGTAAGCCAACTGGTTGAGGACAATAGTTATGCACTTTCAAAAGCAGTTGCAAGTAGGCCAAGGCATCGCGTTGCACTCACAGCGCAATATGGGTCGCTTTTTGTATACATTTTATATCCTCGTCCATCTCGTTGTGTTTTCTGTGTGGAGGTGAGAGGGAAACGACCAACTTGAAAGACTCATTTTAAAAAGTTATAAATCTGTCCGTTTGGACCTTATATCAGGTAGTTGAGTATTGACCCATGAACAGACGTTAAGGTTTAAATTTACTAGCCTGTTTTGATGAAATTTACCACGGTCCGTAAACGTCAAAAGATATACAGCGCCGTATTTTCTATTTGATCTGAAAGATCGACTTTCCTACGATTTACAAAGCGTTTTCTAAACTTTCTATTACTTTGCCGAGTGTATGGACTTCCTGCTTCGGAGTTGAAAAGACTGTTTTACAATCCACTATAAAATAATAAATCGCGTTGAGATTTTAGTTTGAAGAAGTCATTTCTTGTACAATGTAAGGAAATGCACCCAGGATATGGTTTCTTCACAAGGCCGTCGACGGTTTTTTTCTTAGGTCAATTGCATTTCATGTTGAATGGTAAAAGTCGAGCCTGCAATTGTTATTTCAGTAGCCTTGTTTTATCAACAAACTCCGTGAAAACCCTCCTCGTGATTTTTTTAAATTAAATTAGAATTATAAATGTGTGTCAAAGACATGTAACAACGTAGGGTAACGAAATGGCCTCCCACTAGTCTCTTGTTTAGACCTGTTGATTTTTGATAATCTTTAATATATATAATATTAATCAGATTTGGAAAGATTGCCAAGAAAGCCAAAAAAATGAGTGTAGACTAGAGATGCAAAAACATAGGACTGTTATGCCTTACCCTATTTGCCACACCGTCGTATACTTATGGTAGTGCATAACCTTGCATTAGTTTTAACCCCCTAGTTGTAACTAACAGTAACTAATCCATTCCAATCCCTAGTTACCGTACCTGCAGCAAGAACTGATAGATAGAATGGCAAAACGTTACGTATATTTACTACTCTCATTGAATATCTAACTTTGTTACTTTGGCAGTTAGACGTTTTTTAACGGAAAGGCGTGTACCTTCTAATTTGAGCATTCATTAACCTGCAGACACTTCTGAAGATTTAAAAATAGTTAGTCGTTGAAAGGAAGGGAAGGAGTGTATCATCTAATTTTACTATACTTCATTTGCAAACACTTATGAAGAGCAAGGTCATGGTCCGACCCGATAGCTCACTTTTTAACATAGAGAAAAGAAACTTGGTCTACAAAGAGCAGACAATGGCCAAATAGTTTATTTCCGACCGGGTGTACCAGCCCAATCGGAATCAACGACCCACCTTGACCTCCGACCCAGCTCAACTTCCCCCAATTCGGTATAGATCCACGCAAATTTAGGCCGCGATAAAATCAATTTCTATTACCTTTTTAAATACATTTCGATGCATAAATTGAATCGGGTCTTTAACAATACCTATTAACGTGTTGAACGGTCATGCTTTCTTTATGTAATTGTTCTATATTATATTTTCTAGTAGTTTAGGCTATCCATATTGTAACTATTTAAAAAAATTGTCATAGTCTAAAATTGTGTTTACCATAAAACACAAGAACGACCAACCTCACTGTATTGCTCTTTATAGGCGCTCAGTTCACATGTTTCATGATTTTTTTTCATGACCATATTAATCATCACGTGCAGGATTCGAACCCACGAATGTTTTTATCTTTTGAGAAAAATTATAATTAGTTAAAATAATAAATAGGACAGTTATGGCTGTTATATGGATTAAAATAATAACTATAAAAGTACTTACTTCGCCAACAGCTCCTCGTGGTCACTTCATAATTCGCCGAGAATCGAATCCTGATTGCACGATGTTTGAAAATATTGCAAAAAGAGGGAAAATGGAAAGGTTGTAGGTTGAGATGAGGAGTTCGTGTTCGTATGATTGGATCGGTCCCTATAGCTCCAATGAATATAGTAGCGGCATATTAGCCGAAAGTCTTGTGTTCGAATCCTGCTGGTGTCCCTAACCTTTTCATCTCAACGAAGATCTTTGATAAAAACGTATAATTAATTAAAATAAACGACAACTTTATAATACATCTATTTACTTGTAATGTAATCTTGAACCATTCCTCGAGTAGGCACATCTTGGTGTATCTTGCTTGGCGTAAAACGATCCCCTGACAGTGGAGTCAGTTTGGTGTTACTTGTGAATAATATATGGGCATTCTATGTGTAAATGTTATTGACTTGGGTTCATTTTTATTCTCCAGTGCAATCACTATCCACTCCTATTCTCAACTCTTCTTGGCAATCTTGTGGATTTTCCTATGGCTCACACCTCACATGCATCGTCATCACATTATGTGCATATTGGAAGGTCATTCATATGGGCTCTTTCAACGGACAGACATGGGAACCCACTTAGGTATAGCCGCATTCTTGTAGTTGGCATTTAAAAGATAATGCGAACAGCTGATCGAGTAGTATGTTATGTATCAAGTAGTTTATGGCTTGAAGCCTGAAAAAGACCCTTAAGAGTTAAGATTTCTGTAAGCTAATAGTCAGTCTTTAGCTGAAAGTTCGATGGTAAAGTTAGGTTTTTTGTTTGCTAATACTAAAGAAATAATATAATTAATATGTTAAGAGAAGAACAAATCGTTGCCTATAAGTAAACGTTTTCTTTAAAAGTAGAAATTATTTTGAGTATGCCAACTTCTAGCGGGTCATTATTTCTTCACAGCTTAGCCAATAGATTTTCTGGTACTCTTTAAAATCAATGCGTGCGAAAATAGGGCGGAGAGCGTAGGCAATCCATCCACACCTACCTGTCAGGATGGGTGGATATACCTCTGGGGCACTTGAGGATGTCACAATCCAGCCAATTTTCGTACAAAACGACGAGACAGAAATGAAAGAACCTAGCTCGGTAAATCACGAGAGTACACCGAAGGACGTGTTGAAATGCAATAAGGAAAGGGGGAAAAGTCGCAACTTGTTGCATCCAAGGACGCCGATGCACTTCCTACACGCCACTCGGTCGAGCTCTGCAATAATTATATAAGATTATTCATGTCGATATGAAAACAAAACCGACCAGCTGACGGTCGTTTACACTGCATGATGTATAACCGGACGCTCAAGAATCATGTACTGGTTTACATTGTGAAAATGACGAATTTATTTTTGTTTAAATCACTGTCGATTTATTGTGATTTGACATTCCTTGCGATAACAAAGACATGTTTCAGCTCTGCGTTTAAGAGCTTTAATAATTATTAAGTTGAGATGTAATTAATTAAATAGCAAACTCGAGAAGTCATATTTATTAGTGTTAGAATACCAACAATTTCACTATTACATGTAATAATTAATTTGTAAAAAACAGTACATGATAGTCGTCACACCTTGACCTCACCTACTAAGATAATTGACCTACTTTCGGCGCTACCATTTTTTCTAATTTATTATTAAAAATAATTAACTATTTAATAAAAAATATATTCTTGTTTGGATTTACATACATATACATCCTTCCAAAATATCACTGTCTATTGCTGTATATATTCACAAATCGTTAAAAACTTTTAATTTTCAGGAAGTTGGAAATTTTATTTTTTTGTTATATGGAGCTACTTTCTTCATAGCGAATCATAGGAAATATTAAGACTATATTATTGATATAAACATTTTCAGTGGATGTTTAGCCTTCTACGAGAAATGTACTGACCGTCAAATTTTTTCTCTCTAATACAACAATGGAGCATCAATTTCTTCTTCTCTCTCTCTCTCTCTCTCTCTCCCCTCCCTCTCTCTCTCTCTTTTTTCTTTCTCTTTCTCTTTAAAATGTAAGGAAACCCTTTCAAAAGTTCCAATTTGGTGTATCATATAAAATGCAATGACAATACCACGTACTTTGGTCAAGCGAAGCAGTATTTGGAAGAAGGAATAAGAAAACATAATTATGATTGTAAAGATACAAATCAACCAGGTACTGCTTTGACAAAACATTGCCAAGAAAATAAGCCACAAATTCAATTTTGATGAGGTAAAAATCATAACGCAGGACGTTTCCTTGGCCATAGTCTCATGAAAGAGATGGTGTACATTTGTATAGATGAAAAGATAACAAAAATTGTTTTATTTGATTAGGGAAATCGGAGATTATAATATGAATTATTTATTATAAAATTAAAATACGGATTTAGTATCAAACATGGCCAGATATACCTACACTAATAGTACCGGATAGTACCCTACCCAAATCCCCTTTGTTTCCTTTACATTTTTGAGTTAGTCTGTGATATTAATGTTATTCAATATTGAGTTTGATATTTGGGTTTGCACAAAAAACGCCTGATCCGATTCCTCATGTGTTTTGAAGCCATTGTATCTGATATTATCCTGAATTTTTCTTCTCTTTCCGGGATAATGTCGCACTCGCCATTCATAAGAATGCGTGTTTGATTTTATTGATTATAATCGTTTTTTGTTTAGTTCCAATCCAGTTTGATTGTTTCAGGTACCGATATAGGTTTCCAGTAAAGTCATCTATCAGTTTAGGCATCTCATATTTAGCGTATTTCTCAATCAGGCCTAAACCCCTCGTTTGAATGAGTTTATAACATTTCGTTTCTGTCAAATCCAAATCGTTGTCCTTGAGATTTAATGGTCAGAATCTCATTGAATAATTACGCACTGGACCGTAAAGAAGAAAAGGGCACTTATGCGGTTTGAAAAAAAAAACATTGTTCGTGTTAATATCTTGTAGGTGAAAACATTGTAATTTTTATCGTACAAACTGTGGGAAAATCTCTTTGTTTTACAATAAAGGACCTAAAATGAAGGATTCTAAAGTGGTTAACAGAAATGTACTGAGAATCAGACGAAATTTGAAAATGTAGGACACAGAAGTGACATCCTTAAAACTTAACATTTGAATACGACAAAATTGTGCTATTCTTTGCAACCATCTTTATACCATCACGATTGTTAATTCAAGTTTGACACATCCTGCAGATAAGTTGTACCAACAATTTTCAGAATTTGGCATATCACTGATTACTTGTTACATAGGTTTTTTCTTTCATTACCCCAGTTGTCAGTATTATCCTAAATCAGTAAGCTAAATACTCTTGTTCTTACTGTAACCGTGATCTCTTCACAATAATTCACAATCAATAGAACTATTCTTTGATTGGTACATTAGTTTTATTTATTCTATTTACAATTTTTAAAAATGTTCCCAAATTTATCGTATAAGTTTTTATTGTTTATTTATTGCATACAGCATTTATTTCTTGGACAACCAGTCACTACATTCCCAAATCATTGGTCTAGGGTTTGAGCATCCTAGTATGCTTGGGCTCATATCTTCACTGTATATCCACAATTCAACATAGGCCACAAATGGCTGACAATTGGTAGAATAATAACGATTCAAACAATTGTCAGTAGTGTGTGTGGTGATCACAACTCCATGACCCTACAATGGCTCAGAATTTGAGATTCTTTGATTTTTACAGCATTACATGTGAACATATTGGCAAGAGGTTTTAAACACATTCTAAATTGAATTTTCTTTATTATGTTTTTATCTCTGCGTCCGGCATTTTCTTATTTTCTGCCCCGGCGGGCAAAAAATAGTTGGCTGATGCGGATGCGATAAGCGATAAGATCTGCGGATTTAAGGTCGTTCACACCTAGACATAACGACTAAAATTAAGTTTGTAAAGTTTTGTTTTAGACGAGTTTTTTTAACGAAGTTGTTTTCAGGTAAATTGGATTTAATAGTGTCTAGATAACGAATTCGGCTTTGCTTCTAGTGGAAATCTAGAAATTGAAGGTCCATCAGAACTAAAAAAAAGAAAAGACCTGTGATATTTTTCGAATCGAGAATTAATCTGGTCTCTTCGTCTACCTTGAAAGTTGGTTTACGCGGGTTATAAACAGAAGGATCTCGTCTACGGTAATGGATTCAATTGGTCTGAAGTGGAGAAATCAGGTCCAATGCAGTGGAAGTGCCATGCGGTTTATAAAGTCCAGAGTCAAGGAAAACCGGATGAGAATAAGATTATAGGTGTATACTGACCTTAAGGGGTGCAATTACAGAGGGAAACGCTTTCAAAAAGGCCCGATCGGCTCTGCTCGTATCCCGAATCGAATGGTTATTTTTTTATTCCTATAAGAGGGGGCGTGAGCGAGACGGGACGAACGGAAATGGGCGGTCTCAAAAACGAGGAGTGAGATGTTTTCGGAAAAGAGAGTCGACGAGACACGTGGGAAACTGCTGTCGTAACTATGGTAACATTAACTCAAGGAATTACCAGATATCGACCACCCGAGTACTCACGCTTCCGCATTCTTCGACGACCTTTGTCGCACCTCGGAAGGTCAACGGGACGATTTTCTTTCATAAAACAAACAACCAAAGCGTTTACCATTAATCAGTCCAATATGATTAAAATTGACAAATATTATTTATTTAAACAGGAAACCTAAAAATGGTAAATCGATAGGCATCATAAAGAAAAGAAAACTTACAGTATACAGATTAAATGTCCATAAATCTGTTGAAAAAGCATCTCTTACACTTTTAAGAGCAACAATCGAACTAAACTATAAAAAAGGCGAAAAAGCTCTGAGGAAGTTCAACCTGTCTATTACAACACATGGAAATTCCTAAAAAATGTCTTATGGTAAAACATGTACATTCACGTTTTTCGCTTCTTGATTTTGTTTCAAAAATCACATAAAAAGAACCAACGCTTTGTCCTCTGTATAACGTTTCGTTGTTTTAGTTTAAACAAAAATAAAAAAAGAACCAAACATTTACCACTACCTACACCAATAAAAAGTTCTAATTTTAATTATTTAAACTGGAAACCTAAAAGTGATAAATCGATACACATTGTAAAGAAACGGGGAGGCCCAACAATACTTATATTAAAAGTAAGTAAATCTATTAAAAAAGCCTCACTTACATCTAAAACAAAGCAACAGTCAAATTCTATGATAAAAAATTGTCTTCACAAAAAAAAAAACTAAAATCTAAAAACAGCTTAAAAAGCAGGGAGGAAGTTGTAGGTGTACGTATAGAACACGGAAGCTTCTAAAAAGTTCTTATGGTCAACCAAGATGAAACATGTACTGATTCATGTTTCTTGGTTCCTTGTTTATGTTTCAAAATATAAAGAAAGAACTTGTACCTCTAAGTTAAACCTTTCATTGACCAATAATAATTAAAAAGGGCGAGTTTTTATTATTTAAATGTAAAACCTAAAAGAAATCATTGAAACATAAAAAAAATGTAAAGGGGTACTTATGGAAGTTTTTTCTAATAGTGCATAAATTAATTTAGAAACGGATCTGTTGACAGCTTTATGAAATAAATATTTAGTTAAAGACATAAACATTCCAATATCTTAAAATAGTATAAACTTTAAAAAAAAGTTGTTTCGGTACTCAGGTTTTAGTGAACGTACTAAGTTGATTTGTGTTTATGGTTCCTTTGTTCCTTTTTTGTTCCCACTTATATTTTCGGAAAAAGCTTTCCTTTCTTCAATTTATTTGCGTAATTAGTAACATTATTAAAGTGTGCTACCGATATTATTCAGACAAAAAGGCTCATAAACGTTTTTATACGTGCCAACTAATTGTTTTAATATTTATTCAATCTTCTTAATTCACACTATTTTCACTTTCATGCTTGCCGACGGGATTCTTCTACCTGTCGGACTAGTGAGGTCAATAACCCGAGATCTTCCATTAAAACTCCAGTCCCTTCAGTATTAGACGAGAATTAACTTGTCCGTCTTAAATCAAGTGATTCCTATAAAATACCGTACACAAAGATAATTTTTCTTTCCCCTCCATTATTTTTATAACTGTTATGTTTATTTAATCTTTGTGCTAAAAAAAAAGAAGGGGGGAACGTTGTTGAATGGAAGGAAAGAAAGGATTCGCAAAACCCCACTTGGTTTGTTGTAGAGCAGGGCTTCCCAAACGTTTTAGCTAATTGACAGTTCTCACAGAACAAACTCAAGGGAGGACCCCGATCATTTAAGTATTAAAATGTTTTAGGTATTGTACATACTAAATGAAAGTTTTATAAATTAGCCGGTAAACTTTTAATTAACAAACAGATCGACATTCTTAACTTAATTTACAAAATCTGGAAAACAAAAATCAAATTGGACAGACCGGAATCAATAGGTAGGTAAAACTCGAGCCACATTGAAGAGTAATAAATCTGATCATTAATGTTTAATGTGTTAATTGGAAGAGGTTGTTTTAACCTGCATAATTTGGCCATGTTGGGTTTAAGTGTTGATAAGTGGAGATTGGTGGACGTCAGATTCAGCAGCTGAACAGTTTTGCTATTTAGTTTTCACATTCTATTTTCTTTTTATAACTTTGCATGTATATATACATATGGAAGGATGTAGTAAAATGTACGAGGTATAAATTTTTACATTTTCACCATAGCTTTACGGAATAAAACAAGGCAAAATTTATAGTTTTCTATACAGTGTGAAATGTTGCCTCTCGTCGATAATAAGTAGCTCCAAGAAGAGTAAAGGTATCGACGGACATCCGTTTCCGGCGCACTACGTGCTCAAATTGATGCGGGCGGTTCGATCGGGCTGTTCGTCGCACGGTACCAGGTGGTAGATAATTGCAAAAACAAAACAAAACGAGTTTGGCAAATTTGCCTGCCGTCCCGCAGGTGTGACGGCACCTGCTAACGGTCATGGATGACGCGGGCTTGTCACAAACTGTTCAAAGTTCGCATTGTCCTTTTGTAACGTCACTCCCCTCTTTGACGGTAAGCAGGAAGAAGTACTCCCTGCTGTAGTGCCGCCGTTAGGGCTGAATATTTCTTTAATTCGAACAATAAAGGACTTGGAGAGAAGGTTCTCTATTATGAACAAAATTACACATACAAACTCGAATCCCGTCATGCCTAATCTTAAGACAACACCACTGACGTAAGCCGGACCAGGCTGTTGCATGTTGCAGACTATTGCAGACACTCAGGAAAATATTCACATACTTAACATATACCAACGAAAATTCATATTAAATCATGCCACCTACAAAATTACATTCAAATATATACTCGACCAAAATAAGTCGTTTCAAAAAGTGTCATTATTTATTTTACCATTGGTTGGTTATGAAGTTATGGTTCACTCATTTCTTCTCTTTTCCAAACAGTATTTTCTCACACTCGTCTACTTCATGACCTCTTCCCAATAGCTCACCATTTAACGTCGAGTTGAAAGTTTCTTTGTTTGATACATTAAAGGACTTGTAGATAAGGGTGGTAACCAAACTATGGTGGTCCCAACAATTGCCGGGACTATCACACCACAGATTTAGTATTTCCGTATTTTTTAATTCTCTTTTTCTAAGTCAGTGTGCAGTGGGATGTCCGGAACTGATGTACAGTGATTATTATTAACATTTAAGTAAATGGAAAGATATTTCATATTGATTCAAAATTCTCGTTTTGATAAGAAAATCGCTAAAATCTCACCTTGTGTGTGTCATACAAAGTACATAGACATTATAAACCTACAAATATGGGTTAGGCCGTTTAAACATGTCGAACTTTTTTACTTGTGTAATGGTGGTACAAGACAGTTTTTGTATGTTTTATTTGTAAGATTTTTTTGTTGAGGTCATTAGGAACTTTGCTGCTTTGGTCTGTCCGATATTTTTCATTTCGCTATTTTCAACAGTGGGTTTGTTAATTATTGTACTTATGATAATTTTTGTTCAGTTTTGACAGGTCCTGTTGGTTTGTTTAGGTCCTGTTGGTTTGTTTATGGGTAGTTAGAGTTTGTCGCGTAACAGTTGGGCCTGGGAGGGCTGAACCCTTCTCCGATAGGAATCTTCTACGGGGTGATGACTTGACATCTGCTGCCATGACGTCACCGGCGTAACGCATGTCAGGAATTAAAAAAGGGCTTTAAACCGTGAATCAGCCCTTACAAAAAGCCCTTTGTCTCCTTTCTTTCAGTTCGAAAAACCTTTATAGACTTTACTTTAGTCACAGGACGAATATCGTATAAAGACAATGGTTCATTCAATTCATAACTGATTTCTCATTTTACAATTCAAAAATGGAACTAAACTATTTAAATAGGTTATTAATATCAAACATGTTCCACTTCTAGTTTGCGACCTCACGCAACGTCAAGCCCCTACACAGGTAGGTCATTGGCATTTCACCATGTCGAGATTTTTCATGATAGATAGGGTTGCAGTGGAATTTTGATGGTTCACGTTTTTCTTTAATCGATCAAAACAATGAAATTATATCAGTCAACATATTTGTTTTGAAATTTATAATTAATACTCAAACTTTCGGAGCAATTTGATAGGCGTACTTTCTTTCTTTTCTAGACCAAACACTGCCTTAATTAAAATATTTAAAACATTTTTTTCTTTTATATTTATGGATTAAATATAATGTGCATATAGCAAAGACCTATTTATTTTTAATCTGCCGCCATTTTGTGTGTCCTTATTAGCCATCACATTATTAGATAAGCAGCGAGAGTATGCGGTTTGAGAAAATTGCTTTAAATTGGAAACGTTTTTATATAGCTTTTATCATATGTTTACCATGATGGAAAACTTTTGGTATTGACAATTAAGGCTTTATTTGAATTATTACAAATCCTTCTGTTAGGCCACTTTAATTTCTGTGACTATCTCCTATAACCGAATTAATTTTTCAAGTTCCACTGGAATGGAATCCCATTATGGGAAAAACTAAATTTAAAATGAAAACGATTCCGTTGAATCATGCTTTATAAATAGATTATTAAAATATTGCAGAATATGTTTTAGGAGGCTCTTCACGATGCCACTCTGATTCTTGAACGATTTTAGTCAAAATCTTGATTAATTGAAATAAGTTAATTGTTAAATCTGACCGCGAACTCTAACGGATTTTGATTATAGATTGCTAAAAGTTCAATTCTGTGAAAATAAAGTGATTGTATTTGTTAGAGTGAATGTGAAGTCAGACGATATTAAAATCCCCATCGAACTTCAATCAAATTAATTATCAACTTGTATATGTAAGGATCGAGTCCTCCACCACACGACTTACATATCTCGTTTTGTGTTACCTTTTGTCCACATTGAGAGTAATTGTATTTATTAGAGTTAATGTAAAGTTATAGGAGATGATGGAAACTTAAATACCCCATCAAACGTAGATTTAGTTTCTTAGATTAGATTAGTTCTCACCTTATATATTCGGAGAACGTGATACGCGGTCTGGTGTAACGTAGGTTTTAGAAAAACATTTTCTTTATCGTGCCACGTTTCGATCGCCTCGAAGATGATCACAATAAAACTCGAAACGTTGGCACGATAAAGAAATTGTTTCTCTAAAACCTACGTCACACCGGACCGCATCGCACGATTTCCAAATAATCCCTGACCAACGGTCACTAAACACACACCGCACACTTATGTAGTAGTGTATTCAAGTGCTTCAACAGATGTCTTTTTATCAGCATACATCCTCCACTTTTCTAATCGAGCAATGCACTTGCGGGAAATAGCAGGTACGCTGAAATGCTTTGCGTTGCGATGTGCACAGTAAATTAAAAATAAATCGTTACTTGATACTGCAATCAAACAACACAACAAAACTAAGGTTTTGTCATTCCTATGATTGTAAGAAACATGTCTTAAAGAATTGATCAAATTTGGACCATGGACGAGATTACCTCTTACATATAATTTTAATAAACAATTAATAAACAAATAATACATATAAGTTAACAAATTGTATTTAATTCTTTAATAAGTTAAAACACAATAATAATGAGTGCATTTTTAGTTGGATAGTATTGGGTTTAGGAGTATTGGCTAATCGCCTGATGTACATTCCCGTTTAACTGACTTATTTTCAATCTTGAATAGACACTCATTTCCATAAAAATCTAATATCGTCTAATTTAAAGTTTTTTAAAGGGAAGGTCCCGGAATGGGCGTGGGTTTGGAAATTATGGTTTGTTTGCTGCCACATTTAGAACGAAGATGAATTTTTTTTATTAATGATGTAAGTAATTTAAGTCTTAGATTTCTGGCCATAGTTGCGGTATCTTCCCATCTTTTTATTCCTTTACATTCGGGGGAATCTTTTTTTCCTACGCGTTCGGCTACTATGCGTGCTGTTTTGAATTATCACACGATAAGGCTATCACGCTGTCGCCTGACCTCATTTTTTGCGGGCAGCATAAGGAAGTTATTCTAAATTTACACTAGCTATATATAGTGATTTTGCGAGCTTGTTAGGGATTGGTGCCAGCGCCACGTTATTTGCTGGCGAATTAAAAATCGTGAGATATTATGTCAGGTCTACAGATGATGAACTTGTTTGATCTCCAGTCATCCTTGCACTTGTAATTGTCTGAAAGACGCATTTCGGCATTTCAATCCTTATTTTATAATTTGTCTGTGTATTATTTCTCGTGTTTTTGTAAATTTAAACATTCTCGATCTGGGTATGGTCTGGACGAAGAAAAAATTATGTTGCTACTGCCGGTCTTGAGTCATAATCAAGCAAAACAATCTTAAATATGCCTATATACTAAAATTTCTTTATGTCATATGTAGTCGTATTTAAGATTGTTATGCCTTGATTATGACCTTAAAATATGAAGAAAGTTTGGCAGTAAAAATTGAATATGTTTTACCATCGGGACCATACCAAGGTACAGATTGTTCGTAGTGAGAGTTGAACATGATGAATTTTAAAAATTCTTGTATTTTGTTGATACAACAAAAGAACATCGGTTGAACTTTACGTGCTGAGGCAACAGTTTGAACCAGTTATTTGAAATTAGACTTTTCCAGTGGAACAGCTGTAAGGGAGCAGCTGGTCACAGGTGATGGTCCATTGCAGATGCCTCGGCTCCCCAGATGCCGTATCAGGTGACTGTCGGCCACCTGCCACAAATTACAAGTGTAGTAGGATGACTTTTTTCACTATTCCCAGTTGTTACGGATGTCTATTCCTTCAAGAATTCACATTTTGATTTTTAATGTTACATCTTGGCATTCCAAGACATACCGAACTGGAAGCTTTACACTTCATCTTCGGCTTGCCCAAAATAATTTCGCGCAGAAGGCCAAATATCTTTCTTGGAATTGTTTCGATATAAAAAATCTATCCTGAATTCGTTATGATCACATCTCAGGTTTTTGTGGAATATTTGGATCCAATGTAGTCAAATTAGACATTTTTGATATGACAGCAGTACTTAGCGTAATACTGTTTTCACTGTTTGGCCCAGTTCCTAATAATCTATATTTTGTCAAAAGTCGACACACTTTTCTTTGTGGCTAGATTGACAAACCGTGGGATGCGTGGGCGGATGAGGAAATAGAATGGCGGTTTGTTTGGAAACACGTGTACTGGGCCGAGCAAGTAGGTCAAAGCGAAGTGGGAGGGTCGTCCTTGCCCCTTGACACCGTTTCTAGGTTTCATCCTCAGAGGAAAACACAGTTTCACATAGATTTCCATTCTGTTTCTCCCAGGGGAAGAAGTGAGAACTTTAACGAAAATACTACAACCAAATAGTATTGGTATTTATAAACAGGCCATTTTTAGAACCCTACTTTGAAACTTCCTTGTATATTTTGTACAAACATATACGTATGGAATGTAAGTCATATGTCCGTAAGAAATATCACAATAAATTCTTGTTCTTATGTGGTAAAGTGTATATACAAACATCAAAGCGAGATCCAATTTGCTTTGATTATTTTATTAGATTCTCTAACACTTAATTTTCCAGAATAATTCAGAGAATACTATCGATTAGACATCCTATAGATCCAGATACCCAAAAATCAAATAATCTAATTCACGCAATAGTTTTTTATAAATATGTGAGCGTTATATAAACTCTTTTACTAGGTCTGCTAGATGATGGTCATTTAGTTAGGTCGTTTTCGATCATTTTGGTCTACTCTTCGCTTTTGTGTGTCAGTCGCGTTTCGGCTTCTCGTCATATTAGTGAGTTTATAAAAGTATCAGCTTTTAAACCTCGAATATATTGAAAGGCTTTTCTTTGAGTACTGTTAATGAACAGGGCAGATGAACATTTAGTTGGGTCATTTCCTATCTTTTTGGTTTCGCAATCGTTTGGGTTTCTTATCTCTTCTGAAGATGGTGAAAAACCGAAACGCATTTGCCAGAACAATTTCACATCTGTTATAAAATCATTCCTCAGAAATAAAACTACATTTGATCTATTGTATTAAGCAGACACTTGTTGCTCGATTATTCGCCTGTAGCATTTTTGATTTGTTTCAAAAGATTTTATGACAAGATTACACTTTAATTTTAGTAAAGTATGTTTTTTTTTTATTGGGCTTTAGGTTGTCTAATAAAAATGAATGTACCTGTTGTTAAACATTGGCGTTGCTTTAAAAAATCATTGGGTGCATTTGAAAGTTATTATTTTGCAAAAGAAGGTAACTTTCCAGGTTTATCAATGTGGCAAGTGTAAACTATATGTTATTTTGAATAGTAGTGTTCAGTGACACCACCACAGTAACTTTTCCTTTTTAACGGTGTAACCAGACAGGATTGGCTTCGTGACTCTTTTACACGAGAGACCCTTCTGATCCCCGTAATACAAACGCATTAACTTTTTTTTTCATTCAATACTGCTTTTGCTTTTAACCGCGTTGTATTTTTATACCCCTTTGTGACTCACCATTCAACGGGGGATCAACAATGCTTGGAACAAATCCCACATCCAGCGTCGTTCTTCGGTAATGGCCAGGGAGAAGCTTTTAGAAAGTCGACCACAATTGCTGTCGGCGTGCAATCAAGGCCGATCCCTGGGCCCAGAGGGCTGTCATTATGGTAACATATGCCAACGGGAGGGGCGTTTCGAAAAGGGAAGGAAATTCCTGGGAGTTCTTCATCCGACTTCTTCCATTCCCTCTCCTCGGGGCGAAGGTGCGTTGACCCTTCTCCACCTCGGCCGACGTCCCCGGAAAAATTAAACTGTCCTGCACTTCTGTTTTGTCCTCGTCTTCCTCAAGATGGAATGCTTTATTGGCTCCTTCTTTGTCTTATGTCAACCCATTCCAAATAATATCGAACTGAAACAAAAATTAAAGTTTCCATCCAGCCAAATGGTACTTTTTCTCTATACATATTGAACTTTTCTAAAATATAATTATTTTTTTCGAACCAAATCGAACATTAACCATATTGAACATATTTTTATTAAATTGAAATTTTCACAAATGGTAATGAATTTTTTCCAAACCCAGTTGGACTTTTTCCAAATTAAATGGAAATGTTCCCTTTTTTTCGAAACAAGTCTCATTTTTCAAATTAAATTGAAGTTGTCCCAAATTGAATTGATATTTATATTTCCAAACCAAATTGTACATTTTATTAATTAAATAAATTGAACTTCTTGTAAATCGAATTACCGTTTTCTTCCCAAACCAAGTAGATTTTTTCCTCGTGCCAAAAAAGTGTTGGAAAAGAAAGTAACTTTTTCTCAATCCAATTGGAAAATTTTACAAATCTATTTAAATTTTTAAAATTAAATGGTAATTGTTCCAAATATATAATTTTTTTCCAAACCAAATTTAAAATTTTACAAATCAAATAAAATGTTTAATAAATTTTTTACAAATACAAAATTTCCATTCCAAACATCAAACGAGTTCACAAAATCTTATTAAATGTCGTCCATTAGTATCGAAGATCAGGGTAGAGAAGCCAATTTTCTATTTAAATACAGTTCAATTCAGATGTAAATAAATTAATAAACAATTTCATTGTCTCTTGACATTCTGGTCCGCTTATGCTGGGTGACTGCAGGTTCATCAGCTCCCAGACCTCAATAAAATATCACTGAATTGTTGTTTAGTATTCATAAGGCTTTTTAAGGTAGAATTTTTAACTGAAATCGAACTTATTCGCGAAATTATTTTTATGATAAAAGAAAGTAAAAATTATGAGCACCATGACTAATGAAAATAAGATTATGAGCATTCCATGTCAACCGACTCTGCTTTAAAAATTCCAGGAAAGAAATATGAGCCTGCAAAGTGGTGTTTTGATAGTGCAGCTGTTTCGCTGATCCCGGGAATTAGATGTTTCCCACACTCGCTTTGCATCGATATTGTTTCCCTGCGGTGCAGAAGCATTCATCACGAATTATCCTATTAACATGTCGTTCATTGTTTGTTATAAAATGTTAACATTTAGCAATTTATCGTTTATGGTGAAAAGTGGGTATTCCAGTATTCAGAACAGTAACGCAGTGGGTTTTGTCCACACAACCAATTCTTCACGTGTAAATAGATGTAATTAGCCTGATTCTGGTGGCCAGAGCCGATGTGTCTGCTGACCTTGATCCTTTGGCTTTGTTGCTTTTGATTTATTCAAGTCCAAGTCTCACTTTTTTTTGTCTAGCCAAATATTGAAGAGAGAAGAAGTAAAAGCTAGTTTTCACTTTTAAAGACTCATCGTGGAGCTGACTAATATTGGTTTGGGTGATTTGTAACAATGATCTATTTTTGAAGGAATAACTTGGCTCTTTAACCAAAGAAAATGCAAATGCTGAAACAAAGATATAATTGGTCCGACTTGTGCTTGTTTAATATTTGGTTTCTAGAAATTAATCTATTAAATCTTATCGAAAGACATGTCTGGCGGTTGCAGTGGCCGGACCGGGTTACGAAAAGATTTGTGTGATAGCCTTCGTCAGAAACTCCGTTGCCAAAACTTTCAAACCAACATTGTTGGGGGGGGTGAATCAGTGCTGACAAATGAGTTCAACGCCACCCCACGCCTTTCTACAAGGCCGGTCGAGCTGAAGGATCGCGCGGTCCATATTTGGGCCATAATGGTCGGTCGGGGGGGACCATTAAGCTCGCGAGTCAAGGACGCACAAGGTCAATTCTAAATTTGACACTATTCCACTTAATGTTTGTTAGTTTTGTCATACTGGGTTTAACAGTCCTCGTTTAATACGTGTTATTGTTTGTAGTTTGCATATTTTCTATCAATTTCGTCTTTATTTTTTGGTTTCTCGCCATCTTTAGTGATGGGTCGATGAGTAAATAAGTTTTTAAACACTCTACTGATTAAGTAAAATTACCAAAGCAAAAATAATCAATAAAGGTAGACAGACCGAAATAATCAAAACGTTCCTCGTTTAAAATTGTATGTACTTTAAAAAATGCAAGGTGGTTAATATGCTCAAAGTTTTAACATGAATTACTAAATTTGCTAATATACTGACAATATAGTAATCAACGCTCGCTTTTCGCTATGCTTCTCATTAAGATGGGTGTGTGTATCTGTAAGATGAAGGTTGGTCAAAGGATAATGCTTGGGTTGGATTTCTTCTTCTACGGGGTCGTTAAAACGCTAGTTCACATCGGTATTCCACTTCCTGCCTAAGGAAATTCCGATCCTAATACAAGCAATCAAGCGAAGGGTCTGTAATCAGTCTCGATCGGGTTGGAAAAACATTTGAATACCTAATGGGTAACCATTTTTTTTTTTTTTTGTACCACCCCAATAATTTTGAGCTTGGCTGGATCTAATTATACAATGAGGCTTGCCCCGACAGATTGTCCTTCTCAACGACCTTTGTTGAAGACCCCCCCCCACCAAGAATATGCTGGGAATCGGAATTATTTTCGCCCCTATGAGATGGTGCCAGTGGGAAGAATCGGAGATGGCTATCTAGAAAGTCTTCAAAGCGGTCGCTTTTTTTATTGAGGCCGCAAAACTAGGGAGATCATCTTAAAAGAGGAAGGAATTTTTTTTAAACCTCGTTAATTTGAATTAACTGTCTTGTAGTTGGGGTATAACTCATTCCTTGGGTGGCATGTCTTATGTTAAAATTAAAACAAAACACAGGCCTTTCGATTTTTAACAGCCTTTTATATAGAAGAGCTAGTAATTACAATATGTTTTCTGCATGATCAGTAGCAAATATCAAAGAACAAAAAATGTGCTAATATAAATATATTGGGTAGTCACTAGATTAAATAATAAGATGATAGTGACATTTTTATTCATTGAGCCTGTGGTATGGCCATGTAGTTTGGTCATTTAGGTTTGTCAGACATCAGCCTTCTGCTTTTCACTGGTTGGCCAGGGTGATAAGCAGGGTTAAAACTGACCTATGAAGGAAACCTAAGCAACATCTAGATAATTGTCTTCAAAGAAGGAAATATTTGTCCATTTCTTTTCGAGGTCGGCCGACAATTCCTCGGCACTTTCTCTCTTGTCCCTTTCCCATTGAGAGCTTGGGCTTAGCTTATGATTTCGTGTCTGAAAGAGTTTTCCCTCGCGGGAAAGCTGTTGTTCACGCTCAGCAGTTTTCCAAGAAACCCGACGACTCGACTAAAGACAAGAACTGCCTGCATTTAATTAAATTGTCTGTTATTATACGAATTACAGTCCTAACAATTTCATGACTACTGTAAATAATTATGGTCTCAATTTTGATTCATGTACTCTCAACCTTGCACAAAAATGTTGATAGATATGGAAAGGTTTCCCTCGAAATATACTCGATCAGTAGATTAGAATGTGGCTTAGTCTAGATTTGTAAAAACGTTTCTTGTAACGTGTTTCACAAGTGAAAACGACAAAAGCTTCAAAAGCCGTACTAGGCGGCCCATTGTTTGTAAATGTACCATGCTTATTAGAGGTCTGGTTCAAAATGACAATGAGCCAAGTCGATTACAAGTTCCGGTCCGTCGTTCGTACGACCTTCCGCCCTCTGCTCCTGTTTTTGAATCTTACGTCACCAGTGGCAGGCACGGAAGTTAAATTTTATCAATGTTTTTCCGAACATTGTCTCTTATTATTTATATTTTGAAAGTAAATTGAACTTTTTCTCAAACCAAATTGAACATTTTACTAATTAAATTGAAATTTTTGCAAATTGAATTGACCTTTTTTGTTCTCAAGCTAAATGGAACTTTTTTCTTGAATCGAATTGCATTTTTTGAAAGTAAATTGAACTTTTTCTCAAACCAAATTGAACATTTTACTAATTAAATTGAAATTTTTGCTAATTGAATTGACCTTTTTTGTGCTCAACATAAATGGAACTTTTTTCTGAAACCAAATTGAACATTTTACTAATTAAATTAAACTTTTTGCTAATCGAATTGATCTTTTTTTGCTCGTCGTAAACTGAACTTTTTCTAAATCAGAATTGAACTTTCCCTTGAATAAAATGGAACATTTTACAAATAAATCGAATTTTTTCTCAAACCAAATCGAATTGAACTTTATAAAAATGTAATTGGTCTTTCTTTTCCAATTCGTATGGCAATCTAATGATCTGAGCTTTAAGCTTGAAATCCGTATAATTGAAAACAACAAACTTTGAGCAATAACTATATTTTTAAAAAGATATAATCGTCAATTAACGTTATTTTGCAATCCAAGTGTAACCATTTTTCAAACCACATTGAACGTTTTTTCATATCAGATCGAACATTATACAAATCTAATTGAACTTTTACAAAATATTATTGACTTTTTTCAATGCAAATGTAACCTTTTTAAAAGCAAAATGAATTTTTTTCAAACCATATAGAACATTTTGCTAATCAAATTGGTCCTGGCTCTATTAATTTGTGGCAAGTAATTAACTAAATACAGAAAGCATTTGAGTCCAGAGACTTATTAGAAGATAGAATACTTTTGTTTAAACTGGTTTTCCCCTACACTCTTTCACTGACTCTAGGAAACTTATCGGTTGTGAATATTAATTGGAACTTTATATTTTTTTATTTTTTTGAGAATAAATTCATTATTCACAATTTGACAACAAATCAGTATAAAAAATGAAACTAAGAATAATTAAGGTGACAATTTGGAATCATAGTAGACGACCCTTACGATTGGGAATTTCCTATAGTATTACAATTCAATTGCTAAATCATACACGCAGCTTTGCTAATTAAATAATTTAATGTAAAACGGGTTTAACCCCATTCGTCAGAGGCTGGAACTTTCCATCGAGAAATTTTATTACAGCGAACGGAGCAGATCGCATTTGCTATTTTCCAATTCCAGGATGTTCGACATTTAAAAAAATCAGGAGAATTAAACTAAAATGCTACGCTATATTATCAAATCAGATTAAGTTAATAATAATTACATAGATTTTAAAATAATGGAGAAAACCAGCAAAGAAACTTTTGCTCTTGATTAATTTGTTTTAAACCGAAATAGTTTATATTTTTGAAAACTTTATTTATCAGAAATTTATTTTTGAACGGATTATTTTAACAAATTTACAAAACGGTTTGAACGATTTTTAACACCCTATTCTGCAAATTGGACATTTTTGACTTTGTAGATGCTAAAACGGCATCTTAATCATGCTTGATTTTTAAAATATTCGTGGTTTTGAACAATTAAGATTAAATTTAAACAAACGGGAAGTCAAAACGAGTAAAAAATTCACTTTTGTTCTTTTGATTTTAAAGCCAAACGTAAGCGAAGGCGGTTTTGTCATTTCATCCCTCAGTTCTGCTTTGAACCATAATGAATTGTCATTGTTATCATCGTATACAGGGTGATTCACTACTCGTACGACAATGTTAGCCAGGTGCTTCTACACTTCAAATTTAACAAAACGGTTCGTATAAAAATGGACCGATTCTCAACCCTTTCACAGATATTCAACATTTTATGTTTTTCCCATCTATACGGTTTTCGGCTTAAATCTACTCGTAGATTTAAACTATTCATCTTTAGGCGAAAGCAAAAATCGTGTTTTGTTCCAGTTGTCTTTATTTTGTACAGCCCACCTTAACAATAAAACAATATATATTAAAAAATCTAAGATATTTATTCTTCTTTGTTTGGTAAATGGTTGGTAATGAATAATAATAGATTTATGACGAAAACTGTACATTGTTCGGAAAAAACCATACAAGTTGAACATCTGCGAAAGGATTGAGAATCGACAATAGTTCATACTAACTTTTTCGTTCATTTGAGGTATAGAAGCACTCGAACTTATCATACGAGTAAGCTAATCACCCTTTATATTGAACATTGTAATAAATTATTTTTTATATATTTTGATTTATCCGAGGTTCAAACCATCATTGTGGTTCTATCAACTGTAAGTTTGTTTTTACACGTTTCTGTACCAAGTGGCCACAAGCTTTGTTCTCCATTAAACAGATAAATTTCTACATGAAGGAAAGACTGTCGCCTAAGTTGCGGGATGTAATCAAGTTTGGGTCAGTAGGAGCTTCAGAAATGTAAACAACTTCCCGGCCCATGGGGTCATTGACCAGCTCGTCCTCCGATCTGCCGGTAATGCAGCACCGGAAAATCCTCGCATTCCTGTAACATTGCAGGATACGACTTTTCGCCCTGGGCCTCCTTATCCACGATTCACTACTGATTAACCTTACATCCTGCTCCCCCGCCCGCCAAGCCACCTGTTGTGACTATCCTGGAATTTTCTCACGGTGAATAATCCATCCCGCGGACCCTGCGATGATTCCGCGTCCTTCCGGGAACCCCATTGAAGAGTAGGAGTTACTCATTCATTTTGCCTCAAGTTTTACAACTGGCCCATCACTCGTACCAGTCATCAGCTTTGTCCCGTACTGTGCAGACCTGCTCTTCTTACTTTATAGTACGTTTCAACATTTATTTCATGTTTTTAACTTATGGTGTCCACACATACTACTTCTAACAATAGTAATAGTACCTATTCGTTAAAGCTTTTAAAATTTTCTTACTATGTTAGCTTTAAAACATAATATAAATATAACAACCGTTTTGAAGTCTTTTTATACCAAACTAGATTGCAACGTGCAATTAGACTTTAAGGCCTCCCGTATGACAGAAATTTTTTCACTTTGTTGTTTTTAAAAATAAACTTATATAAACTGTATACCACTAAAGCACATTCTTTCGATTGGAAAAATTAATAATGGGCTTATTTTCATGAAGATTTTTTTAGAATTTAACAACTACATGGTAATTATCCTGTTGGGTGTAAGGCTGAATGATATTCGTCGCCTGAAATTTGATATACTGAGATCCTCACGACCTTTTAAAAAATTTAAATAAATATCAGCTTAATTATTGTAATTTTATATTAATGGTGGTTACATGCAAGACTTTCATTCTACACTGCGGGTTTTATGATCATAAGATTTCGATCGACTTGTGTTGTGGTGGAAATATCCAGAAAACTCGTAAAGTTTTCCTACTTTTCTTTTAAAAACTCTTTTCTATTAAATACCCTTGATAATAGTCTGTTTTCGTTTTCTTCTCTTTTCTAGAAAATATGTCTTGATTTTTTGGCAATTCCTCGTCCTATTAATTATCTTACTCAGCTTTAGGGTTAATCTCCATCTTTCCTGGTGAGAAGAGGATTTCCGGGGTGGCGCAGAACCGTTTCCGCCACCTGCCCCTGTCCCTCGCTTCCTGCCTAGAGGACCGGCCGAAAAGGCACGTGCGACGAATTTTATGTGGGCTGTTTGTAAATAGAAATTGTCTTCTCTGAATATCATTGGACTAAATTCTTTCTTAAACTTTCGAGGAGACGAACAGAAATATTATTTTAAAACATATTAGACATGGACATTCGGCGTCGGCGGATGGAATGGAAATGATTTTCCTTGAAATTTAATGACCCAGAATTGTGAAGATACTGACGTAATTAGACATTTCTTATAACCTTAGGATAATATTTTGGGTATTCTGCTTAAAAAATGATAATGACATGTTTATTCCTCTTCACCCTTCAAGTCCACACCCTTCTTGTTCTATACTAACTGTACATAGATTCTTTCGTCAAATGACTGTCTGGCCGTCTTTTTTGGCATTTGTTTTCTTTATAATAAAGAGTTCAGTAAAGATCAGTATGGAATTCACTCAATAAACATAAGCAATTCAAGAAACTTCAAGTAATTTTGGGAAGGAAAGAAACGACAGAATGCAACAAAGGAAACAGTAAAAATCCTAGAATCCTAACAAGATTCCCAATAGGATCCTGCGATCTGAATATGTATCTGAAGAAGAGTGTTATAAAACAACACAACACGTGCAGATTCTGTAAAGAAACACTGCCGACACCAACACCCGTGCTAACAAAACTGGCGTCACATTTGCCCACAGGAGGAAGTGTTTTGGAATTTACAACATAAGTGTACAAGAAATTCAACCATTCTAATCAAATTTTATGGGCAACAAGGACTCACTAGTGTACAGAATGGGGGAATACAATAGCTCTTAAGGGCGCAGTGTATTATGCAACCTGACGTTTAGCTACATCGACATTTCAATAGTATTATCTGTTTTCTAGTATACAGGAAAATTTAGGGAATTTAATTAATGCTGATTTTCCAACTATTATCCAACACAATTGTCCAACTATCATACATATAAACTCAATTCAACAAGCTATAGGATGATCACAATATTCATTAGCGCAGTTCATCTATACTTGCCTTTTTCTTGTAAAACTTAAATTTACTTTTCTGTTTCAGGGCGGTCAAAGCACTTCAGCAAGTTTTGTACATTGAGCCAGGATTCTCCAGGGCCAATGAAGTCCACCTTCGCCTTGGGTTGATGTTCAAAGTGAACAATGATTGGGAATCAGCTTTGAAGCATTTGCAGCTTGCCCTCATTGATGCTAACCCTTGTACTTTCTCAAAAATTGAAATTAAATTTCATATAGCACACCTGTATGAAGTCCAAGGAAAGTACAAATTTGCCAAAGACAACTACGAACAGCTTCTGAAAGAAAAAGAGCTACCGAAAAATCTAAAAGCCGACATATGTCGACAATTAGGTAAAGGGTATTTATTTTTTTAATAAATTTGGAATTTACACAGTTACTACTGTAGGATGGATGTACCATTGTGTCGAGTCGCTTGGTGACAAAAGTACAAGAGAAGGACAAGCCATTGCCTGCCTTGAAAAATCTATCGACGCCGATCCAAAATCAGGACAGTCACTTTATCTCTTAGGGAGGTGTTATGCCAGTGTTGGTAAAGTGCATGATGCTTTTATAGCGTATAGAAATTCTGTTGAAAAGTCTGAAGGAAATGCAGACACATGGTGCTCAATCGGGTGAGTATCGCAGAAAAATTATTCCAATTTTTGTTTCACACTCTAATATTTCTTGTGTTTTCATAGAGTACTCTACCAGCAACAAAACCAGCCTATGGATGCATTGCAGGCCTACATATGTGCTGTGCAATTAGATAAAAGTCATAGCGCCGCTTGGACCAATCTAGGTAAAGTTGATTAAACATTTAATTTCATTGTCATCCTTTATACATTGATAAAATCTTTCAGGAATTCTGTATGAAAGTTGCAATCAGCCAAAGGATGCATATGCTTGTTACGTCAATGCAACAAGAGTAGGTGAAAACAACGACGATTTGGACAAAGACGGAGTATCTCATATATCTCCAAGGTTTTCCATCCATATGAACCCTAACCTTGCTCAAAGAATTCAGTTCCTCCAGTCTCACTTGGGCAACGCGCCAATGCCTAGCATCACCAGCAAGTGCGTAATACTGCAACATAATTGAAATTTTAACATTGTAAAATTATTCGTTTCGTAAACAGGCGTAGACAGCTTCCCCCTATCGAGGAGGCATGGAACCTCCCCATCTCGGCAGAAATGTCATCACGCCAGCAACAACAACAGCCACAGGCACAGCAATCCAGTCCCAGGGTAGGTTCAGGAACTCAGCCGCAATTTCAAAAAAATCAAGTAAGCTTGATTTTTAAACAAGTAATTTGTACAAATGATGTTTTCATATTTTTCTGACTGGTCTTCTTTTCTCATCTTTTATAAGTAGTAGAATTTTAGCCTTAGTTCAAATATTCACCATTTCTCTAAGAGTTTAAATAGAGAGGAGTACATAAAGTGTAATTTTTAACTTTAAATATTAAAATTTATTTATAATGTTCAACAAGTTCTCCTATTTATAGAATAGGTTTAGAAGCCCATATGAAACAAATTTTCACATATTAGATAACCAGGTCTTGAGAATATAATTGTCTCTATCTAATACTAAGTGAACATCCAACATACACCTTTCACTACTTTTTGTGTAGGGGAAGGAAAGGGTTCAAAAATACCTTATACTGGAGCATTTATTACATGCCATATTATAAATGGCATACCATATTAATAAGCATTTATTGAAACACTGGACTCTCTTAGTACAGTAACAAAGAAACAAAAAGAAAAATAACACAAGGCAATTCAGCCACAACTTTGCTGAGTTTGGGATGAGCTCATTCTAACTACACTTACTCCAAAACAATGTTGCCAATACCAGTTCCCACATCTTCCAGGGGCTTTTTCTCGCAGCTTCCTGGGTCGTTGACAGATGACTCTATTCAACTTGTCACAACGGCTGGACCTTGCTGGATGAATCCAGCGGTGGCTGCTTGACTGCTCTGGACTGAGGCCTTGACTTGTTGGAAGGAGTCTTTCAGTTGACTAATTTCTAAATATACAAATCCCTTGTGTACTGTTTTCCCCACCATAGTAGAGGAGGATAGGAAAAGCAAAACCCCTGGGCCAATGGTTAATTTTCATCTTGCCATGAATGGGTTGGCCAAGCAATAAGTCGTAATTGTCATTGTTCTGCAGCCTCCTGATTGTGGCCCCAAATTTATAGTGTCGTCCCACAGCTGGATGAACTGTATTTGCAAGTTTGCAACACCCTTCCCACACTTCATAATTCCAACTTTCATTATTTACTGGTTAAACTATTCATGTTTTCATGTTCCTATGACGTCAAGGTTGTAGGAATTGTCTCTTTGCCTCCTTTTGATCTCCAGTCTTATTTCCAACATATGTTTGATATTCTTTTTAACTTATTTTAGTAAATATTACTAGCTGATAGTAAGCTAGTTAGAGAATGGCTTCCAGTATAATTTAATTGTAATTTTTATTTTTAATATTTTAGACAAATGCTGTAACCACCACGAATGGCCATATTCAGGCATCTCCGCAAGGTCCACCTCCACCATATCCAGCCCAGGCAAACCAGAATGCCCCGGCTAATAAAAGATTTAAGGTAAAAAAAATTAAGAGAGGCGAGAGATATAAGTTAAATTTAAAACAAATTTTAATTATCATTTAGCAAACAAAACTAGCAATGTTTTATGAGGTTGTTTCTTGCTTTTTGTTTATTAAATCTAACTTTAGTATTTTATTATGTGAACTATTAACCCTTTTTTCTCAAAAATGCTACTTAGGACAGGTAAACTGATTGATCTTTTAAAAAATGATTTCAAAACTACACTAAAATGTGTTTTGTTGAAAGTTTTATTTAGGAAAAATCGGAGACTGTGAGACCCAAGAAACTCAAGCGCTGGTATTTACGCAGGAGATGAACCTCTTGTTAGATCCAACGTCTTTAGTTGTTGTGACTTACTAGTTATCTGATATTTTTTGCTGATAGACTGTTTGAAAAATTGCATTTGTTAACAGACTTAATTTTTTGTTCTAGCCCGGCGAGGAAGCCCCAAGAGTTCCTGGGGTTCCTACGACCCCAAATGGAGCACAGAGGACTGCGACACCCACCACCCCAAACCCTCCTTTTTATCTAAATGCGCAACAACTGCAAATGCTTCAAGTGCTGCAGCAGAACGCTGGAAACCTGCCGGCCCACCAAGCTGTAAGTTTAACATTGATAAATTGATTCATCTTTATGTAAGTTATTGGTTGAGATAAAGATTAATTAATTGAAAGATGTTATTTGGTCAATCGGACCACTAAATCTAATGAATTGATAAATTGTTTCAACCCCCCCCAAAAAAAAAAAAAATAAATAAATGAATATAAAAAAAATAAACTAACTTTTTATTTTTTCTCCCTGTATTTTAATTTTTATCAACTTGAATCATGTTTTTTGCTGTAAATAGTAGAAATAAAAGTGAGATAAAGTTCAATCTTACTATCAACCTAATTTTCAACTACAGTTTTGGCATAAATTGTTTTATTAAGCTAACATTATTTATCATTGTTAAATTATAGATTTAAAATTGGGCTTTGAAAACAAAAACCAAGGTGAATGGCATGTGATTCTGATTAGATTTGAATATTTTACAGAACCTTCTCCAACAACTGCAGCATCAGTACAGGCTTATGCAACAGCACCTGCAGCAAGTAAGGTTACAACAGCAACAGCAGCAGCAGCAACAACAACAACAACAACAACAAAGGGTTGCCACTGTAACGAATCCACAGTTCAATGCCAACCAATACCATACTTCAGTCATCAAGACGTATCCACAGCAGGTAAGCTTTAAAAAAATGTTTCGTCTAGATATAAGGCGTTGTTTTAAAAGCATGATTCATTTTCTTACTTTCAAATCCTTTTCCCTCATACTTTTAACTTTATTATCATATTAAAAACTAGGTGCACTGTTTGTCCAATGCTCTAAATTATTGAAATGAAGTGCTTGCTTTGAATTAAAACGACTTGAAGTGAAGCCTGAAAATCTCAAATAGGAACAAAGCTTAATCACAGCAGGTCGATGCCATAATGTTTGGCAAATTTTGATCTGGAAGCTTGTTTGTCTGCTGCCGTTGACCGGCCGATGCCAAGTACGAAGGGATTGTTCATTTTTTGTTTCCAGGAAGTGGACGTAAGTTACTCTGGGAACCAGCCAGGGAATGAAGCATTACAGCTGGCAAGCAACTTCCAGCAAGCTCAATATCCATTTTGTACTTCGCCTCAGTCTGGTTTTAATCAGGTAGAAATCAAAACCGTCCCAGAAATGATCACTGGAAAGCACTATTGTTGGAAGTGTACTGATAGTTGATATAGCACACTGTTATATTGATAATTCGTAGTCATTATGCACTGATGAAAATATAAACAAAAATCATGTTTAGTTACTTTTTTGGGAGAGAAAATGAGCTTTGAATTTTAGATTATTTGAATATAAACTTTTGCTCTTGATATAACTATTATATAAAGACAAAACGTTTTTAATATATTGAATAATTTCAGAAAATAAAAAATAACAATTAAAAACTGGACGCATTTTGAACATCTATCTGGTTTCCAATATCACAACAGTCCAAAAGTTCCTCTTCTCTTTTCCGTTATCTTTATGATTTGAACTTAGTATCACTTTAGAAGCTTGTTTTGTTGTTTGTTGCTTAAACAAAGCTATAGTTTATCGTCGTTTTGGGTGTTCTAAGAGAGGGTCAGCTTGAAAATATGTTTTGTTACCTAATAGAGAAAAAAGAAATTCACTAACTATTTAAGGTATACGTTGTTTTTCCATGTAATTTAGCACGCAGTTATTCACTTTGTGAGAATAGATTTTTAGCTGATTGATGACACCCTTTTTGTAGTAGACAAAATAAAAGCGGATGCTAAGTTAATCCCAAACAAGTGATTTTCAGAGGCAGGGAGATATATTTTCACATATTCTTCAAAATTCTTTTGATTTATAAAAGCACATTTTTGAGTATTACAACTTGATGACTTAATGTCTAGAGTACTACACCAACTTCAAACAACAGTGACGTTGTCGGAGTGAGTGATCAGGAACTGCAGGCACTACTCTCGCAGAAGGACATTGCTACATCTCTTGCCGAAGACCTACTGAAACATTTCGGCTCACCTGTGCCGTCTGAAGAGCTAGATTCTAAGGAAGGTGTTGCAGCATTGGTCGAGCCAAACCCATTTCCTAATGGCAAGCCTGCTGCTGGATCATCAGCACTGACAATTCATCAAGAAGCAGAATCACTTGGTGCTCTCAGCACCTTAAAAAATGAGAAAATTGAGTTGAAGACTGAAAATGGAGAGGACCAGAAGGTCCATATAGGAAATTTACTTGACATTCAGCCTGAGGTTGAGTACTCCATCGATATGGACGCAAAGACGATAATCGAATCCTGCAAGTAAGTAATTTGTTGAAAAAAAATAACATTAAATAAATTTTCCTACAGTGGTTCATGTTTGTTAATTTTAGGGGAAGAGGAGTGAATGGTGTCGGTAGCTGTAATGTTGTGAGTGACAGTGATAAACCTCCTTCACCACCTGACCCACCCCCAGCAAAGCTCACCAAGGCTCAGCTCCTTCCACCGACTCCCAGTGTCTACCTTGAAAATAAAAAAGATGCCTTCAGCCCACAATTACAGGAGTTTTGTCTAAAACATCCCATCGCTGTGATCCGAGGACTTGCTGCGGCTTTAAAATTAGGTTTGTACATATGTTCTATTGTATTACACATACTGATACACCATTTACATTTTTTACCATTTTGAACACAGATCTTGGGTTATTTTCCACCAAAACTTTGGTTGAGGCAAATGCTGACCATATAGTGGAAGTACGGACACAAGTGCAGCAGACATCAGATGAGAACTGGGACCCGCAGTTAGGTGGCCGAGGCTGGTCATGCATTAGTCACAGGTCACATACAACCATCGCTAAATATGCCCAATACCAGGCATCTAGTTTTCAAGATAGTCTTAGGGTAAATTTTCAAAATGTGTATTTTACACTAGTGCCCTTCAAATGTAACAAAACTTTCAACTTCAGGAAGAAAGAGAGAGGGCAGCAGGAATCCATGTTCCAAACAATACGACAAGTAGCAATCTCTCTGATTCTGATTCGAAAGATTCAACAGGAAATGTGCGGAAAAAGAAAAGCACCGTAAGTTACAATAATAATATAAGAAAAAAAATTAATTATATAATAATAAAAGTAATGTTATTATTTAATAGTTCCCTTAATAGCAGTCTAGTCAAATTATCATTTTACCTGTAGATCCCCCACCCTGAGAACCTGAGCTGAAAATGAGCAATCATCTTTCCCCAATTAATATGGCATAAAGGTTACTTGATCAAGCCCACATAATGGAAGTTTGGCGTGCCTTGGCTCCTTACAAAGAGCATGTAGGCATGTTGTCAGATACTGCATTTTTTATTGCATATAGTTATGTTTTATGTGTTCTGATTGAGTACATTAGTGTGAGCAGTGAGGCTGATGTAGACAAACAGTACCTCACCAATCTTAATTTAAATTATTACATTATTAATGCTGTGTCAAGCTCAATGAAGGAATATTGAGCACTCCACCAACTAGACAGAATGAGCGCAATTTATCAATGTGTGAATGTATTTATTTGTGTGACTGCATTATAAAAGCTGATTATCTAGATCATAGTTTATATACATTGAGTGCTGTAATTGACCGAACTGTCGAAAGCCTCATTGAAGCCTAACTGTTTGGGGAAATGACAATCTCCTGGGCATCTGGGTTAATGTAGATGCTGATGACCTAGCCAGATAACAGGATAAATGAACTACCTACCCTGAGATATAGACCCTCGAGTCATCACATCGAGGAGACAGCCCTTTGGGGTGAAAATGACAAATATTTATTAATATTGATTAAATGTATTGAAATAAAATTATCAGTCTATGAAAAATGATGATCATCTCATGATGATTCAGCTGATGTAGCAATACATCTGGAATATGGGGCTCAGTGGCAAATAATCACGTAAATCCATAATCAAAAATTCATACCACTCATAATTGTTTTCTGTAACTTGCAACATCATTCTGAAGGCAACATAGGCAGCCCCTATGCCTCTGGGGCAAACAATATGAGCCCTGTAAATAGTCTGAGTGCACAATATCAATCTCATTAAAAATTGAACTCAATGATATCAACAATAGAAATAAAAATTAAAAATCTTATGTGAAAGAAATATTAATGGATGTACATTTCATTACAAGTCTCATATTGTATTTTTATATTAGTCAATTTATTGCTTGGCTAAAATTACTTTTCTTTTCCAAAAGTTCACTAAATTTAAAAAAATAAACACTGATCAATTTTAGGGTGTTCCTGGATTAAAAGCTCCACCCGGTTCTAAAATGCTCCGGTTCGGGACGAATGTAGACCTGTCTGATGAAAGGAAGTGGAAACCGCAGTTGCAAGAACTGATGAAACTCCCAGCTTTTGCGAGGGTCGTATCTGCTGGTAATATGCTGTCACACGTTGGACACGTCATCCTCGGAATGAACACGGTCCAGCTCTACATGAAAGTGCCTGGGAGTCGCACTCCAGGACACCAGGAGAACAACAATTACTGCTCTATCAACATCAACATCGGTCCAGGTGACTGCGAATGGTTTGCAGTACCAGATGCCTACTGGGGTGTCATATATAACTTGTGTGAAAGGTGGGTATAGCTCAATTTTTTCTATTATATAAAGTTTTATAAAACAGATAATTTTATGAAGAAAATAAATATTAATTTATATGTCAAACATGGTGGTGGGTACCTGTGCCGAATTTTAATCATCTAAATCAGCTTCTTTCTTCTTCTGATTGAATTGGAGATGACAACAAGATGTTAGGACACCTTATTTCAAAAGACGTTTCCAAACTCAAACCAATCCGTATATTTATTGATATTTACATGCTTATATTAGATATATTCTAATTAAAAACAATATAGAAAATATGGGGCCTTAAATTGTTCAATGGTAGCAGGATATATAAAATTGACCACAATGTTTATATGTTCGTATTAAATAATAACAAAATAAATGTTACTATAAAATTACTGCTGTTTGGGGTCAGTTTCTTAACTTTTGTGTTTGTTATATCAACCAGAGAATTTGTAATGTCAAGTACTTTGTTATCATCTCTGCTAGTAATGAACTTAGTCAATTTTTGACTTGCCCTGAATAAACAAACAAATGCAAAATGTCTTCTAATTGCTTATTGATTGTGTTTAGGAACAGCCTCAATTATCTCCATGGTTCATGGTGGCCTGCACTCGAGGACCTGTATGAGGAAAATGTCCCCGTATACAGGTTCCTCCAGCGTCCGGGTGACCTAGTCTGGGTCAATTCTGGTGAGCAATATCTCCAACAATACCGGTTATTTGATGAAAGATGTTGACAAATCACATCGACGTTCCAGGTTGTGTCCATTGGGTCCAGGCAATCGGTTGGTGCAACAACATCGCTTGGAACGTTGGCCCACTTACTGCTAGACAATACCAGTTGGCAATTGAGCGCTATGAGTGGAACAAACTGCAGAGCTTTAAGAGCATAGTGCCGATGGTCCATCTCTCATGGAACCTAGCTAGAAACATTAAGGTCTCCGACCCAAAACTTTTTGAGTTGATAAAGTAAGTTTTTGTTTAAAAACAGTGCATAGTTTATGTTTTTGTTTTATGTTGTTCCTAATTAAATTAAGCAATTTAGATTAGTTGATCCATTTAAAAATTAATGCTACCATTGTCACAATTTTTTTAATTTGATTTACAGAATTTACAGAAAATGGTATATATGTACACAAATTTATCTTATTATAATGTTGTATTAAAAAATTGAGGTTAAGATGATTTGAATGAAAAAATAGTCAGTTCTTCACCTTCGTGAAGATTGTGAGATAATCTCCCTTCATCCATGGGATCAAACTTCACAGAGTCATCATATTCACTGGACCATTTGATTGTGAAGTCTATTGTTGGGGCGGAGTTGGTAGCAAACAAAAATTAAAGTAATACAAATAATTTTAAAAAGGAGGGAGTTTACCAGCCTCTATAAACTTAAGTTAAAGGAAAAGATTGAAATTTTACTGAACTTTGCTTACCTTGCAACTTTTCTTTCTTTGCTTACCTCTTGATGCAATGATTATAATCTTGTGTTACTTGTTTGAGTCTTGCTTTGTAATGTGCTAGTGGAAAGGAATGAAAGTGGGAAAAAGAGATCAATAAAAACAAGAAGCAATCAGGATGAAACAAAACTTAACTAAATGAAAATTGGGGAAAGAAAAAGGAAATGAATACAGGATTTTCAGAAGGAAAATCGTTTGGAAGCTTACTAGGAAACTGTGAATAAGCAAGACTTGCACTACAAAGCTGTCAGAAATATGAGAACGAGAAAAGGGTGGAGGTTAACAAGCGGCAAAAGAATTAAGGGCCTAAACAAAATTTGCATAAATTGGTGCCACAAACACCTATTCTTAATAGTTGTATACAATTTTATTTTTATTTATAGGCACTGCCTTATGAGGACATTGAGACACTGTGCTTTAATTCTCGAGTTTGTAAAAGAGAAAGGCGTTGAAGTGCGTTTTCATGGAAGGGGTAAGAACGAAGCGTCTCACTACTGTGGTCAGTGTGAGGTAAGTCTTTCAGGATCCGTTATTAAAAACATGACCACTAATGGTTAATTTAAATGTATTCCAGATGGAGGTATTCAACATACTTTTCATAAGGGAGCAGGAGAAAAGGCATGTCGTCCACTGCCTTGATTGCGCCAAGAAACAGGCTCCAAGTCTAGAAGGTTTTGTCTGCCTCGAAGAATACCGCATGTCCGAGCTGATGGACATATTTGATAATTTTACACTTCATCCTGTGGTAAGTTAACAGAAAAATATGAACTTTTTCAAAATGATCTGTAAATTTAATGTCGGTTTTTGTTTTGTCTTTTTTTAGCAGAGCCCTAGTGGCACAGCATCCTAACCTGACTATTTTTAACATTGTACATTTTAGAATATGATCGCAAATAATGTTGATTGATACTCCAAAACATTTTAGAAATTTTCTTCTACCGGCTCAGAGGGGGAAACCAAGAAAATGTACAAATCTTTTGGAATCAAGGCGAATAACATATCAAGTATCTTGAATTTCCTCTTTTGAATCGGAAAGAAATTCTAATTGTAATAAAGACTGCATTTCATTAGGCGAATAGACTTGTGAAATCAAACATTATTTGTGATAAATCTTTTAGACGTTTTTAAAAATATTTCTATTGAATTGCAAGGCCTTCCACCTCTAAATGAGCCTTTATATAATCGTTGTAAATTTAAAAAAGAAAAAAGAAAAAGCTATTTCTTTTATATAATTTGAAATAGTACGTTTTTTGTAGATTATAAAGAAACTTTTTTTTCTGAAATTTGTACAATTAATTACAAATATTATGAAATGAAGTATGTTTCTGGAATAAGTGCGGTGATATAATTAGATTTTACTATTTTGCAAAGTAATGAATGAAGATGCTGTAATGATCTCAAAATATGTAAATAATATGTAAAATAGAACGTTTAGCCTGCTGAAGCAGCCTTAGTTGTTGCTTGTAAGGGCAGGGCAGCCTTGTCACATTGTGTTAATATTTTAATAATAAGTATAAATTAAAAATATGTCAAGTTTTTGACAAGAAACGTAAACAAACTTTGACATGTTGATTTGAGTATTGAATTTAATTTGTAAGAATGTCTCGATCTGTTGAACACCTTTATTTATGGCTTTCCATTTATTGTCAAAGTAAAAGTCTATGGAATAATAATTTATTTTCACAAAATTAAATTAACTGTAATATATCTGTTGTATGTTCAATTATATATAGATTTATTGTTTATGTGTACAAAATTTTTGTTTAGGTGAAATATTATTGAAATTTTTAATTAACTTTCTCTTTATGAAATATTGTAAATTATTTGTTTGTATATTAATATGATTTTGAATTATTGATTTTCTTGAGAATTTTTGTTTTAATGGGATGTGATTAACTTATAAAAGACAAATTGACTAAAATTATAAAATTTTAAAAATTGTCTTAAATTATTAGCTCTTTTTATTAAATTCACTCTAAATTGACCTAAGCTACAATAAAAGTGCAATTTGTTCATTCGATATTTAAAATGTATCAGAAATTTATAAACTAAGTCTACAATTAATTGATAAAGTTACTCATCAAAATGGTCGGAACTTTTCTGTTAGACTGATCACTGCAAGTTACCCAATTTTAAAGTTAACACCCTTCAAGTGATTTGTTTGTCCAACGTTCTTTGTTTTTATCTGTTCAATTAGTTTCAAAACTACAGAACTTTGTATAAGTTGATCACTGCCAATGCTTTTTCTATTTATTTCTTTTTTAGTGATTAAAAAGCTAGTGTGAAGATCTACACTTGTCTGCAATATTGGTACAAAGTTATAGTGTCTTATATTACCAAGTGGCCAATAGAAATTCGTGGATGTATTTTGTACAAGAAAAAATAACGATAAATAAGAAATACAAAACACTTTTTTCATAAGTATTTTAATATACAAGGGACAATTTTTCCCCCAGTTTGTAGCTCATCAGTAGTTCACATTTTTCTAAAGGAAGTCTAGAACACTGCCATCGCTCAGGAAAAATATAATTAAACCATTTTTTCTTTCCTTGGATTTTTGTGTAGATTTGTTTTTAGTGGATAATATTGTTTTGCGTAATGTTTTGAGTTGTGTTCACTAATGTTGTAAGGGCTTGTAAAAGCATTACTCCTTTAAAAAAAAAGCCTGTTTGCTCATTGAATTAATCAAATTTTTTAAAAATGCATTCATCTGATCTCAATTGAGGAGCAAACATTAACATTTCGCAAACAAGAATATTTTCCAAGTTTTATTCTTTAATTGAATTGTAATGTGGCATAAACAATTGATAATATATGTAATATTTGTTACTGTAATTTCCAATTAAAAAAGTATTTTATTTCAGTACATTGTATTAATATTATAATATATAATTATATATTAAAGATGAAAAATATGGTGCCTCATTACCAATGAAGCAATGTTGTTATAAGAACTTAGGAATCAACAAATTTTGTAGCGGAAACACTGCCATTTTTCTGTAACTAACATTTGAAATTTTATTTTCAGGATGAGAATATCCTTAGTTTATTGTATAGTTAGTTATAGTATTGTAAATAGAATTTAAAGTTTTATTAAAATTACAGTCCCATAAAAATAAATTTCAAATGTAAGTATTAGAATAAAATAGGTATGATTTTTCTCTATTTGTTTCATTCCTCTCCTTCCAAGAAGTATTTCCAGTTGTTTACCCTGATGTAAAAGTGGCTCATAGGGGGGACGGTGATGATTCGGTGTCTTAACCTGCCACTCTAGCAGTTCTGGTTAGCTCGTAGAATTTTAATTAGTGTCCTGATGTAGTAATAAAAATCCACAAATATGTCATATAATTTGCTCTTAAAAAATTAAAATACACAGGATGAATGTTGGCGATTTCACTGCCATACTTGTAGGAACTTAAAATAACTGGATCATTTATTCCCTGTCTAACACTTGTTTCCATTTAAATTTTTTTTTAATTTTCCTATATTCAGAATATCTGGTATTTTTGTCAAGGATGTTTTTTTAATTTCTTTCTGCATAATTCCTGCATCACTGGGAACAAAGGTTATTTGCACATAAAATTTCTGTTTTGGATTTGAAAGAAAAATCCCTAAAAGTTCCCATTTTGTCATTTTTTGAAAATATGAAAGTGGACTGACATTGTCTATTTTTTCAAGGCAAAAATAACTAAACCAAGAAGTTTTGGAATGAAACCTCAAATATGAAGCCAGTTATTTCATTGGTTTACATCTTCATTTTTGGAAAGTTAAATAAATTCAAATCAAATTTTTCTTGTGAGATGATGAAAGAGGAACCAGATTGCCTTTTCACAATAGGTTTTTTCTTTGTTTTAACTCTCATGTTCTTAGTTGCCCAATTTATTTTAATTTTTCTAAGAAATCAAAAAATTTCAAATTGCAATATCCTTCAACTGTGCAAAATTATGCAGAATCAAATTTGAACCACGGTTCACAAAGGTATAATTTGGCTAAATATCTGATCACTATGATAGTAAGTGTTAACAAAAAGAATATGAAATCTGGGCTTGAGTAATAAAAATTGTAGTGGTTTAACCCCCATTCACACTGCAAACAAGTAGTTGGACGTTAAGCCATCCTCTCAGGTGTCAGGCATTACTTTACCTTTACATTTTTTACTAGTTTATATATTCTATAAGTGTTTTCTCTCCAATCCTCAGAGGTGGAGAGACTATTAATATTACATCCTAGCTATTATTGGAGCTAATAAATATTTTTCTAATAACTGCCATAGTTTGTAAAATGTCCACTTTTCCTAACAGCATAATCATCTCCACTTTTTTCATGCAGAAAACAATACAATTACCACGTTAAGTTGAAGATTGTAAAACCTAAACTTAATGTGATGTAAAACATTTCAATCTTTTTATGGGATTATTCAAAATCCTCAAGAAGTCAAGTATTTTTGTTTTGTTAGTTAAGCATTATTTCTTAAAGTTTGTGGGTTGAAATATCATTGAGCTACTGTGAATACAATGTGCTACACCCAGAGGGTGTAGTTAGTAATGTTGTTTGAAAAAATTGTTCCAAAATCAATTGTTCTGTACCATGTGAAAGTAATTTACTATCAATTAAAATATTATAAATAAATAAACTGGTGGCTGGTTGAAAAAGTTGGAGATTTAATTTATCCAAAAAACGATGTTCAGAATTTTTTTACAAATGATTTCAAAATTGAAAACCTTTTGCACTGATAAATTCAGCATCAAAAACCCTTTAAAAATGTACATTGAATTACTTACTAGTTAAGTTACTATCCATATCTATTATTCTAGAGAGTTATGGTAAAATATTTTGTTTAATGAGAAAAAAGGGGGACAAAAAAATAGAAGTTTACAAATCACGGGATTTGTTTCATAAACACTTAAATTTAAAAAAAAACTTTGTAGTAGTAAGAAGTAAATAGCAAGAAAGTAATTTTGTAATGAATTCAAAAACAGTGACTGTAAAATTGCAAAAAAGCACCAATCCAAGAACGTATGACCGTTTTGCAATAATTTGAACATAAGCCTTGACTTAGGTCCTTGGTACAGTTTGTAAAAACTAATTTATACCCTTTCATAAACATTTTTTACAATGCATACATGATTAACAATAAAACAATATGATAAAAAAACGTTGTTTTCTGTATTTCAATGAAATGTGTTGACAACAAAACACTTAAAATCAATCCTGAACATATAATACATCATCACAATACTTTATGGCGGTCTAAATCGTTAATGAGTGCTGTGGCAAGGGTTTGTGGGGTTGGGTCAAATTGTAAAAAGTCTTTTATAAGAGAATGAGGAGGTTTTCCACCACCGTGGGCAAGGCATTCTCTTCTGTAGCGCTCACCCTGGGTGCTGCTGAAGGGGTTCTCTTCAAAGAGGTTTTGCCATATTAACGAAGCGACTGCTCGGCTCATCAAGTATGAGTAGTACTTAGCGCCATAGCCAACAAGATGGGAAAACCTCAGCTGCCAAGCCTATTACAAGAAGTTTTTTTAAAGTACATATTTCAGCTATGAGGTTATATGAACCCTTGAGGTGCCAGTATTTTTGAAAAAAAAAATTTTTTTTTCATTTGTCATTTGAACATAGGGCCACAGGATTCAAACCCAGGATCATACATTATGAGCACTGTGTCACTGTGGCTACTGACACTTTCTCAAGAAGGTTTGTTTTGCAAGGTAAAATTTTGTTTTAACTTACAGTATGTGGCACATACGGGATGCCGTAATATTCATTATGGGTGTCAGCAAGCACTTCAGTTGTCGTCCCTGATAATGGATGTGGCCCATGGTATCTTTGGTCTAAAAGAGAGTAAAACACCTGCAACTGCATGTCTGATGCGCCAAAAACATGCTTTGAATCACAGAGCTTATGTATCATGTCCTCAGGCATAGGTTCCTGTGTTTCATAATGTTTGGCAAACGTTCTCAATACCTAAAACAATTTGTGTTTACATAAAATAGTCTTTGCATGTAAAATTATTTAACACGTTGATTACATCCGATGTTTTGGTTGCTCTTGGTAAAACCCAATTTAACATGTAAAATAGATGCATAAAAATTACATAAACAATTTTTTCTTTATATTTACCGAAGTGATAAAAATATACATGACACAAGGGTTGAGTCCCCACTGCGCTAATTGAATGAAATAAGAAACCCATAGAAATTTTGTATAATTTGGGCATGTAGTTGAAAAATTGAAAAGCAAATTATGTGGTTTTTTCAAAAGAAATTTAAAAAGTTGCTTCCAGTTGAAAAATTTTGAAACAACCATAGACATCTGGATAATTTTGTTGTTTTTGAGGTAGCCCTTGGATTTT
>CM077102.1:34766621-34832266 GCA_039619505.1 Cimex hemipterus
ATATATATATATATATATATATTCTTAATACAATACCCTTGGGTCAGAAGCAAAATATTCCATAAGAACAGAAGGAACTTCAGCAAAGTCCATCGTGCATCTTGTCCCAGTGACATGCTGATGATCTGTTCTTGCAAGCATGGAGTGCATGGCATGACCCATTTCATGAAACAAGTTATCAACCATCGCCGGTGTTAACAGACTTGGCAAGTTCCACTTAGGTGATGGGACATTAAGCATGACAACAACTATTGGGTTCTAGAAATCAACATGTTTTAACAATAACATTTTTATAATGGTATTTAAAATTTTACTTGGTAGCTTCCATTTGTTAGCTTCTTTCCTCCCCTGATTGTAAAATGGCAATCTTGGTTCGGTTTGTTTTCCCTCTCATAGAAATCACAGTAGATGTGACCAAGAAGTCCCTCGTCCTTGTGCACAACTGTTGAAATGAAATAGTTAGTTTGAAAGTTTTAAAATTTACATTATTTTGTGAGATACCAGCTAGTTTATAAATATCTGGTGCCCAAGTCTCTCCTACTGCTGTGTTTTCAATTGCAAAGGATATTCCATATAAACTTTCCATCAAGTTGTTCAGTCCATCCATGCAAGTCCCGAGTGAGAAATAAGGTGAAAATTGTGAGTTTTCTGCTTTCAACCAATTCCTTTTCGCTTTTTGTGTTATAAAAGGAATGTCCCATGCTGACAAGCTCTAGACAAAAAAAAATTAATTCAACCAGGTTTGAAATCAACATTACAGGTTCAAATAATTGTTTACACCACTCTGACCCATGTGATATATTAAAATTATTTAAATGAAATCTCTTGAGTGCTATTGATATTGCTCTCAGCCAAACTCGATTTTAATGCTATATCATCTTATCCTTCTATCTTACCATAAAATACCTGCCCTGCTGTGCCATTAATTTTGTAAATATTTCCTATCTCATTGTTACATATTACCGAAATGAAGTTATTCATAATGTCTGTAAATTAAAATTTAAAAAATGAAATATCTTAAATAATATTAATTTTCCTTTAAAGACAATCATGCTTCTTTAAAGGCATTATAATAGGTACACACTGTTGATAGTTTTGTAATTATTTAAATTTTAAATACCCTTTTAGGATTTTACAGCCGGGGTGTGACAGAATGCACTATAATATGTTCTAGTACAAACAAAGCATACAATTCATATTTGCCACTCGAGCGTATCTGCACTCAAATCCCAGCATAACCCAAGAAATTTTATTTTTGAATAATTTGAAAAAGGTATTTGAAATTGGTTTAATTCCTCACCGGTGTCACCCAATGGGTAGTAAAAATACTCCTGTATGACAGGAATTTTTTAACGTTTACTTTTATAAGGCTCAACTTTTTCATAAGTAACCTAATTTTTGCAATTTTTAAGTTATTTTTTACTTTTACTACAGAAAGAAGAGAGAGTCAAAACCATGATGTGAAGCATTTAGAAAACTAAACCATTCTCTCTTTCTCACTTCTTGGTGTATATGTGGTAAAATAAAGTATATTCTACTCTATTCATAATTATTTATTTTTTTACCGTGGCTGAAGGGTTAACGTCTTTCTTGATTTTGAGCATAAAACTAAAATCTTCAACAACCCTCGCCCTCAAGTTGTCACTTAGAGAGACAAGAAACTCCCAGACATTGGACGGGCTCTCTGCTAAACTTGATTTTAATGCTCTGAAATATTTTTAATATAAAGTCGATGAATTAAACGGCTTTGAATAAAAATCAATTATAAATTGACAAACCTGTGTGAGTAAGTTGAAAAGCCACAAAGTTGAGCAAGCTTATACCTGGAGATCAGCAACTCATCCAACAAATACTCTTGTTCCTTATCAGGTGATAGGAATACCTTATAAGCAACTTCTCTTGCCACTTCGTTTTCTGCATCTGTGTACAGGCCACCTACGACCAAATCTCCATTTTCAGAACTAAATCTTAAAAAATAAAAAAAGGATAGAAAATTATTATTTTTTTAAATTTAAATGTAACTTACAAATTCCTTATATGATTCGGCACGAGATCCATTTTGACAGCTCTGCTGTTGACTGCACCAGACATGAACCTTTGGCCTAATTGTAAAATGTAGTCATTGAGGGTGACGACTTTTTTCCGACTCTCTTCTGATAAATGGATGCCACACTGTTCAAAGTCAAACAGGAACAATGATGCAACGTGATCATCAACAGTGGTTGTTGGCATTTTATCCCCATTTGTCACAGTATCTCTTAATGCATTGTAAAGTTCACGGTTGGTGTTTAGCCTGCAGGAAGAGAAAATTGTCATTTCAAATTTTATTATTTATTTTGAAATTCTTACTTTTCGACCAAACCGCTCAAAGCAATGCAAGCATTTTCAGCAGCATATGAAAATTGTGGCTGAGGATGTGCCAGACGAACAAATTCTGCAAGATCAGCGACACCACATAGAGTATCAGAAAGTTCATCAAAAATATCCACCATTTTCCTCGTTCTAAAGAATAAAATAGCAAAAGAAAACAAAAAACTGATTTAAAAAATCCTTATACATGTACATAATACCAGAAATCATTGTAACAATATTTAACACTGTGGATTCATACAAAATTTTTGACCTGGTTTGTCATGTTATACTTATCATTCAGGTGAAGGTATATGGTGTAAGAGTGCTTAAGTACTCAAATGGTTTGGCTCCTAACTGAAGAGGACAGACAAACATCCCTAACTATCTCTACAGTTGATATTAATTTTGACGTTGGCCCTGGGGGGTAGTTGATTTCCATAAAGAATATGGAAGAGTCAAGGAACTCCACTTGGTCTACTATTGTTTCTACTCTATGGTAATGACCTGCCCCTCCTAGCTTGTGCCTCCCATTGCTTCATAACTAACTGCACTGATGACACCAACTTTGTGGATCAAGATCCTTCCTTTATATGGTTAAAAAAAGAACTGCTAATGTAAACCAGTTGTTTGCTATTAACAAGTTTGACTTGAATCATTCTAAATCATCATGTGTAATCTGCAGCACAAGAACATGTTATGTTGAAATTCCTTCTTCGCTTAATGCTTTGTGTGAGCAATTGGACAGTGTGGATAACATGAGGTTTTGGGAATCGAAGCTCACTACACCTTTCATTTTGACTGTTTGTTTTTCCTGATGAGTAAATTGATTGTTGAATGTTTTGGCCTAAAGAGACTGTGTCTCATCTGCTAACAGCCTATGCTCTTTTTATGTCCATGTTAGATATGGCAGATCTGGGGGCCGACTTCAAAAGGTTTTCCTACTTCAAAAGAGAACTTCAAGAGTGATTTCTGGACTAAGATAGACAGCTATTCCTCAAAATTTAAACAGTTCTTGGATGTTATAGCTTACAATTCTTCACTCTCCACAAAAATAAATACTGTCTGTGACCACTGAGAATTATCTTATCCCATTTCATTACTACTAGACACAAGGACAAATTCAATCTACCCAAGCATCACGCTACACTTTTGAGTAATCCAGTTTAACTCAAGGCAAAAATTTACAATAGAATGTATAAACTGATTGAATTTAAAATGTCATTACTTCCTTCTTGAAGATTTTAACTGATTATTCATATAGTTTTGAAAAATGTAGCATTATGTTTAACACAAAATGACAAAGCTATTTATTCCATTGGTTCTCAAATAATTCTAGTATATATGTTATGAATGTGATAATAATGAAATTAGTGGTAAACAAAAATTGTTATGAGCAATTTTATATAACAGACCTCTTCGAATCAAGAGTCTCCTGGACCAGGATGTCCGTTGCAGCAATGACATTTTCTTTGAGTAAAAAGAAGCCGTCATATGTCTTCAGCTCACTTTTCCCAAAAAGGCCCTTAAAAACAAAGCAATAGTAACAATGTAATGTTTTAATTATTTTATTTGTACCCTATGTATATTAGTACACACTACTACTATATATATTAGCACATATTACAATGTGATCACAAAGTGCTTTTTTGTCACACTGTCACCGCACTAACACTAATGCCACCCCTGTACCTGAGGGCACATCCCATGAGGAACCAGGCAATCAGCATTGGCCCCTTAGCATGAGGATTTAAGAGGCAAGGAGTACTCAAGCAGTAGGGTCAGGATGGATTGACATGGTGGGAAACTTTTGGAATCGGGAATGGATCAGTTCATTGGCAAAAGAAATGTTGAGGTCTTAGTACATAGTGAGTTTAGTGACAGTGAGGAGTTTTGGTGATTTTTGTCAGAGGACTTTTGATTGGAAAGATTGGGTGCACTGGATGTTAGATGGCAGAAGCCCACAATTACATTCCGCATGTCCAAAGTGGTTGCAGAAAAATCTTGAATAAGGTTAGTATGTGTTGACTGTCAAGACGGTTTTCATCCTACACGTCTACATATCTGTCCAAGTCTTCTGTTATTGTTAAGTTGTTGTCCCTTAAGTCTTATGTGGGAATTTCTCGTTAGTCTGCTGTATTTTTAAGTATTTGACTTGAATAGAAGTCATTATTTCTTTGTTATTTATGTACAACAGAAGGGCAAGTCTGCTTTTCCAATGTGAACATTCACTGAGAACTTTTTTCTTCATTCACTATTCTCCTCCACATTTGTACCAGACTTAGGAAGCTAGAGGTACCTTGGATGGAATTCAACTTAAGAGGACAAAAATTGCATTGTCATATTGCACAGGTTTTACGTTTTAGAGTGTGTAAGTAGGGAGTGTATATAATAAAAAGGAGGAATGCTCCCTTGTGAAATGTCCGGTTGTATCTACCTGACTTCTGAGAACTCTTTACCGGACTTTACTTTGAAGAAGCAGTTAGATAAGATTTCAGGATAAGATAATAAGGAGTATACACAATTTTTTTACACAGTTTATTAAGCGTGCACAGATGCCAGACCTTATCAAGAGCTTGCCCATTCAGAAATGCACATAAGCAAAAATTATTTGTTCTTTAGAATGGAGGAGATAGTATCAGCAACTCTGAAATCTTATTGGATTGTGGAATAATGAGGACAGAAGTTGACTTGATGAGAAGGAATGATTTTATGGGTATGTGGGAGTCTAACAAACATTTTTGACATTGAAGGAAGTAGGCTGTTTGACTCACTTACCGATTTCTCGTTGCTGAAACTCAGGCTGAGCTTGGTGCTGGGCCTGGTGTTGAAAGCAGTCGCAAGAGGGGACCAAGTCCCAATCGACGACCTTTGACATATTATCGCACCTAATAACATTTTCAATTTCATATTTTAACAAATAAAACAAATAATGAAGAAAAACATAGAATTTATTTTTTCCCTGATGATAGATTCTTACCACTAAAGGATAAACCAATTATTTTCTCTAAATAATTATATGTATAAATGGTTAAATAGTTATGGTTTTATGGTTAAATGTTTCCAATAATTTTGGTACACCTAAATTTATTATATATCTCTCTACCTATCGATTAGTCTATTGGAAGTGTTTTAGCATTTTGCCATAGTCAGTGGTGGACAAAACTAGACTAGGAAGATGATGACCAAAATGATCGCAAAAGAACAAAGCTCCAGATTTATCACCCCACCAACCTCAAGAATGCTCACCACAAAGACAATATATCATCTTTGCTGCTGGGTTCAAGGCCTAGAGAATTGATGTTGGTTATTGTTTTGGCCACGTCCACTTTCACATTGACCCAAGCTAGGGTCACGACATTGGTGTACTGGCTTCTACCAGGGCTTCCATACAATTTCATATGGTTTTTATCGTTATCTCACAAGAAATTAAGGTCTTATGTGCCCTGTCAGAGAAAATGTCTATTGAGGAAAACCAAACCAGTATAATCGGTGACCAAATTACAAATTCATCAACCCACAGACAACGGGAGGAAATATCCTGAACAATATTACAAACAAGAAACATATTTGTATATCATTTGTTTTTATATAAATTTAAAGCAGTTAAGGTACAGGTACTTCTTACCTTTCAAGAGAAAGTTTCTGCGAAAACCTGCTTTACTCCAAAACCATAACATTTCTTCTTAGTCTGATAAATTGTTATTTTATGACATTTTTTAAATATCTGTTCTATTATGTTGTACCCGGTTTGTTTTTTTATTGTGGCTAGTGTATTTTTGTTTGGTGGATTTGTTATCAGTGGAAGGTTTCAAGATCGAGACCGCATGATTGGTAACAGGTTTCTAGATTGACTTTGTAATCAGGTTGATTATTTAATTCTACTATAATAATGTTTTTTAAAAAGGACTAAAATAAAATTGACTTCCTGGTAAATTGTTATTATAAAATATTTCTGAAGAAAGGCATTTTTTCTATAATTCCTTTACCACCCTCCCGGTTTATTTCTTGTCTTTGTTTGTGGTAGCCTGGTGAGAATTGAAAATTATTCCTTGCCCGAAACCTAACCAAGCTTCTCAGTCGAGTCGTTAATTTTTTTTAGGGGGGCTCGACCTTTATTTTTAATCGTGTTTAATTTCATTACCAGCCCGGCAAAAATGTAAATACGGACGGTGAACAGGGCTGGTTTTTCTTTTTTTGCTCCATATTTGTGTTGATAATAGTTTTTTATTTCATCTCGCATTGTCGAAAAAACCCGGACAGATCTTCATTCTTCAGTGCAGATATGTCTTCCAAAAGGTAAGCCCGGCGGTGGGAATTCTTTTACGATTCCTGTTCTCGGAAAATATGGAAATTATCAATTGAAATCTTAATCCGCTGGGAGTCGTCGAGCCTTAAACAAGACATTTTCGTCTCTTCAATAAAAACAAACAAATTCTGACTTTTTTGTTATTAAAATAATTTGTTAATTATCAGTACAAATAGGTAATTTACTGCCTTGTAATTTGTCAAAGTTATACTTTCATCTGTCGTGCTAACGTTTTATTATCAAACAACAGTCTGACCACTTATCAACAATTGATAAGAATAGTTCACGAAGATTTCGAGAAAATATATAAAAAATAAACATTCCTGTCGTATATTTAGAAATTAAGTCATCCATTGTCATGAATTGGAGAAAAGAATTTTTATTTTTAATTGTTAAACGTTACATTGTAGTTTTTGCTGTTCAAACAGTGATTAGTAGCATCGCTGAACTTTTCCAAGATTTATCTATAATTTCGTCTTACGTTGATAAATAGATCCCAGTATTTAGACATAACATGGTGAGATCTCATAAGATTAGCATGTCAGAAGCTAAAATACGTCTATCAGACGATAGGCTGATCAACCTGATCAAAACAACGACAAAATAGAAATATATACAATGATTTAATGGAGTTCATGTTTGAATCCAAAATTCTGATTGCGACCCAAAAGTTTCTTTGTTAGTCTGAGATTGTCTTCTTATTACCGATCTGTTTCATGGACCCAATCCCATTTTCTGTGAAGAGTGATAAAACAGAATGGTCAATCCAATTAGACGCTAATATTAATGACAATTACAGGAGAGTTAATTTCATGTATAGTCAAAACAGGGAGAAATTTCACTTAATAAAGAGATTGATAGTATGACAAATTGTAGTTGCCAGCATCTACTGGAGAGAGAAGAGAAAAATTGATGGCCTTTTTTGTATTATTTAAAACAGTAGAGATGTACACAAAGAGAACAATTATTTAAAACAATATGAATTATCCTATCTGACTTGTGTAAGATAGATTAAATTAGATTATATAGAAGCCAGCCCCTTTACGGCCGGTATTGGTCTGTGCATCTACATTTTTTTCTCCCCTAGAGCTCCTCACTAAACTTGAGGCTTTTTACCAGACCCCCAAAGCCTGGGGCCCCTGTATCCTTCAGACCTCGCCTTTTCCCTTCCAAGATTTAGGAATGGAATGGCTTTCACACCAACTGAAGATGTGTTGCAATGTTTGTTCTTCCTCTTGGCAATAACTGCACAGTCTTCTTTCTATCACTTGGCATCTGTATTTTTCCCTCCAAAGTCTGCATTTCTTAAAAAAGATTTCTGACAAAGTTCTGAGAATTTTTTTTCAATTCATCAAGAACAGTCATTTATTACTCTTTTAGAATATTCAGACCTGGGTTTCGCTGTCAAAAGTTTTAGCTAATTTAGCCCCAATTTGTAAGAATGGGTTCAAATCTGGACTTCCAACTGGTCACACCAAGCATGTACCTTCTCCTGTACTTCTCCACATGAAATTATGCCCATCTGAATATTTGAGGCCAACCCTCACCTCATCTGTAAAAAAATTTCTTCCTTATCTTCTAGTATCCAAATTCACATGCAAATTAAAACCTGACATTTTCTGAGCTTGTTAAGAAGTCTATGAGCCGGGTGCTGAACCCTGAGGTTATTTCATTTGAGTTTTCTTGGAAACATTTGGACTTGTCTTATGAGATTTCTTATTTCATTCCCCTTAATGCTTGATGACAGACGATCTATCATCTCTCTTATCCATAGACGTGTTTCTCTGAAGTGTCGAAGAACCTTCCGTATTGTTGAGTGACTTACACTCAGTCTCCTATCAACTTCGCACTAGCTATATCCTTCCACTAATAACATTATGACCCTGATGCTATCATACTCACTCAAATGCCTGACTCGAACTTTTGAAAAATATTTAAGAAGAAGAATAATATCAAACAAAATTAACAAAGGAAAAAGAATAACTGAAAGATATCGTTAGGCTAAGCAGAATGGAAGGGCATAATATATGCAAATAGGATTAATCAGTAGAAAAGTAAATAAAGGAGGTAAACAGAACATTATATATTATTACTATTTTCACTATGATAGCTGTTGATTACCTGTAGTTAATGTAGAAAGATAATATTGAAATACATGAGAAATAGGCAATCAGAGTAAAATACTTGTCATTTCTGCCAAGAAGCAGATGGGAACATGTCTTCTATGACTGAAACCTTAGTAACATCGAGAGTCAAGACAGCAGTAGATTCACAATAGATACACATTTATTCTTGAGTCTGAGAGATGATGAACCTGTATTTTGGTTTGGTTCAAATCTTCCTTTTCTGGTTCGTCAGATGCATTTCAGCCTTTTTTCATCTTCAGTGGTGGTTTTCGAAACCAGGATGGTCAGAAACGACCAAACTACAATTGATATACTTAAAAAAGATTGGATCAGTCAACGTTCATATGTGACTGCAACTAGAGTTGTTAAAGTGTATAAACATTACATTAAATACCATGGTGCTCAAATAATTATAAAATCAACTGGTGTTAATTGATTTAGTTCTTCCTCTGCAATAAGTTTTTTTTAGCTCCTGTATTTTATCGTTTGTGTCTCTGTTCTTAAAAATTTAATGGATATACATCAATATCATGTGTTGTCCGATATATAATGCCTAAGCATTAGTGGTGTATGTTCCCGGTTGGGAGATAAATTTAACGAATATGTAGTTGAAAATTGTAGCACCCTGAATTGCATTTTTTCCCTACTTCTCTCATTTTATGTACACTTGTAAACATGAGGGAAGAAAACAAATTTCTACCCAATCATTGTCGAGTTGTCCAAATTTTTTGTTTGCTCTGTTTTGTTTGTGTGCTTATCAACGTAAATGTGCCAAATAATTAACAAGAGTTGCCCAAGGAGAAACTGGCAGGTGATGCAATTCACCTCTGCAAAAATTGAAATGTTTTGAAAGAAATTAACTGACGAGCTATTCATTATAGCTGTTATATTAAAGACTAGTAGCCTATGGATTCAAGTTAAGTTTGTTTCTCTTTAAAATATTTATTTATTTATTAGAAACAATAAAATATTGCATATTAGAAAACGTGTTAATTTTTTTGCAATTTTCATCTCTCATTTTTTTCCCCTTAGGGTGGTATTCACATATGAATTATGGTAGCATCACAAAATGGTATCATAAAACATGTTAAGACGTTTTAGGAAAGTGTAGTTTAAAAATGTCATTAAATATTACATTGTTGTTATAATTAATCTCTATTTCATTGGTTGGTATTTTTTTGTTCTAACAAGTAAATTATTTATTATGACCAAATAATAAAAAGAAGTGTGTTTGTTTAGATTTTTATATAAGAAATTACTTAAATAATCAGTTTATTTTTATTGAAGGAAATTTTCAATGTCACAACCATTTTTTATGACTAATTTGTTGCACTTCGCAAAATATGCAAATATGAAATGGCAAGACCACCTTCAAGAGGCTTTGCCCCTTATTCCCTTAGAAAATTTACCCATCCCACATGCAAAATGGTTCCATACATCCTAAATAGTTTCTCTATAAATAATAGTTTCAAACGTATATTCGTGTCGTTATCTAAACAAATAAGCGAATACATCCTGTGACACCCTTCTTCAGGAAGCGCAGAATTGGAAACAAAAAAGTGAGGAAGGATTCCTAAATTTATTTAGATTTATGTTGTTGTCAAAAAAATTATTTGTAAAAGTTTGGACTTGGTGAAAAAAACATTTAAGTAGCTTATTGCACTATGCAATGCCGAGGCTGGAAAAATTTTACTTTTTCTTACAAAATTTAGCGTTTTAAACTATTTGATTATAAATTAAATATCGGCCGTGTAGCACGACGAGAAGAAGCGGACCTGGTTGATCAAACCGTCATTAAAGTAATTTAACAATGATATACAAAAACCATTTAGAATTTTAATATATTTTTAAAAACACCTCTTTCTTAAAAAAAAAAAAAAAAAAAAAGAATAACGAGTTACATCATAAATTTATCCAGTGGAAAGCGATTTTTGCTTGGCAAATTTATATTCATTCGGCCACATTCCTGATTCGTATCTAGAACCAAAAATGCTGGTGGATATTACGTACTGATAATTTTCTTATATTCTTTTTTTTTCTTAACTTTAAGATTTTTCATATTTAAAATCAATTTTTCTGTTGTCACTTCCGTCGCAGTCGAAGGGGGAGAGATAATCAAATTCGTCATTGTACAAAAGGCTGATGATATAATCTTCGGTTATTTGAGTAGTTCAACCGAGAGTCACTTTTGCTTTCGGAGATTTTCTCCTTCGTCAAGGATTAGTAACAGTTATGTATTTTTTTAAATTAACATGTAGATTTGATATTCTTTTACTCAATAAAGTCGGTTTGTGAGTTAATTTCTACTCACAATACTTTGATAGAATATAAAATATATTTTTTTGCATTGTTTAAATTCACTTTTCCAAATTATATATGTATTTTCTAAATGTAAACTATGTTTGTAAATCCCAGGCCCTGAATATGATCTGAATAAAAGATCGAAACGTTGGCACTATAAAGAAAATGTTTTTCTGATACCTACATCACACCAGACCGCATCTCACGATATCTGAATAACTAGGTTGAATGTAGACACTAGTTATCTGTAGAGTTATTTCTGAAAGAAGAAACAATAGGAAAAATAAAAATGAGAGAATTTTTCTATTTCAAAAAATATTTGTTTAAATACATAATAATAATACAAATTTATTGAAATTTTTGATAATTAAATTAATAAGTGTTATTCTATGTATATTTTTTTATAAAACAATATTAATTCATTCACACACACTCATTCACACTATTTGTTTCTCGTTAATTGTAATAAAGGTCGATCACGTCCTAAATAGGCCAGATTTTTTTTCTTTTTAATAAAACAATATTCATTCATTTCACACACTCTCTTTATCTATCTATATCTCTCTCGCACATGAAGAAGAACGCTCACACATACACACACTCACACTCTTTTAATCATAATTAATAAATCGTTAATTTTAATAATAGCCATTCATGACTCAAATTTGACAGATTTTCTCTCTCACTCACTCTTTTATTTCTTGTTAATTAGAATAAAAGTCATTCGCGACCCAAATGTTGCCAGATTTTTTAAATATTATTATTATAAAATAATATTCATTCATTCACACCCACTCTCAACGTATTGATTTTTTTCTCCAATTAAGAGCACTGTAATGTAATGTTCGGAGGACCGAAGTTCGGATTACGGAAACACTGTAGTTTCAGATGGGAAAAAACCAGAATATTCTGCTGAAATTATGACAGGTAAAGTCAAAACGAAGCATATACATACTAGAACTCTCGATCTTCAGAGAGTTCGCTATCCATCTTGATAAAACATTACCGTGGGCTTTTGGCGGAAGTGATTTTGTAGTCAAGAATGATAGATTGCGGACTTTTCCAGTTGAACGGTTCAGTCATTCCGAGAGGGTAAGTTCTTTACCCGTTTTTTGACTGAAGTGTAAATAATCAATTAAGTTTGTGATGAGTTAAATTAAAATATATAGTTACAATGAAATTGGTTCATATTCTGTAATTACTTCGTGCTATTGACAAAAAGGGATAGTTTCGTTTCCTTTTAAAGAAAGTAATGTGTTTTTATCCATTTGCCAAGAAAATATAGGTACAGATTGGGTTGATTGGGCCCGTTCCAAGGAGTGACCCTGCGACTCCGGCTACTATTCTGAGAGCCGCCGATTTGTTCGGTTCTTTCGCCCTCGTCATTTTTATTGCTCTGGTATGTGACTAAAAATATTTGAGTTACCTGTTCAACGGAAAGGCGCGAGTTGTCAATAATGCGAGGTGATGAACTCCGACGGGACGTTAGTCTTCGCCAAAGGAGGCATCTTCGGCGTTTCCGTCCCCGGTATGACGTGCGACACATGCAAGGAAAGGAGGCGTGCACGACTTCGTCCATTTGGGTATGTTACATCAATGCAGATCAACGCCTGCATCCCTGGCTCCTACTAAAATAAAAGTTGTTATGAAGTCAAGTCCGTTGGTCAAAATTATTGACTACAACTGCTATAATTGAATCGGCTGTTACTGTCCAACTATGCAACGGTGCGAGATTAGTTAAAAACAAACATTTATTTCGTCATAGAAAGCATTTTTCTTTGATTCTTGACTATTCAAAAGTGTGAAAGTCTTTAGGGTTTTATAATTCAACCTTTCATAGTCCACAACGTTCAAAAGCTTTTCTATAACGCGGAGTCACATGCCACGTTCATCATAGAATAGATGACCTATTAGTTGTGGATTTTTTAAGTTAAAGCGCGACTGACATTGTATTTGATACACCAATAGTTCGATAGAGTTAATTGCGAGGAAAGGAACCGAGCATGGCTTCATTCTTCTGGGTATGTAACATCAATACTTTCAATCTGTATCCTTGCCCTTACGAAGATAAAAGTTGTTATGAAATCAGTTCCGTTTGTCAAAATTGTTGACGTCAACAACACGCTGCTATAATTGAATCGGCTGTCACTGCCCAACTATGCGACGGTTTAGGATTAAATAAACATATTTTTTTGACATAGAAACCATTTTTCTTTTATCCTTGACTACTGATAAGTGTGAAAGTTTTCATTAATTCACCCCAACAAACGTTCAGAAGCTTTTCCATAACGAAGTCACGTTTTTCGTGGAATAGATGATTTAAGAATACAGTAAATCCTTGTATTGGTCATTCACATACTTTCAGTTGTAGATTGCTTTAAACTAAAAGGCGTCTGACATTTAATACATAAATAGTTAAGAGATTTGTTTATTGATTTGTGAGCGCTGAGGTGCTGAAGATTCAATGTTATCTAATAGACAGGTTCCATGTTAAGGCAATACAATGCAGCTTGATCGTTTTGGTCTGTGGCCTGTGCATCTGTCTCGCCCAGCTTGTATCCTTGATACTACGCACAAAAACGCATCTGACGTATAAATCTGCAAGACTAGGCGGATAGGATTATCGGCAAATTTCGCTATTGTTAATAATCTTCTGCCAAACATACGTTTGCATATCAAATAGAAAACACTGCAATTGTTTGAATTTATCTTTACTTGTCAATCCCCCCCCCCTCTCTCTCTCTCTCTCTCCTCTCTCCTCTCCTCTCCTCTCCTCTTTCTCTCTCTTGTTGTTTTAATTGTTTGAGCGATCGTCGATCAAATAACAGTAATCTGATGAAATTTAGCTTTTCAAACTTAAACATCAATTTCTTGGGATCGAGGTTGCGTATTGCAGACATTTAAACGTTTGTTTATATTTAATATTTTGGTCATATCCGATTATTTTTGGCATTTTACCCTTGCTGTTTTGATCGTCTTGTACTCACATGACTAATGCATAAGGGACTTAACTGTTAAAATAACCCACAAACCTACCACTGAAAACGACGAGAAACCTAAACACAGCTTGAGCTCTCCAGAGGAAAGCATACAATTTATATTTTGTGCAAAGGAAGGTTTTTTTTTATTATTTAGTTTCCTTATGAAACTTTGAAAGTTTGATTCTCACCCGTATCTAAAAATACCCCCTCGAGGAAGAAAGGGCTATTCGACGTGAAAGAGTGAATAAGCACCCCCTTCAGTATTAAAAAGGGAGGGAACGGCGCTAAAGTTGAAACGGTCGAATTAATATTTAATGAAAGCAAGAAGGTCGATTTTCTTGCTTTGCCCTAACAACTCGAAGGAAAAACACAAACCATTCTGCTCAAAAATCACGAGCTTACGAGTAGACCACTTACACTTCTAAAACTTACTAATAAAACTAAGAAAATACGCAATTAACAAGATTTGTTTGATATTTTAAAATGATTTATTATCTATTACTTTTAAAATTCGTTTATTTTTTAATGCTATTAAAATTTGATATATTTGTAAAACTTATTGTATTTGTTGCTGTCTGAACAAAATAAATGTACACTGAACAAATAGACATAATAAATAATTTATTACCAGACCAGAAGACAAAGGGGAGAGAAACCAACCAATGCTGGAACTCTTTTATTTAGTTAGGAGGGTAAGATAAGAGTCATAAGGGTATTGTAATTTTAGGCAACATGAAACATGAATTTCACAGTTAGGAATTAGTAGGAATTAGTCTTTTAAGAAGGAGAAGTTCAAAGATGGTATTCAAATATTTTGGTTTAGATTAAAATTTATATCAAATATTAAAGAAATTAGTAAGATAGACTACCCGTAAAACATAACTGTCATGCATATTAGTAGCTTGAAGTTCGTATGGCATCTGATTAACAGTTTTCTTTATTTGAATAAGTTTATGGAAAAAAGGTGAGAGGTGCAGCATATTTTCACTTTTATTCTAGGTTGTTTTTTTTTAATTTTGTTAAAAAATAATGTTAAAGAAACTGTATAGAATTCACTTAGCCAGACAAGATTAGCTTATTTTAAAAGTATAGATGACTGTGATTTCTCATACGGCTTAAGCTATCCTAAAGTTTGCCACTTGCACATCTCACTCTTAAATATAAATGCTGACATTTAAAAAAATCAAATTTTTAAGTTAGCCATTTAGTTTACTTAATTTATTTCTTCATATAATAACTTGATTTTTATTTTACTCTAGTGAGCTGAAAAAATTGTCCGAAGAAAGTTTAACAAGGCAGCCTGAAGAAGTGTTCGACATTATATGCAAGCTGGGAGAAGGGTAATTATTAGTGTCCTATATTATTTTAAGAAATAGGACATATACTTTAACTGTAATGTTTTCAGCTCATATGGAAGTGTTTATAAAGCTTTGCATAAAGAGTCCGGCCAGGTTTTGGCCATTAAACAAGTACCTGTTGATACGGATTTACAAGAAATAATAAAAGAAATATCCATTATGCAACAATGTGATAGCCCTTATGTTGTTAAATATTACGGATCTTATTTCAAAAACACTGATCTCTGGGTAATTTAATATACAAATAAAATTTAATACGCAAATAAATTTTTCTAATTTTAATTTTTTTTTTTTTTTTTTTTTTTTTTTGTTAAAGATTGTAATGGAATATTGTGGAGCAGGGTCTGTTTCTGACATAATGAGACTTAGGAAGAAAACACTGACTGAAGATGAAATAGCAACGATTCTTTGTGATACACTGAAAGGCCTAGAATACCTTCACCTGAGGAGGAAAATACATCGAGACATCAAAGCTGGCAACATCTTACTTAATACAGAAGGGCATGCAAAACTCGCAGATTTTGGTGTGGCAGGCCAACTGACTGTAAGTACTTGTTTGTCCCATTTTTAACAAATTGAGAGCCAAAAATCGAATTGTAATAAGTTATTTGAGGATAAAGATTTGACCTCTATAAATGACTTTTTTTTAAACCAGTAGGAATTGTGACAGCTAAAAAAGCTCTAAATATATTTAATTTTATTAAGTTGAAATGATTTAAATTTTTTTTTTTTTTTTTTTTTTTTTTTTTTTTTTAAGATTATGCCCATATTCTTCCATGTTGATTGCTTCTCTTTTGTCTGTGTTATTTAATTTTCTTTTTGCTTGTTTATTTATCAATTTTAATTTAATAGGACACAATGGCAAAACGAAATACAGTCATTGGAACTCCGTTTTGGATGGCACCAGAAGTTATTCAAGAAATTGGATATGATTGTGTTGCTGATATGTGGAGTTTAGGTAAAGATTTTGGATTTCCACATTTCTTATGGAACATAAATAGAATTTCGTCCGGTTTGGCAGGAATTACGGCTTTGGAAATGGCTGAAGGAAAACCCCCGTATGGTGATATCCACCCGATGCGTGCAATTTTTATGATACCGACCAAACCTCCTCCTTCTTTCCGAGAGCCTGACCAATGGAGTCCTGAATTCATCGATTTCGTCTCCAGATGCCTTGTTAAAAACCCAGAAGAAAGGGCGACTGCAACGGAAATGCTACAACATGAATTTATAGGTAATGAAACATAATTGTCGATTATGGAAGCATACTAATAAAAAATATAATTCAGGAAATGCCAAACCTCCAAGTATACTCAACGGAATGATTCTGGAGGCCAGGGAAATCAGGGAGAATCAAAACTCAAGAATCAGCGCTGCAAATACTGCTCTTCATAAACAAGCTGTGACCGATTCTGTAAGCCATGAAGAAAATATACATTAAATTGTGGTTACTTATGTTTAGTTTTATAGGATGATGAAGGAGGAAATAACAGTGGTACACTTGTTCACTATGATGATGTCGATAGCGCAACTCTTGTTCCAGATAGGGATCTTGATGGAACATTAAAAAGTGATAAGACACTTGTCAAGGGTAATAACTCCCTAGCAGAAGGTCTCGGCACTATGGTGATCAATAGTGACACAGAAGACGAAAGTACTATGAAAAGTATGTTGACTCTTATGCTTTAAAAATGAGTGTAATCATTGTAAAAAAAAATTGTTTTAGGACATGACACAGGCCCAGGGGAATCTGGAAAAAAATATAGACCACTGTTCTTAGATCACTTTGATAAAAAGGAAGCAGAAAGTATAATGGTATTGTTGTTTAATATTTAACAATTTGCTAGGAAAAACTAACCAATCTCAATTAATTTAAAAGTATTGTAATAAAAATTGAGGAAAAAATGATGGTGGTTACTATTCTTATTCTTATAATGCTTTTTTCTTCCCATATATAATCAAAAATATTCATATGCTACGGAGTGTGTGTGAAGTTATGAATTGGTGGAAGTTCAATAGAGGTTAAAAAATGATTAATAAGCTTTTTATAAAATTTTGTACAAAAATATAATTTCCATCATTAACATAATCATTAATTAATTAAACTTATTAAAACAGGCAAATGGTCAGGTCAATGCAAAACTGATGCAAGGTGATGTGCAGTCAATGACTCATATATCCCAGGTACGGAGTTAATTAGAAAAATGCATTTTGCAAAACCAAATAAGCATGACTTGCATGTTCAGAAAGTGCATGCCATAATATTTTTGAAATTTTTCCTTTTGTTTTTTGTTTATATGATTGTCAGTAGCTGTATTGGTGTTTTAATAACAGGATTTAGATGAAAGGCGAGCATCCGTAGTAAATATGACTGAGCAGAGCCAGAGGGATGAAACGCTTTACCCTTCGGATTCGCATCAGTTTAAGTTCCATTCAGCTTTTATGGATGGCGACTTTGAGTTTGTATGTACATTTCTTTTTGTTATTTTATTATATGTTTGCAATTCATGTACGAGGATGTAACTACTTTAATTTTTATAAGTTTTATCAAATTGCATGAGTTTTATAGCATAGGTAAAAAGTTTATAGGTTTTGCGCTTTTATATTTGTTATATTCTGATCTGAGTAAGCCAATGTACGTTTTTTTTGGTCACTAGTATTTTGCCTAGAAACTGATTCAATAAAGGGGTGTGGTATCACCGAATTTCTAAGCCTAATTATTCTTGCTTTTTTGCAGGAGCTGAGGAAAAAATTAATTGATCTTTTTGAAAAATGTTTTTCTGCCTTTTTTGTGCATTTATTTCAATTTTATTCTGTATTATAAACCAATTTGTTTTTTATCTAGGACTTGAATAAGCAGGATTATATTAAATAAAATATGTTCAAAGGTACTTTTTTCAGATGTATTGCAATAAATCAGTTGAATTTTATACCTAGAACATAAAAAAATCGTATATAAGATTGTATTAAATACTAAAAACACACGTTTATATCATGTTAAATATTTTACATTTAGTCATAAAGACTTGCATAATAATAATATAAAGTTACAAATAGCAAAAGACCCTCATCTGGGAGTCCCTGTTCTATTCAGCACAAATGCTTTTGAAATCGTCATATACCGCTGAATATACGAGCAACTTCAGACACTTGGAACAGTACTCAAGCTGAGTAACAGCCCAATTCCACATTGGGTCCTTCAGCCATTCTTGACCAGATTGATCTTGCCATTTTAGTCGTCGTCTGTTCTTCCGTATCTTCCACCATAAAGCTAAGTTGTTGAAACTTTAATCAAGGTTCACCAGATTTCATCTCTTCTTCACAGGTGGGTCTAAGACCAGTGAAAGTATTATGAGGGTGTGCCCACTTCATGATCTCTCGCATTGTACAATAATGTTTACATGCGATTTGGCATGTGCTTGAGGCAATTCGAGAGGCTGTAGCGCTGCTTACTCGTTTCCCTTGATCCCGCAATGTAGTTACTGTGACAGGTCCTCATTCAATCCTCTCAACATGTTTTTGTTGGAGAAATACTATGAACTGGATGTGGTTGTGGCTTGGGTACCTGGGTACATAGATCTGAAAAAGGTAACGAAAAGGCCAGGATGTCCCAACCTACGGACTTAGCCACCATAATCCGATCTTCCTTTTAAAAATATAATAAAAAAATTTAATTAAAAGAAACTGGCATTGTTGGTGATTTTTCAAGAGCACTATAGATAGGAGGCCTTCAGAGGATCTGACTTGTAAAAGAAGGGTTTAGAATACCATACAAGGTTGACACACCACACATACCATACAAGGGCCAAAGCCTACTTGTCCGTCGTGTAGAGAAAGGTTGCTTAATTTGTTCCATAATTGAAGGGTGCAATTCCTTGGCTCATATCTATATAGAGCACATAGGAATGCCACCCTATATGAGAATGTACTTGACCATGGCAGCAAGTATGTGGGTCCTTTTTTCCAATTCTTGGAGGAAACAAGGCTGTTTTATTGTAAACAGTACCAATAATTTTGAGCCCCTAGCATGAGTTGAGAGTGAATGTATTTATTGGTGTGCATATGTAGTGTGAGAGGCCCTTGGTATATTGAGTACCCCATTGACTCTCAAGTAGATTAATTTCATAATAGTTGAAAAATAGTGATGGAGGAATATTGAATACTCCATTGTTCTTACCGAATGAAGGGTATGTAAATAAGAAAGAAAGGTCCTTTTTCTCTGGAAAATTAAACTATTATATCTTCTTGTTCAGGAGTAGGAATACAACACAAACAACGTTGGTTTGATTTTCTGGGGGGGAAAAGCTCTACACATTCATGAAAGTAATTATATATATAATTTTATTTCATGTAATTTTACTTATTATTTTTATCCTAAATTTAAAAAATAATTATTATAATAATAAAATTTGCTTATATAGAGTAAGCTTGTAATACAGGCATAACAAAGGCAGAACAACATATTTGAATAAATTGATATTTTTCTCCTTACACCCTTGATTCTTGAACATGTCACACTATATTTTTCTATCTAGTTAAGTCCCACAGAGATCCCATGTCTGTGGCCGTTGACACTGAAATAGTAATTTTATTTTGTCCAGTGGCAGCTCCAAATGTATATTTTTTTAAATATAGAAACAAATAACAAATTTTAATAATAGTACAGCATCAATGTATAATGAATTGAAATTATATTTTAAAAAAATAGAAGTTAGTGCTGTCAATTGATAATGATTTTGAAGCAGTATTAATCATTTAAGTTTTCGAAAAGCGAAAAGTGAAGTAATCTTTCCACTAATTTTTTTAACTAAATTTTTTCATTTAATTTTAGTTAAAATGTCTGAGTTATGAAGAGCTTCAGCACAGGATGTCAACGCTGGATTCAGAGATGGAACGGGAGATAGATGAGCTGAGGCGACTGTACCAGACGAAGAGGCAGCCAATCCTAGATGCGATGGACCAGAAAAGGAAGCGCCAGCAGAACTTTTGAGCTTGAAAGAATACAAGAACAAAAGGATTTTATTTTTCTTCTCACAGTTTTCAGTTGAAACTAAATCCTTTGGTAAATACCGAGGAACAGCTCATTGAATATTTCTCTAGGGTAAATATTTTTGTATATTCTGCTAGTTGAAAACTGTGATAAATTCTGTTTTTCCGCATTCTGTTTCCCTGTATTTGAACAGACAAAGAATAGTGCAATCTTATTTAATTTCAATACCATTAAAAAAAGTTTTTAAGTATTTCTATTTTAAATTTTTTGATCATAAATATAGACAAAAGTATATATAGATATAAATGAATATTTTTTAAATGTTGAGGGTTAAAATTTTGAATCCATTGCTTAAAAATTTACACAACAATCGTACATATTTGCAACTTGTTATTATTGATTGCTAAGGATCAATCTTGGATACTGTTTTAATCTTTACTAGTTTCATAATTATTAACTTACATAAGATTATTATGAAAGAGCACGGTTACTGAGTGATGATCACTCCCTTATTAGTTGATTGTAAACGATTCTTGGTGGATCAAGGGTTTTGATTTAAAAACTCAAACAATTGTTAATATTTCTAAATCTAAGAATTTTCAGCTAGTCAGCTCTTATCGAAACTTAGAACTACACTTCCTTCCCTGATTCTCAGATTCAATCTTTTTTTGAGGAAAGTATTGCAAATGTATGCATGAAAGCATTCGGATTGTTGTCAGTATTGAGGGTTTTAGCAGATGCCTTGCAAGCAATTTAAATTGACTGAATGTAATAAAAAATAATTTAAAAAAAAAATGCTACTGTTACTGAACCAGAAGTGTATTTTCCTCTTGCAACTATTAGATTTATGGTCATAATTTCTAAAATAATGATTGAAAAAAAGAGGTATTTTGTAAATATAGAAGATTAACAAATAAAACAAAGAGAAATAGTTACATTAGTTTTGTATCTAGAAAACAGAACAAAGTCTGTAAATTTTGTAAAAATTGAAAATAAATAAAAAATTTGCATCTCAATACAAAGACTGGAGAGGTCTGTTAAAATGTATTTTTAAAACTGTATTATTTAAAAACTGCCCAGTAATAATCAGTGTAAATAATAGTAATTAATTATAAAATAATGTAGTTATGGCTGAGTTTTTACTTACATGGTTGAGATTATAAATTTTAATATTTTAAATAAGTTGCCATATTATCTTAGTTTTGTCTATTTTGTAAAAGTTGACAAAAAGTTTTAAATCAAAATTGGTTTCAATCAAAGCCAGTTGTTAATACTTCATTTTAAACTGTTATGGATTAATGTCTGTAAAAGAAAAGTTAAACATCAAATTTTTATCGTTTTCTTTTATATTTTTATTGTTTTTCCTAAAAAAATTAATAAATTATACATATTAGTTAACACCAGTTTATTTTTACCTATCTTAATGCTCAAACAGCTGCAATTAATTCAGCATAATAAAGAATCTTATGTGGGTTAATTCAACAAATAAAAAATAATGAACACTACTGTAAATTTCTCATCCAACAATGTGTTATCCGAAAATAGTAAGTTTTATTGGTTCCAAACACATAAAATATTTATTTATGTTGAACGGTATAGGGTCACTTACCATAATTAACTCTAATATATATTTATTTCTTAACAAACAACGTTCAACATAACCAGTCATCATAATATGCATGAGATACGTGATATGGATGGTACAGTAACAATTACGTACTTGCAAAGATATTAACTAACAAAAGTTGAAGTCATTGTGTTTGACATTGTTGCTGTTTGAGTGTTTTAAGGTTCTAATTGAAAACATGACAATAATATTTTACTTATATATTTAAACCCTATTTTGTAAAGGACCATGTGAAAATTCGCACTGTTTGTCTCTTGTTTACATTACAGATTACGAGTACAGATGCCTTGGAGAGTTTTATTTGTTTGTATTTTTTACCCCTTGATCAGTAAACTCAGTTTTGACATTTTGTTGATTGCACTACATTCCAAAGTGGAAACAGAGGGAATTATGAAGATCAGTGAAAACATTAAAACCTTCAGCGAATTTTACTCTCAAAACTTAATAAATTTTTATTTAGCAGCATTGCCTGAAAATAAAACACCAGTAAAATTTTGTTATTAAAAAATGGTTAGTTTTTGGGGTCAAAGGGGATGGATAAAAGTCAAAAATAGTTATTGATTTATGACCACTCATACACTTAATTACATACTTTCTTTTTTACATTCATTCTCTTACTAAGTAATGTGTAATTCCTACATCACCCTTCAATCAATATTCTGCCAATTGGCCCTCACACGTTCGTTATTAATTACACATTCAGCCTAATTAATACTGAATAATCTTTAATTAATGGTCACTATCACTACACACTAACAAATATATTTACTTTAGGTGATGCAAAACTATCAGCACTAAAATAAATAAAAAATGGGGCCCAAACACTTGCTGCCATGCTCAAGTACCATTCTAATACTAGGATGGCATTCCTTCACGTTCTCTTTATGGAACCAAGGAATGGCACACTACATTTATTTGTACCTTGCTCTAAATGTGAGCATTGGCACAAAAGTAAGTGTCTGTATATCATCCTTGCATGGCCTATTCTTAATGAGGGGGATAACCCATTTTCTATGAGTCTTCTGCCAATCTCACCTGCAATGCCACTTTTTTGTTTTTTTATTGTGGGGGTTAAATCTGGAGATTGAGATGTCCCCGTCTTAGCCACCTTTTTGTTACCCACCAAACCATATAAGGACCACTGTTTCCTGAAATACTCCAGTCTCTCCAACAAGAGCATAAACATAGGGTCAATTGAGGACATCACAAACAGCAGTTACTTCATTTATGTAGTCAGTGCATATAAGGTAAGCAAGATCCACCATTGTATTGAATCACCTCAAGCATAAATTGCATTGCATACAATACCACATTTCTATGTACAATCTGATGGGAGCAACAATAAAGTGAGGCAAGAATTGGCAATACCTCAATAAGAACTTAAGGTTTGTAAAGGTATGGTGGAATAAACAACGAATACATTGTTAGCCAGACATGAACAGCTGGGAGGTCCCAAGGTGGAGTGGATTATTTCCCCAGCTCATTTCATATTACCATTGTCATCCTATAGTCTAGACCTTCTTCCCTTCACTAAGTCAGGTCGCATCTGTGTTAAGATTATATCAATTTTTTGTTTTATTTATACAATATATATTTTTACGCAATGCAGGAATTATAAAAAATATGGTTGTATTAAATATAAGAATATAACTACTTATAAATACCTAAACAAGGAAAACAAGTAAATAAGAGTTAAAACCAAAAATCATTCTTAGGCAGACCCTCATTCGCAGCCAACATTTTAATGAAGCGGGTAAAACAAAGGTATTAACTATTAAAGTGCTAAAGAAATGAAATGCTGGGTGTAAAATTGATTTTTATTTACAAAAATAAGAAATTACTATACAAAATTAAAGATTTACATTATTTTCAATTGAGAAATCCGACAGTTTCTCTGTATGCAATTTCTGACTCCTTTGCCAGAATAGATTTCAATTCTTTATTCATGATCAAGCCAGTTTCGACAGCTTGGTTCAAAGCTGTTAGGAAAGTACCAGGCTGAAGGCTTCCCGGGCCGACTTTGAGAGTCGCCTGAATCAAACCAGATTCGGTGACAGCAACGACACAGCTGAATGTAGTGCACTGTTCTTCATTGCTGGTTGCATCGACGATGAATGATTCACCAACTTTGGAGACAGTTATGAAGCAAGGAATATCAGAAATATCAGGCACCCAGGTATCAGACGGGTCTTCCGATATTTTGAACTCTTTCTCACCTTTATCTTCATTTGTTACAATCATATTTGGAATGTTGGTGGTAGAAAGAGCAGCTTTTGTTGCAAAAGACACTGCATCATAAAGGTTTCCATCAAGTGATAGAATGCACACATCAATGTTAAGCTTCCAGCTCTTAAGGCGCGGTTCAATACACAGGTTATTGAGCCGCACACTGGAATAAAGTTTGTTAAATATAGTCGAGATCTGATCTGATTTTTGTTCGCCCTTACGGCCTTCAAATTCAGGTGAGGTGATGCCAGAGAAATGGATGTAAAATTCCAATTTGCCCTCATCAGGCCTCTCTACCAACGGAGTTATCGTGTCCACTGAGATGCAAGCGATTAAATCAGTTTTACCGAGAAGCACTCTGGCTGAGCCCATGCAATTCGGCATGAGTCCGGTCTCAACCTCGATCGGCCGGAACTGAAGCTGCTCCCTTCCGTCCACCCTCATGTTAGCCTCGATTCCATGTACAATGTAAATCTTCTCCTCAGGACTGAGAAGAACCATCTCGAATTACCTGAAAAAAAGATGTTGCTTATCAAATTACACATAAGTGTAAATTCCATAAAATCCTTATAAATTCCTAAAAAACTCCAGCCTGCACATTTGTCTATTTAATCTTTAAAGAATTATATCAGACAAACGCACCTATTCTGTTGTATCTTGTTAGTATAAAATCATGAAAAGTTAAATTTAAATTTGAAAAAGCCTTTACAGATTTCTTATTTCATTTGAAAATTACAAAGAGGTGAATATAAACAACACGTGCTCATGAATGTTTGTTGACAGACTCGAACAAGGAGGTTATGATTTTCAACAATGGTTGCTGCAACGCAACCGTGATGATGGAAGAAATCTATGATGAAAGTCCTCTAAAACTTTGGATATACTTATATTGTTAATTAAACCATTTAATTTATAACAATTATTAGAGGGGGCGTCGGTGGCCGCAACGGTTTGGGTGTTGACACGGCGCTCATCGCTAAGAGGTGAAGGTCCCATGTTCGAATCCGACATACAAATAGGTAGACGGCCTCCTGAGGGTTTATATGACCTTTGCTGCTGCGAACCCTCGTCTAAAAAATTATTATAAATAACCTAATTTTTAAGTAATAGTAATTTTAACTTAATGTAAAATGAGTTACACATCTATTTTCAGCAACACTACTTTAACTTAGAATTACTAATATAAAAGTGATAAAACTCATATATTTAATTTTTTATACTTAAGAATGAATTAATAGGTGTCCAGATGTATTGCCAGAGAGTGAAAGAACACTAAAAGTTTAAGACTTCTCCACCTCATATTGCTAGTATAGGAATGCCTAACATTAATTACTCCACTAAAACTCTAAAAGTAAGATAAAGAAAACAACAGGGGTTTAGGGATACAGCCTTACTTTATTCCTGACCTAGTAGAGAATTCCTTACTTCTTTCAGTTTTTTAGAAATTCCAGACTTAATTAAATCCACATGTAAAATTGAGCATAGTGTGATAAAAAGAAAACGGCAAACTTTTTTCATAATGTACTTTTTTTAAGATAATTAAGTATGTATTAATCCCCCTCCAATGTAAGGGAGAGTAACTGAAGGTCGGAAGATGAAATTAACATGAAATAATATGAAGTATATTAGTAAGTTGAGCTGTTTTGTTCCTAAAATACTGCAGCCTTCTAGCTTAGTGTACAGCCCTACTTCTGTAGTAGATGACTTGATCCTTCTCTTTAGGTGTAATAGGACATCGACTGTTGTTTCTTCTCATACCAGGTCGTCTTCACTAAGAGATTGCTTCACTTCGAAGATTATATGGGTGACTGTTTTCTGCTTCATAGATTAACTTTCAAATGAGATCATTGAATGTTGTGTAAATGCTTTCTCAGATTTAAGTGACTGGTACATAGTCACTTCTCTTGTTTATCACCTCCACAGTTTATCCATGTCTCCTTTTGTCGATTCATTCTGGGATGGAGGATTCTATGTTTGCTTATGTTATCCCGGGGTATATGGTCTGGCTGGAGTATGTACCTTTTTTTTTACCCAACATTCCTTTCCATTGTAGTGCCCAAGGTTATTGTTTTTCCCCAGGTTTTGGAAATTTTTGATGCATTCACTAACAAATTTTTGTAATTTTTTATACACCAATGTCTTAAATAGACAGCCAATCTTGTGGAAAAATCAAATAGGACTTTTTGTCAATGTAAACTTTTTCAAGATTTTAGACAAACTCCCCTAATGTTGCGGATGCCGTGGATAGAGCAAGGATGGGATTAAATTCTATCTGGAGACCTCTTATAGACAGCGGCGATACTGCGTACCCGACTAAGCTAAAAATATTTAACGCAGTCAGCAGGTCTATTTTATGCTACGGCGCTCAGGTTTGGGGAGGAGAGATGCTTGGACAGGTAGAAGGGTTTCTGCGGTCTTTCATCAGGAGACTGTTCAGGCTGCCTCAGTACGCCCCCACAGCTTTCCTCTATGCTGAGACGGGTCTCCTGCCAATTTTTCTCTACACTGTGAAACTACACTTCGACTATATAATAAGAATTTTATCCCTACCAGATAATAGACTCCCGAAGATCCTAGCCAAGCAGATTGTAAATAAGGAAATATATTGGTTTAAGGAAATAAAAAGGCATATCTTGCAATTTAATTTAGACCTGTCCTTAAGTCGGAACAATATCGACAGAGTTGAACTGTGGAGGGATGGTTTGAGACTAGTTAGACGGTACATTTGTGACAATATAAAGAGGCAATATTACACAACTTTGGCCAATTCGGACAGTTTCCCACTCCATAGAGAGCTTCTTTTCAAATCCCCAAATTATCTAATGGATCTCTCGCTACCCTTAGATAGCATGCGGTGGATAATTAAATGTCGAGGGGATCTGTTTAACTTAAATTACAAACACTTCAAGCAGCAGGATATTAACTGTGAACTTTGTAGTGGTACAGAGCCGGAGGATTTGTTCCATTTCTTGGCAACTTGTTCAGCACTGAACGCTGTCAGGAAACACTATTTTGATAGGGAAACCCTGCCTAGTGAGATGCTGCTAGAATATATTAATGGCAAGGATTGGGCTGTATTGGTAAATTTCTGCAAAGAAGCTTATTCTCTTAGAGCTAGAATCAGAGGCACCTGGTGAGGGTGGAGGCGGGTTCTTTTGTTGGATTCCCCTGAGTAGGTGAAAAGCTCATCTTCGACCTTAATATTACATTTTAAACACTTATTATTAGTTTTGTTTTTTACTATTATCTCTTGTGGTAGACAATATACTTCATTATTATTTATTTTTACTTTTATTATTTCCATTTACTTTACTTTAGTTTATTTTATTATTGAGTTATGTGCATTATAGGTAATAAATAAAAAAAAAAAAAAAAAATGTAATTATTTGAAATCATGTTTCAGCTATTATTTTACAATTATGTTGTATTATTACATTACTGAAATTTTGAAGAAAGTTTGTATTCCTTTTGTAAATACTAATTATGATTATTGTAAATAAGAGAGATTTTAGTTATATAAGTTTATGTGCTAGACTCCCTCAGACGGTTTTAAACCATGAGGAATGTCTTTTTGCTTTGTAATATATAATGCCGATCCGTAAACTTTGTATATATATTAAACAATAAAGACTTATAGTAGTAGTAGTAGTAGACAAACTCCCCTAATGATTGGCTCATATTTCGGTCTTTTATTAAACGGCCTCAAGAGTTTGTGTAATAATCAGAGTATGATTTTGTTGATTATTTCTTCATATATATAGTTGCGGATGGGTTTTTGAAAAAAGGACCAGGGGCCAGAGGGTGGGAATCCAACCCACGACCTTGGAGAGTCGAGTCTGTTTCTTTACTGGGTAAATTCTATTAGTGCAGTTTCTGAGGGTTTTACTTTAAGACACAAAATAAGTAAAATAAAAATTATATTGCTTTCTAAAAAAAATTTATTATATAAAAAATTAAATAATGCAATTAAATTAATGTATTAAAAGAATAATATTATTAAAGTAAATTCTGTTATCTGTATCTGCATATAATTCAGTTTGAAAACAAAATAATTTTGAATTATTATATGTATACTTTAATCACAAGTACAACTTGAAACTATAATTGACTTTTTCCCCATGGAGAATTGCTCTGCCCCAAGGGGTCAAGGTATTGTCTTTGTAGTAAAATCCAGGCCCTAAGTAGAAGCGTCCAATTGTCTTTTCATTCTTCTTGAAAAAAGCCAGTTCAATCGTCTTGATCGAAATGAGAACGTAATCGTGTCTAAGGCCTGAAGAGTCGATCTTGAACTTCATATAATGGTTTAGATGGATGCCGTTTGATTCGTCCTCAATTGGTGGCAAAGGGGTTACCTTCTCTTTGATTTTTTTCGAGCTGCTATAATGCGACATTTTTGATTGGAGTTTGTACTTTTCTGAAAATGTCAATAAAAAATGATAATAAAAATTCAATGGTTTATTTTTTGTTTGTAATTTATAGAGAGAATGTTTATTGTAAAAGAGCTTACTGAATTTTGAAGCAAGGTTGAAAATTTGGTTCAAAGTCAAATGAAATACACCCCCTTCGAAACAAAACGACATGCTAAGCATTGCCGGACAATTCCCAATCTGAAATTATTTAGTTGTCATAAAAATTGATTTTCAATTGAATAAAGCAAAGGTGAAGAAACTCACATAAGAAGGTCTCTGGATCTTCACTGTAATTGACTGTTCGTCTTTAATTCCTTTCAAGTTCAAAAGCCCATGACCTATTGCATCATTCCTTCCTGAGAAATTTGAATTGAAGATGGATACTCTTGAGATTTAAAAAATTAATTAATTAAATGTTGATATAAAGCCAACACAATTAATTACTATAGTGATTTAAAAGTGTGATATCAATAGTAATCAGTTTCTAGCTCATCATTCAATGATTGGAAAAATGGGCTTGACACTACTGAATCATGTAAATTATGTCCTAAATTTATCAACACTATGACAACACAACAGATTAACATCCTCAAAACCAAAGTAGATGAATTTTCAACCTTACAACCTGGTTTATGGCATATACTTTTTAAATGAATATTTTGCTTCTAACTAGAATGTAGTCGAGTACCAAGTAGGTTTCAAGTCATAGAGAATGATGGCATATGTTTACATTATTTGCCATTTTGCAGATTTTTTACTTCTACTGGTAATATTTGTTTTAAGATCTAAAGATAACACACATACTCTTAATTTTTTTAAAACTTGCATATATTTATCTTCCATTCGTCCTTACCGTAATGTTTTAGAATCTTTGTCTTTAATATAAAATGTAAAATATTGGTTGATATTGGGGTTCAAATTGGGAGCAATTTTTTTCTCGTTTTTCACTTGTTTCTTTTCACCAAGGACTGAAAGTTTTAGCATCGGTGAAAATGCCTCCCTTGAAGGGCCAACACCGGACAGTCCTTTGATTTGATTAATAAATACTGTCAACCTTCAAAATAAACATTAAATTATTATTTGTTTTTATATGGCTCTTCTTTAATAAATAGTAATAATAATAAAAAGACATACAATTGTTCAGAGTCATGATAGGAAACTGTCATGTCAATCACTCCCTCTGACTTGGCTATATACAAATTTTTAATTTCTACAGATTTTTGGTTCAGCAATGGGTAGTCCAATGGCTCCGAGTAAAGAGAAATGTCCAGGCCATACCTTTTTGCCAATTCTGCCGGAGTAACAGTTTCAGCTTTGTTAACATCCTAAAATGTCAGAATGTGACTTTTCTTCCCAAGACAGAAACAATTTAACCAACTTTACCTCCATGCTCTGAGAAAGTTGCCAGCGCTTCGTTAAAGGAAGTAGTAGTTTATTTTCAAACTTGTCTGAACTTAGAGAGGTCAATGTGAAATTTGATGTAGACGTGCTGATTTCAGATACCTAGAATTTATTTGTATTAATCAAACTGCAATGAGAGGGAGGGAGGTTAATCATTTAGCCTTTCTGTTCAAGTTTATTAAGTTAATAATGTGAAATTATTACGGCTTCAGCTGAAGACAAATTGGGTGAGCTTCCATAAGAGCCCCTTCTAAGAGATGATAATGTCTTAGCCTTGTTTTCCTCCTTTTTCAGGTTTTGTTTTGAATTTATCACTTCAGTTGACTTGCTTAAATTTCTGACTGCTACACAAGAATATATATATATTTGTTTTTTTGTAAAAATAATTTTCATATGAATTTTATTCTAGACGTACGGGCAAAAAGTGAAAGACGGACACTGCTGTCAGATTTATCTTTTGGCTTAAGCGGAGAGTAACTGTCTTTCTTTGACAATGCTTTCCTCCAGCCTTTCTGTTTAGGCTTTGGTGTGCTTTCCACAATCGTAGGTAGAGCTTTGATCCGATTCATCACATCTTCTTTTGTGACACCTATATGTAAAAATTGTAGATTTTGTGTCGAATAGATTTAAAATTTTTTTATATAGTTACCTGGTTGAATAGATAAAGTAGTGCTCGACCAAGGTACAGGCACATCATTGAAAGATTTAAGAATATTCGAATGCCTTGGTATTTCTTTTTCTTCACCATTTTCATCAATTACAGTTTGACCCACGCTGTGAAAGCAGTGCATAAAAACTGGGTGTCATTTTATTTAATTATATACAATACCTGGATATTCTCCTCACTGTTTTAATAGCTTGGTTTTCCAAAACTTCAGGTTTTGGGTAAGCCCTCGAGTCTGGATGCTTCCATCCAAAACAGAACTCGAAACAACGAGTACAACACAGTGCCATTATCTATAACAATTTAGAAAAAAGAAAAAGAAGATACTTGTTTTACAACCGACATATTGCCCTTGTTCAAAGGCAAAAGTAACATGTGGAACAAAAATCTTAAATTAAAAATAAATAAATAAATGAACTTATTTGATAAAACTTAAAAGGTTTTTAAACTAAAAGAATAAAAAAATTAAAAGCTTTCAATATTGAACAGTACATACTTAACATACTTGTCTAATTCAACGTCAGCTTAGATAAGGCAGGGAGGTGGCAGGTGTTTCATAGAATTAGGGCAATTCGACAGGTGCAAAATACGAATAATGGCAGCTTTTTTTAATGAGATCGAATTAAATCATAAACTTTCCTACTCTTGACGTATTTTGTCGAATAAAGTTTGCACCCTAAATGGGTATGGGCTTTATCAGGACAAGACCACAGGAAATGACCAAACAACTGATTAGGACTTCCAATACTGTTGAAGTATTAAAACGAAAACCTGCTGGCTACGAGTTAAAAATATGTACTCCCACTGAATACAAAATGGTTCATTTGATAACTACTGCTATGGGCCTGTTAGAATTATTTCTTTTTTACAAAATTTATTATAAATTCAAATGAGTTCAATCATTGAGCAATACAAAGCATTTTGAAACGTCTTGTTCTAGAAATGTAACGAAATAAAATAACAACTACAGAAATTTTTCTCAATCAGCCCTTTTGAACAAAATCTTTCGTCTATAACGGATTCTTTTGAAAATGAAAATTGTTGCTATTTTAAATAATAAATTGAAAGGCTGTCCACTTTTAAGGATAAAATATTAAAATATTATTAAATTCACAATTTACTATTTAATTAACAAGGTGCACACAACTTTAATTACTGCATTAAATATAAACTTTCAAATGAAAATATATGTAAAACAAAAATTATAATTCTCTTATTAGTTGAATACAGTCGAGCTTCTCATAAGTGGATAGTTAAAAATCAATAAATTTAATCACCTGTGTTGCTAATTTTCTCTTATGTGGAATCTTGAGTTGTTTTCCTTTCCATTTATTAGAATGTCCAGTGATTAGAAGTTTTCTTTTAGAATCTTAATTGGTAATTAAATAATGCCAAAAAAATAAAATTGTTTAGTTATTTGAAGTGGAGCTCGACTGTATAAAAACCTTACTGTAAATTGCTTATTTCAAGGCAAAAATCATTTTTATTTTCATTATTTACATTAATTAAGAACGGCAGAAAGCTTTATTATATTTACACAAAATGGTTTTCAAACATGAAGAATTTATAATTATTTTGAATTTTCACCATTTATTTTTTAATCTGATGAAGGTTTGAATAAGCTTGTTGATGTAAAAAACAACAAAATCAAGACTACTAACTAAACTATGATAATCTACTAACTATGGAAAATAGAAAATACCAACTCTAAACCAAACTAAATTAATTTTAACATTTTACATGATAACAATAGTTACTAGGCCCTAACAGAAGTCAGTGCATGAAAAAGGATTTTAAATTTAAATTAGAACAAAATAGCTTTATCCTTAGCCCACAGAAATACATCCATTTTTTAGAATCACTGTTTATTTAAAAATGAGCAGTCGATTTTACAAGCCGAGTTTATTTATAAAGAAAGACCTACAGCAATTTTAAATTGGCTCGTAATTATGCTCCATGATTTTTTAAGTAGTGTTTTTACCATACACTGTGTTTTCAATATGACCAAACCATTCTTCTCAATCTAACCCTATTAATTTAAGATTAAAAAAAAATATTGGGGGGGGTCCACAACCAAAGAATTTACAGAAGTAAATAAATTGATCAAATTTGGTTGAAGTAAGGACTTTTTTTGTGAAATTTCTTGCCTGTCCATGTAGAACGAACTTCCCACGCCTAAGTCAAAAAGCCTAACAGTATAGTATGGAATCCGGATTTATGAAAATTCTGCACTGGTCATTTTTGAAAATCTTGGTGTAGCCAGTCGAGCCAAACTAGTGAGTATTTGGCAGACCATGTAGAAAGTAAGACCGAACAGCAAGCTCATTGTCTTGTAAAGGAAAATTATGAAAAAGGAGCTTAACTTTGAAAATGAAATAAGATAAGATGTACAATCTTTTACAACCAACCCGGTTGTTGATACATTGGGTGTGTGCGTAAGATTTTTTGGTTTTTTCAAATTTTGACTTTCACTCTTATAAAGGAGCTGATCCTTTATCACACCCAATATCTCAAGAGTGGTAAAACCCCTTTTTTAAGAAAGGAATAATTACCCCAAACGTCAGGCTAGAATAAACTCCTCACATATTACATGGAAGCAAATATAATTCATTCGAAGCATTGATATATACGAGTTCATCTTGGGCTGTCGTGTTGAAATTTACCGTGATAATGTAGTAACTTGTGAGACAACAGTGGTTCTGATGTTTCCATAATAAAGAGACAAATCAAAAACCTCTACAGAACACCTAACAAGCAGCATTGAAGGGTGAGGGCAAATTAACTGTTAATATCAGACATTTCTCTCAGGACATGGAAGTTTTATTTCCTACTTGGCCACTGGGTCCTTTCCAAAAATGTTAAAATGCTGAAGAACTATTTGGATGAGAGAAATGCCGCAGTTGACATCAAGAGCAGAATTTGCTGTCTCTAGTCTGTTTGGCGAGTTATTCAAGGAATAATTTGTTGACAACTGTTACAACCAAACTCTTACTGTTTGAAAGGAAAATATGCAACCCTGATGAACAGATACAATGTATTTTATCACAATACCAGGTCTCACAGAACTCTCTCTACAATACATTTGTAGAATTATGCTGGTAACGAATACCACACCCTCTATGCTGTTTTACTCCTTTTGCTCCCTAGACGACCATTTAAAAGGTGGGTTATTTTTAAACGAAAACACTGAAAACTGAACTTAAGATTTCTTCTCATCGAATTTTGACAAAAATAGGATTTTTCACTTCCACAACATTGGTGAAACATTAAGAAAAAAGAAAGAAAACATGAAATTTGGTTTTGGATAAAAAATAAAATAATTTATATTTTGAGAGTTAATTTTTTCCTGAAAACTGAACTTGTGTGCACCCATTAACTAACAGGTACTTGCATAAAACTACAAGTTTCATATATTTCTTGAAGTGGTGTAGATATAACCACCAACTTTGATATATCACACAAATATCCAGTTGAATTTATACCCCACCCAGCAAACTCCTGACAACTCGCTCTTTTCATGCTGCCTGCATTGTAGTAACATTTATTGTTAACATCATTCAACACTAAAATAAGCTAATTGCTTTTTTTTTCATTTGAATATATATCTCTCACAAAGGTAGGTCCAGACGATTGTGACTAGTTTATGAAGATGATTTTTTTTTTAAAATTTGTTTAAACAATCACCTAGGTCTTTTGCGATGGTCTGTAAATTTGTTGGGAGTTGATGCCTACAAATACATGAATATATTAGACATTTATATAAACAATACATCATTAACAATTTATAAAACTAAGGGTGTGATAAAAGCACCAATGAATTTTACTTAGGATAAATAGGGTAGAAGGAGTGTTCTTTTTAATGGATTTAAGGGTATATTTTCCAATTCTCACAAGTTCCTTTATCCAGGATCTTTGCAGTCCTTAATTTTGTACCTGAACTTAAAGAACTGTGAAAATTGCAGTTAAAACTCCCCTTTAGTACCACTGGTTATCTTTAATTTGGAAATTAGTTTGGTTCTTTTTTTTAACAAAAGAATTTTTTTGTAGAAATGAAACGAAAAAACAAAAACTGGATTTTTTAATGTGAAAAAAAAAAATCACAAAGCATTTGTGCTACTCACCTCGTGCCGAAATAAAAAAACGTTTAATTTAAGACAGACCCGAAAGTCTCCTCGAGTTTCTTGAAGCCGCATTCATTCAACCGTTTCGGCTGGCGGGATCCGATCCTCTTCTTTATCTTCTTCGAGAAAGCCCCGGTTTTATTTAGAGCTAGGCATGACATACACGCTTTCGATACCGGTTTTCCGACTAGGCCATACTTTGCTAGCTTTAAGCCTACTGGAAGAACACGATTTTCAAGGGGTTTTTTTGAGACAACATACACTCTTCATGTGGGTTTAAATGGGTTTATATTTTATTAAGCAAAGAGCCGTTGCTCACAGACATCATTATATAAATAGAAAAGTCAAGGTATTAATTTCTTTTTAATCTAAACTACCTTAAATTAAACTCCCAAAAAGTAAAATGAAATACATTCAACTTTTTCAGCTAATAGATAATTATAATATATATGTATATATATTGCTAAAAGAAATTTAAGCATTGAGCAATGCTTTTGTAAAACAATATTTAAGAAAAAAATCTGGTGTATATATATATATATAATTTACCGAATTCATGCTCAAAAATCTAAGAGAATTTTAAAAATGTTGATTGCAAAGTTCTATGGTGCAAAACTATTAACTTTCTACTAAAACCATCCTACAATGAGAAGAATATGTATATGAAAAAACCTAAATACAAACAAAATACCTGATTTCTGTTGTTATATCATAAAAACTGCTTAACATGTCAAATTTATTTCTATAGTCAATAGAGCCCTTAGAAATCAGGAATATTATATAAGTTTATACAAAACGCAATTATGCTGAGTGAAAAATATAAGTTGATTATATTAGCCGTTGTAGTCAGCCGAAGCATTTATTTATTATTATTATTTTTTTTTTTTAAGGGGATTCGTATTTACCGGATATTATTCCCGTAAACACGGACCGACCCGAAAATCGTCTCATGTGGCGATTCATCATATAAAAAATTTTTTGTTTGGCAAAGTACAGAATAGCAAAATTATCCTTTTCCTCTCTTAATACTCAAATAATCTTGAATGGAGACACAATTATTTTTACGGCACACACAATGGCTGATAAAATAAAAGCTCTGGGTTTTGTTTAATGGATACACGTTCTTTAAAAACGCGCTAGTTGATATAACTATTAGTCTGAATGTTAAAACAATGATTACATTTAATAAGACGATCATAACTAAGGTAAATATAGGTATGTAAATATATCTTCAAATCCTTAATGTTGCTAATCCAATGTCTATAACCAAACCGAAACACGTGACATGGCTGCCGTAACGTTGTTGTCCCGAGCCGATCTTCAGTAAGGAGCGAAACGGCGCGGCGATACTCCACGAGGTCCCATTCTGAACAAAAGTAAACCAACGATGAGTATCATATTATTTTTATCAACGAATTGAAACAATTCTCTTTTTCCTTAAACAGATTGAAAATTTCTATTGAACCACAGTAAAGAAGTGTTTATTCTGAAATGAATTAAAGCTGAAGAAAACAGGTACGCATATTTTTTCTTACAAAATTAAAGAAAGTATGATTGTCCAGTGCTTACTTTTCCATATTTCAAACAAAACATTTTGTCAATAAAAATCGTCCTTTTTTTTCCGGATAAAATTAGAAAAATGCGAACGTAAATGACTAGAATTAGTTAAAATCGGTACGAGTTGATAAATGCTACGCTATAAATTAGAAAAAAAAAAGATTAAGCTTTAGTTAAATAAAATATAAAAATGTGTTGTTAGTAGAAAATCATAAAGAATCTATCATATCATTTATGATTTTGTCAATTTATGAAATAATAGAATTTTCAACACCTTAGACAAAAGGAGAAAGGGGTAAAAAAGGTTCAAAAAAATAATACAAATAAAATATTCTTAACGGAAAAATACCTGAATCTGCTTGGCTCAGGGGATCTCCTGCTGAACATAAATTCTGAGGAACGCTCAAATCCACCGCTGCCGCGTATACCAAATTCTGAAGATCTGTCAAAGCTAGAGCGCATGCTTGGTGAACCCATGGGTTCCCTCGATCTCAGAGGAGGCATGAAGTCTCTTGGCGGCCTGAGACCAGGTGGTGGAAGAGGGTCACGACCCATGGGTGGTGGGGGAGGTGGATATCTCCTGTCGTCGTCAAACCCTCCCCTAACTGGGCGATCATAATAACGGTCATAATAAGAATCCTAAACAAGGCAAAATTAAATTGAACAAAAAAATAAATAGATATAAATAATTAATATGAAAAATAAAGCGGTATTCACTTTTTTCCCTCCAAAAGGCTCTGCACCAAGAAGCCTATCTCTGATAAATGGTGGTGGTGGTGGAGGATAAGAATCACGTGGCCCCATCATTCGGTCCCGGAAACCCATTCTGTCAGGACCCATTGGTCTTCTTTAAATTTGAATCATTAGTTATTTTTATAATTTAAACAACTTTCAATATAATACTAACACATCTGGGATTTCACCCATTTTTTAATGTTGAAAATAATAAAATATAATCAAAAACTCACCCTCCTGCTTTAGGACATTCCTTGGACCAATGTCCACCCTTGCCACATCTAAAATGAATAATTATAAATAAAGTTGATGTTTCATAGAAAAAATTAGACAAAATAAATAGGAAAAAAATTTAAAATTTGTCAGACAAAAATGAAATTTTACTAATGATTCTGCATTTAAGGTTGTTTACATAAAACCATAAAACAGAAAAAATTGATTTATAAATCTTAAAATTAATTTTAGTTTGTTAAGCCAAAATAGATTTAATTTTTTTATTTTTAGTAATGATTCGACATCCTTTCTTGTTCATTGCCATATACAGGGTGACTTGCTACTCGTGCTACAAACTTCACCAGTAGATTCTTGACCCTAAAATGAACAAAAAAGTTCATATTGACCATGGTCCAATTCTCAACCATTTCAGAGTAATTTCGCTTTTTATCGATTTTGAAAGATATCACTTCCTGGCGTCGGAAAATCGTGATATCTTTTAATCTAAACATTTCTCTTAAAATCTATAAGCACCGTTGAAATCCCCGTTAATTTTTCAATAAGACGATGAAGGTGGCAAAACGTTTGGGCTAATTTTTGGTGTTTTATTTCAGCCAGAACTACAAAATAAGTGGAAAATTGTGTAAATCGGAAAGTGCATAAAGAAATCCAGAGTTTCTAATTTTAGTCTCAGAAGGCAGCAAATTTGAGGAAAACTACCTGATTTAATAATGCTTCTAACGCACTCGTCATTTTTTTATTTGGTGGTTTTGAGACCAAGATGTCGATGACAAAAAGAGAAAAACTGTAAAAACCACAAAAAGTTTTTTCACTTTGTTTTTCTTTCAAAATCATAATTCCATTGAAATTTTTTAATTTAATTTAATGCCCATTTAGTATGTAATGCTTAAGAAGTTTACAAACAGCTAGAAGGTCAAGGAAGAAAGACCCAATAAGTCTTTTATTTACACAATTGGAATTAGGATTAATACCTAATAAGATAATGGTGTTTACTCACAACGAATGAAAAGATTTGAATTTTGTTCATTGTCTAAAGTGTACTCGTGCAGTTAACAAAATTTGTGATAATGTCTACATTTTCGTATGAAGAGTATGCAGATATGCATCTTGTTTATGGTTTCTGCGGTTGTAGCGCGAGAGCAGCGCGTCAAGAATATAGTTAGGTATCCTCACCGACGTTTACCTAGTATCGGTGTTTTCATTAGGCTCCACGAATGTCTCCGTAGAACAGGTAGATTCCCCACAAATTTACGCGAATTAGGTAATCAGCAAACTGATGCTGGTTTGGAACAAACGGTGATCGATCGGGTAATGGCTCAACCAGATATCAGCACACGAGACCTCGCGAGAGCATTCGGGATCTCCCAGTTCAAGGTGTGTGAAATTTTGAAAAAGGAAAAACTATATCCCTACCACGTTCAAAAGATTCAAGTATTGCATACTGGTGACAATTATCGTAGGAAGGAATTTTGTTGCTGGCTTGTACAATCTGACACTGAGGAACATCACTTCTTTCATCGAATTTTGTGGTCAGATGAATCAAATTTCACCCGAGACGGAGTATTTAACACCCATAATCTGCACCAATACTCCCATCAAAACCCACATGCAAGTCGTCAGCAACATTCCCAAAGACGTTTTTCAATCAATGTTTGGGCGGGAGTTATTGGAAATGTCCTCATCGGTCCCTACTTAGATTTTCCGGCAAGATTAACTGGCCCAATTTATTTAAATTTTATCCAAAACATGCTGCCCACCTTGCTGGAGGACCTTCCTTTACAATTGAGACGAAACAATTTTTCAGCACGATGGTGCGCCTCCACATTCCTCTAGATTAGTTCAGGCGTATTTGAATCGAACATTCGAAACATGGATCGGCCGTGGTGGGACAGTTCCATGGCCACCAAGATCTCCTGATCTTAACCCCATGGATTACTTCGTCTGGGGATATCTCAAGGAACTAGTCTATCGCACTGAAGTGACAAACGTCGACGATTTGAGAGCAAGGATCTTCACCGCTGCTGAAAAACTTAGACGTGTTCTCAGTTTTGGTGTGACAGTTGGAAGTATGAGAAAACGGGCCCGTTTGTGTATTTCGGAGAACGGTTTTCAATTTGAACAAAAACTAAAATGAATAAAAATAAATGAATTTTAAAAATTATTGGTGAGTTTCTATGTATATGTTTTTTCCAATCTAAAAAGTTGAACTCTCAAACATTAGCAATCCTTGAACCACCATTTTTTCTCTTTTTGTCATCAACATCTTGGTCTCACAACCACTAAATAAGAAAATGACGAGTGCGTTGGAAGCGTTATTAAATCAGGTAGTTTTCCTCAAATTTGCTGCCTTCTGAGACTAAAATTAGAAACTCTGGATTACTTTATACACTTTCCGATTTACACAATTTTCCACTCTTTTTGTAGTTCTGGCTGAAATAAAACACAAAAAATTAGCCCAAACATTTTGCCACCTTCATCTTCTTATTGAAAAATTAACGGTAATTTCAACGGTGCTATTAGATTTTCAGAGAAATGTTTAGATTAAAAGATATCACGATTTTCCGACGCCAGGACGTGATATCTTTCAAAATCGATAAAAAGCGAAATTACTCTGAAATGATTGAGAATCGGACCATGGACAATATGAACTTTTTTGTTCATTTTAGGGTGAAGAATCTACAGGAGAAGTTTGTAGCACGAGTAGCAATTCACCCTGTATTTTTATTGTTAAAAATTATAAAAACAAAAATTAATATGACACAAAATATGTTGAAACTTGAAACCCTGCTTTAAAGAGGAGAGAAACTTTCAATTTTGATTTAATAAACGAAAATCTACTAAGGAAAAAATTTAACTCCAATAATCTGTCGTTGGCTGTGAACTCTAACGGACCCTTTTAAGTGGTTCTAGGTAACAGCCCTTTGAAAAAAGTAGCCCAAGTTTCAGGAAGGAGCCCTAATATCCCTTCATATACAGTTGGGTGTAAGATGTAACAGGGACATGGACTTAAATTGCATATCTTCCAGGTGACTATTTGGAATTTTAAATGTTAATTTGTTACCTTAATTTTACTAAATACTTTTATATTTTGTTTATTTTTTACCTGTAACACTGCTCAGGATCTCCCATTCCAGGCCTCTGCCTTACTCTACTCGTAGAAACTTGTACTTTCATAGGCTGACCTTCAAGTACATAACCATTCAGTTCTTTGATGCAGTTGTTCACTTCATTTGAGTCAATATGCTGTCCATTTGAAAGTTGAAAAACCATTTTAATTTTCCATAGCAGAGTGGATAAAAAAAATCTAAAATTAATTAAAATACTTACAACAAAACCGTAGTTCCGTACAATGTCACATTCGACCACTGTGCCGAATTTGGAAAAAAGAGATCGAACTTGGCCGGCCTTTACGCCATCAGCAAGGTTGCCGACGAAGATCTTGGTGGTGGGTGTGTTAGGTCCCTTACGGCTTGTTGCCGCCTCAACCTTCATCGGCTGACCATGGATGATGTAGCCATTGAGGTTCTGGATAGCATCCCTACCAGACTCTTCACTTTCCATATGCTAAGAATAAAAAGGAAATTTTTATCAAGCAATATATTTTTCAAACAAAACCATGTTGAATATGAGAGAGGTCTCTTGGCTACCTCTTCAGCAGATGCACGTATTTTTGTCCCTCCAGCATACTTAACATGTGATTTCAATCTTTAATACAATCAAATAAAGAAATTGGAAAAAAAAAAAAAAAAAAGCAAATGTTACATAATTGTTACACAAAAACTCCCTCCTTCTAGTATTTACTCTATTTACATGAAATTAATTTAGGAACAATAATTATTTTACAAAAAAGGCTAAATATACTTTCATCAATTTATTGTGGATAGTTTTAATTAAGTTAGAATGTTAACTCACATGAGATCTTTAAAATGCACTTTTTTTTTGATAATTTATTAAAGAGGATAGTGTAACTCTTTTATGTAAATATGATTCAGGTGTGTTTGTGTCATTTTGTTTGTCTAAATTCTTGTTTGATTTGTTAATATGTGGACATTGTAGTAATGTTTTTGTGTTGTTATGTGTATTGTGGTATGTCATTTTTTCTCCCTCTTCAGCCTGCTAATTTGGCAAATACAGTGAGAACAGGCAGACAGGAAGGAGATGAATAAATTACAAACCACAGATTTCAAAACAAAGACCGAATTCATGTCAAGATGTTGATGGTCAACCTTTAAGAAGCCAGTCCAATGTCCAATTTTCATAAGATTGTACTATCCCTGACCAAGGTACGTATGCCTGACGCTGATCAATGCTACCCATGCTCTATATTACACAACCAGTTCCTTCCCTAACTGTCCAGATTATCATCCAGTAGTGTCCAATGACAAAACAACCGTACACTCATACTTTACATTGTTTATTTCAATTTTTTTTTTTTTTTTTTTTTTAAATATTACTTACAGCATGCTTATTTTTATGTAAACCAAATTCAATGAGTTAGGGGCCACAGTAGCCAAGTGGTTAGCGTGAGAGACTCCCAGCTAGTAGACCCCGCAGTCACAGGTTCGATTCCCGCCGCCGCCTCTAGCCCTTTTTTCACGACACCCTTCCCCCCAAAATAATAAATAACGCAATAAATATATACAGTAGTCTGGCTAGTTATGCACAGTTCATGAGGCCATTAAAAAAAAATTATATATATATATATGTGTGTGTGTGTGTGTGTGAAAAAATTTAATGAGATCAAAAATTCCTGTTTTAATAAAAATTATTTAATTATGATAGTCTGATACCAAACACTGATGTACCATTTATCGATAGAATGAATTCAACTATCAATTTCTCATCTGATTTTGCTCGTAATAACGCATTATAAGCAAAAGAGGTGTTTAATTTGAGATATACAGTGTGTGACTGTCCATGACATGTGCTTAACGTCGAACAGATGGACACACCCTAGCAAAACAAGGCAAGGGATCAGGTAGTGTCATCACGTTGCATTGCGTTGGGTGTGTTCCCCACATTAGACAGTGTTACGTTTCTATTCAATTTTGTTCAAACGTTTGGAATAAGTGAATGTGTTATATTAGTCGTAGACTTTGGGTTTATAAGTTTTTCATGTATTATTTACAAACACTCTGGATCAAGGTATAGCCTGATAGGAAGAAAGCAAATTTAGTTGCAAATGCCAAGCTTATGACCTATATTAAGGTCATTAGGAACAATATTATAAAGAACATATTTGATTTCACCATCAATACAACTACATAGAACTCACAAAACTGTCTTAAATATGTCCACAGACTTAACGTATTTACGTTGTCTTATTATTTTATGAAAGGAAAGAAGTTGAGATATAAAAATGTGTATAGAAGTATAGAGTGAGTGAGTGAGAAACACAGAAAGAAAGAAAGAAAAAGAAAGGGACAAAGAGTGTGTGAAATTAGTTGATTCAAGATTGAGAATGAAAATGTTTTAAGAGTGAGAAAAAACAAGCTACAGACCGATGTGTTATACAGGTAAAAGGTAAATAATATTTGTGAGCAAGCGTGAGAAATTGAGCATAAAAAAAGGATAAATTGTGCAAGTGAAAGAAGATGTTTGCGAGTAAGAATGAGATAAAAAAAAACAGCTTTAGAACGACACAATGTGATAATGAAACAGAATGTTTGTAAGCAAGTGAGATTTAAAAAAATAAAGCAAGAATGATACATTGAGAAAAAAAGGGAAGGTTTGTGAGCATGAGTTCTAGAATAACATATCGTTTTGAAAAAAGAATGTGAATAATATAATTATTTGTTTATTTTATATACAAGGTGATTTTATTGTCTTTTTCTTTAATATACAGTAAGTGTTTTATTCTTTATTAATTTTGATTTAGTGATAGGTATTTTATTGCATTTTCTCTCCTTGCTTTTGTGATATATTGTGAAAAAAAGATAATGTGAGCAAGAATGACACAAAAAACCTTCTGAACGATATAGTGTGAAAAAAATATTTATAATATATAAACTGTTGAGGTCGAAATATAAAAAAATATCGTTTTATTGTTTATTAATGTAGTTAGTTATAAGCATTTTATTTATTTTTTTCTTTACTTTCGTATACGTTTTTAAAGTTGTGTTAATAACTGTAGAACGATATATTGTGAAAAAGAAGGATATTTGAGTTATAATGAGATTAAAAAAGCTTCAGAACGATGTGAGTATGTAAGCATGAGTAGGGCATAAAAAGCTATAGAAAGATATATCGTAAAGAAAAGTATGAGCACGAGTAAGGGATAAAGAGCTATATAGATATATTGTGAACAAGAAAGAAAAGCTGAGGATAAGTGAGAGAACGATATAATACGGATGTGCAAGAGAAAGATAGATTTGAAAATGGTCGTGATTGTTTGGGTTGTGAAGTAACGCTTACCACAAAGCCGTAGTTCTTGACGACATCGCACTCGACGACTTTGCCGTACTTTTCGAAATGTGGCTTGATATCCGGGGCGCCGGCGTTGTCGGCCAAGTTGCCGACGAATATCTTGAAAGTCCCCACGCTGCTCACCGGCATTTTTCAACGAAAGGCTGAGAAACTGTGGAGAGAAAGGCTGTATAAGTAAAAAACGGTTCTCGCGGGGGGGGGGGCGAATAGGATAACTGTTGAAAGCGGGGGCGTTATTGCACGATCGACGCCGCCGAGCTTTTCCACGTAGCGGCGGATCGACGTCAATTTACCTTCGATTGCTGAGTCAAAGTTGGGCGAAGAAGCGCGAACCGACAAAGAGCTACCTCGGTTGGACTTGAAAATGGTGTCCGCCGAACGGGCAATGATTCACGAGTGGGCGACGCCGGCGACGGGTGGGGGCCCCGCAGGACACGTCCACGACCTAGACGATCCGCTCCATAACATTCTCCAAACATAAAATATATATTTTCCAAGCTATTTTCCATTTAAAAGCGCCCAAAAACATTAAATTCTCTATAAAATTAATTATTTAAAATTTATTTTCAACCCGAAACTGAAGATGGAGACTGACCACCGAACATCCTTTTGTATATATATATATATACATCAATTAAAAATAAATACTTTCATAATACTACTAGAACATATAAACAAGAAAAACATATATATTTTTTTAATAAAATTTTATTTTTAAAGTATAAAAACCTCAGTATGGAAGAGAGGTCTAACCTTGAAATCGTCGATAATACGCCATACTCTACGTTTATTTCCTTTCTCGACCGTTCACTTTTTCTTTTTGTTGCACTTTTTTTTACTTTTTATTATCATGCGCAATCTGGAATTGTATGCGCACATTTTAACATTTCTTTATAATGATTAAATTAAATTGCAGCGTTTTTAACACTAGTGAGCTTCTAAATTTACCTCTCAATATATTCTTTTAGAGCTATTTTTTCCTTTTCTCTTGTTCTTATTCCCTCCCAAAATATATCGTTCTGTAGCTCATTTTATCTAATTCTTGCTCATGAACGTTCTCTTTTTTTCACAATATATGGTCTTTTTTTAACCATTAATGCTCACATTCTCATTCTTTTTCACCAATATATCGTTCTATAGCTCTTTTTCCCTCATTCCTGCACTTGGAAGAAAAGAAAACCATTGCTACCCTAAAAACTACTCTCTCTAAATCAAAAAATACATTTATTTTTCTAATAATAACGAATATTTATGTCTAATCAACTGAAATGTAAGAAGTAATGTTTAGGGTGTAGAGAGCAATATAACGCACCATTTTGAGAGGTATTGTATCTCCCATTATATCACAACCATTAGTCACTCTTAAAGAAATTTAATTCCTCAAGTTTCAATGGTTGAACTTTTTTTGGTTGTTCGTTTATAATCATTAAACAAAACATATTTCATACTATTTTAATTAAAAATCAAATCAATGTGCAACACCCATTTGAACCCAAAACTGCTAGAATGACAAATATGAATCAGACACCAACCACTCAGCCTTGTTAACTACCATATTGAAGTATTTGATTAAACCATTGGTGCAAGGAATATTTAGGATATTTAATTTTTTTGGATAAGAAAACAAATGTTTTTTGTAAATAATTTATTACCATTAAAGTAAATACATATACAAATGTAAATAAAACAGATTAATAATCAGATCCTGAAAATAAAATATTAATCATTTATACATTACATCAAAAGAAAAAGGAGATGAAAAATGCAGCAAAAATTTGGTTAGAATTAAAGAGTTAATTTGGGCGAGTGGAAATGATACTGAACAAAAAAAAAGGTCTGTTTTATTATTGACTGGATTATATACCGACTACCAGCATACTAGGAGCCATGACTGCAATTTAAATTATCTCAAAGGAAGTGCTAAAAAACTCAAAACTAATGAATATTATAAATCCCTAGAATGAGAAAGTAAAATATGAAAAGAAATTCTTTAAACGAACAAAATAAACGAAATGTTATCATTGTCAAGTCAAAAATTTTATTATAGATACCAACCTATGTAATTCCAATAAGATAAGTTGACTCCCAATACTTACCTTTATGAAACTATACTGTAATGGAGAGAGATAGCTCAAATTCTATGTAAAGTAACTATTTCTATAATAAATAACACAAAAAGGGATTAAATATGTTCTGAGAAAAGAGGAGGAAAAACCCCCATTATTGCAGGCAATGTTAATCATGAGGATTTCATGGCTGATTATGTATTGATAATGATGGACAAGGGGTCAGAACCATTATTTTCAAATAAAAGTACACGAGCTTTGTTGAGATTTGAATCCAAAACCACCAGCATGGTAAATACAAGTTGAACACCCTTGGTGCTTATATTTACCAGTATTTAATATATGTATGTACACGTAACTTTCTACTCCTAGTCCATAATACATACTCATTGCTTTGTCTTCCAATCTTGTTTACAATTGAATTTTTTTAAGCCAAGTTTAGCTTTTCCAATGAAAGCATATAGCCATAAGAAAATAAATTATATTAGCCTTTTCCACTCACAATGATCTGCCTAACCCTGCTGGTTTGCCTCTTTTGCAACCAAATGCAATTTTATTTTGCACATTTGTAAAAAATTAAATTGCAAACAACAGACCAAATTGGCAAGGGTAGGCAGAGGATGACAATGGAAACAGGTTTTTCTTCTCCCAGATCTAAATAATCTGTTTTTCTACTTATTAGTTAACATATTTGTATAATTTATCAAACTACAATACCACCAGCTCTGATATTCACAGATTTTATCATTTCTTTCTTCGGTAATAAAATACATTCCAAGGCAAAAACTGGATACTTGTATTTATTTGTCTATGGGCCACCAGAAGTCTCAATTGAAGAAAAGGTAGTGGTGGACCACAATGTATGATGGCTAAAGACGACCATTTTATTACTCTTGTCACATTACGAAACCACCATTTAACAGCTTCCTTGATAGGTAGTAAACTCCAAACGGTCCATAATGAAAGGTCATTCAGTCATAAAAAGCTTTGTGAGAGTAGTCTAATCTCCACTTGAATATTTTTCTTTCCATTAGGTAGACTGGAGATGAGGCCTCGCCCCAATCTACCTAATGAAAAGAAAAATATTGAAATTGGATCTTTAGCTGCAGTAAAGAGGAAGTTTTTCTGGAAGCTGGGGTCCCATTTGATCCATTTATTGGACACCTTCATATGAATGCATGATAATGCTCAACTGCATGTAGCTCGAGTCACCTATTACTTGGAGGATGTTCGATTACCAAAATGAATTGGTCAGCATGTTCTCCTGACATTACTCCCTAAGAACATGATAATGAGACAGGCTAAATTGTTCCTGCCACCAACAGTTTCAAATTGATCTTGTTGAAGAATAGGATTCTATTATACAGGACCAAATCCGATCAATTATTTACTAATTGCTTAGGAGAATTAAGGCCCTACACAAGGCTAAAAGAGGTAATATGAGTTTTTATATTTTTTATGTAGTTCACCACAGATATCAATCCTCGGGGGTGCCGGTGTTTTTGAAAGAAAAAAAAAAAATTGTAAGTTTGTTGGGCTGCTGGATTTGAACCCGGAACCTTTACGTTACAGTGATGAGTGCCGTGTCAACACCTAAACCGTTGCGGCCACCAACGCCCCTGTGTAATATGAGTTATTAAGAGCAAAACCAGGTAATAAATTATTAGTTAAATTTTAATTTGCCATGTTTAAATTAAAAAGCCTTTAAAATTAAATTTTAATCTATCAATAAGCGATTTCCCAGTGTTTTGGTGACTTTTTTCCAAACTATATATATAAACTAAAATTCATTAATTTCTGATCTTGTTTAATTAAGTTTACATTAAAATAAAAATGTTGTAATGAATATAATGATAAAAATGCACATTGTCTGTAATAAACAACAAAATAAGAGTGTCTGGTTTTGAATGGTTTAAGTAGTAAATTAATATTAATAAATTATTAAATTTGGTTCTATTAACTTTGAAAATAATCAGAAATAATGAATATGCTTATAACGTTTATTTCTACATATGAATGGTAAATTTAATTAATTGCAAATATAAATCATTTAGAATTAAACAATATCTAATTATTAACATTATGCTTACATGTATCAGGAAAAATTATATAAAACACCTCACTCACCAGGATAAATTTTGGCATGAGACTAGATAACGTGATAAATATATATCATGTAGTTAGAATGACTACATAAGAAATGTAGTTAGAACATGCAGTTAGAAGACTTACTTCATCAAACAAGTTGAATAAATCACAAGAAAATAAATAAATAAAGATAGAAGAAAAATAAAAATAACTAACCTGAAAATGTGTACCGGGGAACATATTTGGTGGTGGAAAGGGGCCATGAGGCTGAGCGTCGGTGTTAGAATCTACAAGGCAATTAGGAGGCAGTTGTTCTAACCACTGAAACATCAAATTTCCTCAGAGGATATTGTTTTACATTTAATTACATAACATTTAAGCTATCACGTTATAGGGCTACGCCTCGACAGCAACACGATACAGGGACCGTAATAAAAATCTTTTACCCCACTGTCACGAACGTCTGAGCGATTCAAGCGAAAGTTGCCTACCTTGAGCCGGCGATTCGAAGTCGAAGAAGGTGTTGACGGCTGTGGCGAAAATTCGTATTACCGGGCCGAAGGGTTCCAGAACACGGGCGAACTCGATCCGATCTCGGGGTGCTTCTTGATCCACCAAACGAGGGTTGTATAATAGGAGAGACGGAATTTTTGTAAAACCAAATTTATTTTAATGATGAAAACATGACATTACACAAAATTATCTCGATTTAAATTTATTTTATTTTATTTTTTTTTTTTAATTATTATTAAGAAAACAAAAAATCCTGTCATGTTAGTAAGCAATGTAAAAATATGTAAATATTTACATAAAGTCAATAACACGAAACACGAAAAACGCACTGGCATTCTTGCCATGTCTAGGTCTAATATAAAGAAATTATATAAATGATCAAGTTTATTCTATCGGGCTAAACATAGAAATTAATACATCGTATGGTTAAGAGAATGGATGATAAGATTTAATTCCGCCGAGATGCCGGGAGGCTGTCATCACGAGAACTGAGCTTCCAGTAAGGGGAGTAACGGCGCGGCGAAGCACCACGAGGTCCCATTCTGAACAGAAGTAAATAAACGATGTAAACATATATCTCTCGTTAGGAAAATATTGAACTAATAATTTTTCTACTGGGGTGACGGCACCTTTTAGCAGAGGTAGAATCGCAGTTTTTACTTTTACAAATATTATTTGATTATTTCTATTTTTACTTAAATTGCATAGTGTAGTAAAAGGACCCATTACAGAATTTTTCAAAGTAAAAAAATCGGATCAAAAATCAATTTTATCAGTTGTACTTGATTTTAAAAGATCGGTCTTCACAATTAAAAGTTAGTAAGTTAAAAATAGTTGTTTTCAGTTGAAAAAGAATGGTCAAGTTTCGACTGTTGGACTGAGTTGAACATTTGCCTGCAGTTTCATCATCCCTGATCATCTTGCTGCATGTTTCAACAGTTTGCTAAAAGAATGTTTTTGAACTGGCAAAATGCAATTGGCAGGTAAACAGGTGAAAGAAAATGAGAACTATGATCAAGTGCGGTTCAACAGTGAAAAGGTAAATCTGTTAATTTTAACATTTGCCAAGTGCAAATTCGGAGGAAGACACTATTTAAATAAAATGTTAACTAATTTTTGTTTTGTGTTGTAAATATGTTCTTTTTTTAAATTAATTAAATTAATAAAAGCAATTTTTTGAAGAAACGTTTTGATACTTTAGGAATGGGTTCTATTTGAACAAACCATTTTCTTTTAAATTCATACATGTTATAAATTCATACTTTTGAGTGATTTTATGTAATTGTTAATTTATTTCTGTTTAAAACACAACGTATAAGCGACGAGGAGAAGAAATAAGAAAAATAAATTTAAAACGATTTGGGAGACAGTGAAATGATTTCAAACAATTACATTGACTTACCTTGAATGACTTTCATAGCTTTCAAAACCATAGTCACTGTAGTTTCTGCTGAAAAATCAAGTAAATCAGATTGAAAATAGAAACAATTTTAGATTGAAACTACCTGAAATGTGTACTAGCATCTGGCGACCTCCTGCTAAAAATTTCATAATCACTTCTTTCATAGCTACCCGTGGTAGATCTAGCCAAGGCAGTCAAGGAATCCCGTCCCCTGGTGTATTCCCGACTCCTTGTCTCACTACGTGGAAGTGGTCCGTATCTGTCAAAGTCACGATCTTCATCAAACCTCCTATCGTAACTACCAAAATAGTAATCATCCTTCAGATGGTCTGACAGTAGTCTATCTCTAAAGAACGGAGGTGGTGGTGGTGGAATCGGATAGGGGTCTCTTGGACCCCCAAACAGCCTATCTCGGAAACCTCTATCTGGGCCTATAGGTCTTCTGAAACAAAGGATAATCAATACTGACAAAAATAAAAAATTATACCAGATCCTGTCACAAGTCCTGTAATTTTTTGTTCTTACAGAAATTATTGAAAAACCAAAGTAGTTACAATGGATTGGGTTAGTCTTCTGTTAATTTTTTTAAAGTGGGTTTTAAAGCCATTTTAGCCAGACTTTGTTTTCCAGCCTACATAGTGTACTCTTGTGTTTGTTATTTAAGTTCAAAGATGTACTCCCATTTTCTTTTAATACATACAGGGGACCAGATCTTATTTGAGATCCATGCCACTGTTCAGTCACACAGTTTTCTATTGGCTATTATTCCCCTCTTTGAATCAGGATTTACATTCTGTGTGAAACGAGCTTTAATTCCGCCAATGCCGTTCAAATGCAGCTCCATTACTTCCTGAGAAAACTGGCTGTAAACGTTTTTAAACAACTTTTCTCTTTTTGAAAGGTATTAAAGGAAAGACTTAAATGCTAAATAATTTTGAGATTTTATGTGTTTTTTATAGAAAAGGTTTAAAAATTTATTTTCTTCCGTTAAAAAAATTATTAGAATCACTGTCATATTAATTTTTAGGTTTTACATTAGTTTTTGTTTAATACAGTAGTATAAATCGTTGACCTTTCACCTCTACCATACCCATCCCATGGACAGCTTCTTGTTTTGTATGTTTTCCCCTATAAATTGGACAAAGCTAAATGATTTGAGATATAACATTTGTCCTCTTGTAGTTCATTTTCCTACTCCCCTACTTTCAATAACAGGGGGACAAAAAGGATAAAATACTTTGTGTTAATTGCAGCATAAGAGCTGATGGGCTGGTAAGAAAGTGAGAACATGCTTCTACTGGACAGCATGTCACAGAAAAATTATACTGATTCACGTGCTTCAATGAGCTCCATTCTGTATAGATTATTGTTAAATGTATAACAGTTAAACCAACTAAAATAACCATTCCTAAGTTGTTTTTTATGAAACTTTATGAAACTGAATGTTTTTTGCTTTTTTTTAAATGAGAAATTTCAACCTTACTCTCTCAAATAACTTTTACTTGTCAAAGTATCTGCATTGTAAAACAAAATAATAATAACCACTATAAAAAAGGGAAACTAGTTGCTAAGTAGGTTGCATAACTTATATGTCATATTATGTGGTGGAATGAAAGATATAAATTTATATATACCATTTTATAATTTTTTTTTACGAGGGTTCGAAACAGCAGAGGTCTTATAAACCCTCAGGGTGCCGGTGTTTTTGAAAAAAGCCCATTTGTAAGTATGTTGGGTTCGAACCCGGGACCTTTACCTTACAGTAATGAGTGCTGTGTCAAGGACAAAACCTTGCGGCCACCGACACCCCACCATCTTATAATTAATGTTAAGACTATTTACTAAGGGAAAAAACTGCCTTGCTGTAGGCTCCTACCCTAAATGTGTTAACATTTATATGGAAACAATTGCACATATTTAACACTTTGACCACAGCAACGATTTGTAATACTAATCACTACAAAAATGTGAGATTTTTAAAGGCAGAGAGCATTATCATTGTGGAACAACACTTGCATATGGAGGCTTGCTTTATCGTTCTTAAACTACGTAAATAACAAAAGTGTTAATTTTATAGTTACAAAAAGACGACGTTGATTCAACCTGTTCTTGACTACATTGTAACATTGTAAACAAATCACCAAAACTGACATGACTTTCAGGATCTGATATTTCATTTATTTAAAGAAATTACCCTGCAGATTTGGGGCACTCCTTGGACCAGTGACCACCTCGGCCGCATCTACAAGCATAAAGTTATTTTGTTAAAAAAAAAAAAAATTAAAAATGATAAAACCTTTTTGTTTCATAATAATTTCAAAATTAAACTTTATTTAGATGTTTCACTGCCTTTTTATAATGTTAATTAATTTTTTAACACTCGTATTGTCATCATGGCCTTTTCTCTTGTTTTGTCCATTTTTTAATCTACCGAGCAATTTATTCCTCCATTGGGTTTTTCTTGAAGTAAAGTAATTTTCTTTGAAAAATCTTAACAACACTGTAATTGTTAATCCTTTAAAAGAAAAGAAAAAGAAAAAAAAAAACGATACCCCCTCCAACGCAACATTCCAAAACAACTTACTTTTAGTAGGAACTATCTTTTTTTTCTTTCCATCATTTCTATGAAATTGTTATTACACATTTTGTAGATAAAAAGATGCTTGGGATCTAGATTCGCCAATCGCCAATAAAATTTTAATGTTTTCAATCACAATTTACATCTGCCCAATTCTCCCCCCCTCTCCAATTACCATTGTTTCAATATGTTACTCAAAGCCAATTTTTGAATTTAGTCATGAATATAACTGAAGTTAGGAAAACTTTTTTTTCATGGACAGTACTAAGATAGCAAAATGTTTAGTAAAAATCAGCACAAGTTTAACCAATAAAGAAGCTTGACCACTCTATATGTTGCTATCATCAACAGTTGGTTTAAGTTTTTTAAATAGTTTTTTTTTTATTTCATTATTTATTTATATTTTAAGCGGATTTACAGTATAGATCGTGTCAACTCCCAGGGTGTTAGTTTGCAATGTTTTCGTTAGTCTTATTTACGTGAATGCAAAGAAAAATATACATTTTATCAACCTACAATAATCCCACAGTACAATTAGTGTGATGTATATGTAAAATGGCATTGTTACAGATGTAAAGGATACGTATTAAAAACCAACCTGTAGCACTGCTCTGGATCGCCCATTCCTGGTTTTTGTCTGACTCTGCTGGTTGAAACCTGAACCTTGATTGGCTGTCCTTCCAGATCATATCCATTGAGCTCTTTTATAACGTTGTTAACATCAGAAGAAGAAATGTGCTTGATGAAAGAAATCAAATGTAAGAGGTCATATGATTACACTCTTATGACAACTTACCACAAAACCGTAATTTCTCACAATGTCACATTCTACGACAGTGCCAAATTTAGAGAAGAGGGCACGGACTTGAGAAGCCTTGACACCCTCTTTAAGGTTGCCGACAAATATCTTCGTTGTCGGTGTGTTGGGTCCTTTACGACTTGTAGCTGCTTCTACTTTCATCTGCTGATCATTGACAATGGATCCGTTCAAATTCTGTATCGCAGCTCTACCTGCCTCTTCATTTTCCATGTGCTGGAAGAAAACAGGAAAAAGGATGTAAGGAACTCTGGTTACATAGGCCCATACTGTACAAAACAATATTTAACATATTTGCTACATAATTAAAAAGTTGTAGTTTTTAAATTTTCTTTACACAATTAATTAAGGTTTTTAGTTGAGATAAAAAAGTCAGTGTAACGAGCGGGATTCAAACCCATGATCTTCGGTTTGATACGCCGCTGCTCTACCACTTGAGCTATTGTGACCTCGATCCACTCAGACACCAATTTCCTGTCTCAACAGCACCTTTTGAATTTTCCCTCCTTTTTGCCATTTTTCAAATGTCGTGTAATTGGATTGGATTCTCAACAACAAATGAAATTGCCACGGAGAGCTTGTGAAGTATACTCTGTTTGTGCCATTGACTTTTTTTATCACAACTAAAAACCTTTTAATTAATTGGTCAAGCGGACCACAAAATTAGTGAATTTCTTTACACAGTTCATGATAATTGGAAGACAGACTGCTGGAGTTTTTGAATCAGTTTTTTCCCCTCATGATTGAATTTGTATACCAAGCAATGTCCCAAATGAATATTATATGTTTCCATGTAGCACATGTTTTTATTCTAAACTTTACTTTTTGGATGAGTTATGCCTTTCTTAACAGAGAGATTGCTCTTTTCAGACCAAATGCATATCACAACTATATACAATTTTTTCCTTTTCCTGAAAAGAGATTTTAAATATAGTTTCTCCAAGAAGTGTGATTTTTTTTTTTTTTTTATTAACAAAAGGTTTGTTTATTAAACAAAATTTCCTCTCCATTTCGGGGTTTTTCTCACCAGCTTCATGAAACCCATGATGTCTTGTCTTGTCAAGCCTTGTCTTCTCACTTTTCTCTAAAAAATGCCCTATTTTGAGGAGAGACAAGTGAGGGATTTTAATCATAAAACCGCTATGGGAGAGTAAGACTTAGGATTTTCTGATGATGAGTGATTAACAGCCTGAAATATGAGGAAAAAAGAACTGTTTTTGAAATAAACTAACCTTTTATTTAAAAATAAATAAAAAGACAAAGAAAATGTGGCCTCATCAGCAGGTCAAAGGCCCAAAGCAGGAGCTAAAATGATTTGTTGAGTGTCTCTTGAGCCACTTGAGGTTGGTAATATGGACCACGGTCAACACTAAAGTGTATGATTCTACGTCAAATCATAGGCACAATTCTGCACGTGTATGTACAGAACTTCATGTAACTGAGCATATATAATAAAATAACAATCTTTCATTTTAAAAAGATTGAACAAAACATTCACTTCACTATTTATAATTTCTATAAAACAATCTCTTTCAATTGGGCTTTTCTCTCTCTAGAGCCTGTAGTCATCTCTGTAGACGGTATCCACCTGGGGGGTAGACTTTATTTTATATTTATTAGATACTGGAATAAAACTGTATCAAAACTTGGTTTTGGTTGTTGAAAGTCCTCTTGTTCAAGTAAAGTCCTGAATGTCCCAACCTTACCTTCCACCCTTGCAGATCCATTATACAGGTGTGATCTTTCGCCTGCTATTCACCAGCTTCCGTGCGATAGCCTTTGTGAACTGTATATCTGTATTTTGTGTACTTCCGTCCATCTTTGTGATCAATAATGGATCTTGTAATCAGGAGGGGAGGTTAAGGACTCATAATCTAATGATTTGCTGATATGAATCTCTCACTATATCATGATAAATATACATATAGTTACTACAGTAGGTGCTGTACTAGGTCAAAACGATTTCTCCTTTCAAAAACTTCCTGCGTTGAAACAGAGCGAACTTTTTGGTCGAAATGAATCATCATGTCAGACCCACTGGTCAAAATGCATACTCCCATTCACACACAACATTTAAAATTTAAAATACTAACCACAAATCCATAATTTTTAACGACGTCACATTCAACAACCTTCCCATATTTTTCAAAAAGTGGTTTTATGTGTTCAGTCTTTATGCTGTCGGTAAGATTCCCAATGAATATCTTGAACGTACCAACGCTGCTCACCGGCATCTGCAATCAGTGAACACAGTTAAAACTGAGTTATTGCATGAGAACTATTAAAGATTGTATGTATATGTTGAAAAACAAAACAACTACACACATACACACACACATGCGTGCGTGCACATAAAGTGGGAGGTTTATGGCCCGACAAACAGCTAGGCCACCACCAACTATGCATGTTTTCCTTCTTTTTCAAGTCTATTTTTTGTTTTGAATAGCCAATCAAGCATCTCGACTTTGTTACTGACTCTTTTGCAAATACTAAGTTGGTATCCTAAAATGCTAGCCTCTTGTTTGTAGTTTGTAGCAGTTAGTAGGTACCTACTTACCAGATGCTAAAAATCACAGTTACAGCAGTCATTCTGTTGGACTAATAGCTTTGCAGAATTTGGTATCTTGTTTGTATATAAAGGAACAAATTTTTCAAACAAGCACAAAGTAAGCCAATCTCCCCGCAGGTGTCCGTTATGCGGAGAAAAGTTGCTTGATATGTCCCACATAATTGAAGCATGACATACCTTTGCTCCCTGCAGGGTGCAAATAGATATGCCACAAGGTTTAAAATGGTTCAGATACAGCAGCATGATTAACTCCATCAACCCCAAAATTAGATTAGTTTATTATGGTTAACAGGTAAATGGAGTAATATTGAGTACTCCATCTACCAAACAGATTGAGTACGATCAATGGATATAGGTGTGAATGAGTGGGTGGGGAGTGTGTGTTGCAGTATTTTAATTATGCTCAAGGCTGAAATGATGTAGTGGTCTGTTAAAAAAAAAAAAAAAAAACTTCATAAATTTTTGGTAATTTCTAGCAGTGTTAACAGTTGAAACAATTTTCTGTCTGACAATTGACATATATTTCAGGATACAAGTGTCAGATCTACACGTCCTTTAGGCTGGATTATATTTTGTACAGATTTAGTGTTGAAATGAACTAGCTGTCAATAGCACCCGGCAAAGCCTAACCCCGTTTGTATGGAAGCGATGATCTCCTCAGTAGCCAGAGTACTAGCAATTTAGCCGTACAACTAGGTAGGAAACTCGCTAGTGAAGACGCTAGTGTAGAAAGCACGGAGTGACAACCCTGCTGTGTGAAAGTCCAAATACTTACTTTTATTCTCCAGTGATTACACACTTGCCACAGAGTACTCTATATTCCTTGGGACGAGATTAAGCTACCTCCTCCTTTCACGCTAATAAATTACATTCATTCTTACAAATTAACATAAACACAAAAATAAAAGTGATGACATTCACACCCATCAAGTACTCGATATTCCTTCATTTTAACAAATAACAAGGAGGGTTTGAAGAGAAACTGTGATAAATAATCTGGAGTTTTCAGGTTTCAAGTTTTAGACGATTATCTCGAGTTATATCCCCTTTTTTTTTATAGATGAGAAACAGTTTCGGTTGAGACGTAATTGACCTATTTATAATGAAAATATTCTCATAGGGGTTTTACTCAGATAAAAAACAATGAGAGGAGAATAATTTTAAAGCCGGCAATCGATAACAAGGACCGGCGAGTTCATGGATCGTATAAATTCGAATCGTTTTCACAGAGAGGACTTACTTTGGCGTTATGCTGCGAGACGACGGTGAGGGCCAGCGATGCGCGTTTTTGAAATCCTGTCACTTTTTATTTTATCACAGAAGTGAGGAAAGAAAAGTTGAAAACAAAATGGTGACGCCGGTTCCTGGACGATAAAATAACACGATACAGCCGATCACAGACTGCCTCCTCAATCGTACATACTACATCCTCACAGACTGCTACCTTTTCGCGCGTTCCCCACCAAAAGAATTTGATTTATGTTTCCAATTATAAAATATAGCAATAATTCCGTTAATTATTAATTTTTTGAAGTAATGTTTATTCAGTTTTTTTATTTGTCAGTTTCGAACAAAATAATAATACATAATGTTTATTTATTACAAACACACGCTTAGAAATCTAATAACAAAGTAAATGCAAAATATAACAATAAGTAATTATACATAGATGGACAAAATTAATTCACCATCTTTAAATTTTAAAGTATTTAAGTTTATTCATATTTTGCATACCAAAAATAGACTTGTAAAACTAAGACATTTAAAAAGAAAATTTATTACCTCATTCTAACAAACAATTATTGAGAAAAAAAACTTTTTTGCCTTCTTTTATACCTAGTATTCATGTTGTTAAATGCCTTTGCATTCTTTAGAAAAGATTTCTAATAAAATGGTGATGAATTCCTTTCCATTCAAAAAAACAGCTATTTCCAACTATATAGAAGTTCGGCCGTTTAAAACTATAATAAAATTAATTAAGGTTTTTAGTTGAGATAAAAAAGTCCATGGCACGAGCGGGATTCGAACCCATGATCTTCAGCGTAATATGCCAGGCTCTACCTACCGCTTAATTAATTGTAAGATATTAATTGGTCAAGTGGACCACGAAACTAATGAATGGAACTATAATTTACTCTCACTACTCTCATTGACAAAATGATTCATTCAACCAATAACTTTCAAATCTTACAAGTTTTAATTATTCTTTTTCTTCATTCTACAGTGAGGTGTGCAGACAAGTTAAATCTTGATTTATTATGTATAATTTAATTGTTTTTATAAAAATAAAATATTTTTGTATAACATATTTAATTTGCACTTCTGTATATGTACATGTATATACTTCCACATTTAACTTTATATTATTTGCAATTAAAAACTATGGGGTCTATGAGCTTATTTTCCAATTGATTTATTAGGTCATTTTACATCGAATAAAACAAAAAAAGTCCTGTTTTTTGTGTTTATCTCGCCAACTAAGCTCAAGATAAAATCACAAAGAAAATAACGTTTCTAAAGATTAAAGATTTTTAAAAATGAACTTCTCAGACTATAAATTAATCTTTTTAATCAATAAAATTTTATTGAATTGTTTTTCCTTTTTTCAGAAGAGATGTCTCCACACCAACTGTGGAACAATACTCATAAATCCACTAGTTTTCATAGTCTGCTTGACTCATAAATATTAAGCAAAAAGCTGATGTTTTATCACTATATTAATCGCGGGTTACTTCATGTCAACAAATTCAGTGCCATTGAGATTTGAACCTAACACCCTTTCAATGAAGAATCATTGTGTCAATGCCTTAACCATTGCAACCGCAAGTATCTCTTAAAGGTTACTGTTAGTTTACCCTAAAAGTTTTTTTTAACCAGTACTTTATAGTTTATATCCATAATTCATGTATTTATTTTATTTTTATGCTTTGGTCAAAATGTTAGATGTGGTGAATATCCAAAGAAAGGGTTAAAAAATTTCACTAATAATCTGTAAAATCTATTAACTACTTTTTTTTTACGAAATTTAATTTTATTTACAGTACAAGAATAATATTTTTAATAATGCCATATTCTTTCTCCTAATAATCAGCCAGTTTTCTTTCTCTAAAAATTAAAAAAAAAAAATTAATTTCTTTACAAAAATGTTGGATAAAAAATCTTCACTAACTTTAAAATAATTAATCCTTTTATGTAATTTGTTATTGAATCTCCCCAATAATTTTTCTCAACAGCATGTTTCAATTCGGTCGCTAACTCATCATCCCAATCCACCCAGTATAAAAGGCTGGCCACCTTTTCATGCAGTTTTGAATATTGTGGATGTCCTACAATTTCCAGCTTTTGTAGATTATCTGCAAAAAATTTCAAAAGTTTGTAATTTTAAACTGAAAATGTTAACTGTACACCAAAATACCTAAGATGACTTCTATGAGCCCGCTAAGGGAGTGGGTGAACGCTTCAAAGTTACGAATGGCGATCTTGCAGATAGTTTCGACCTGGAATGAGGTGACTTTCTTTTTTGTCAATTTGTCGGGAAGCGTTTCAAGCCAAGTTATAAAGTTTTCATCCCTGTCAATTTTTATCACACTTTAGATAATCGAAATTTATTAAGCAATAAACTTACTTATGAATAAAAACCAAGCTCGGATCAAGAGCAAGAGAGCAAAGAATCTTGAAACAATATGGGGAAAATGGATCCTTGCCCTGGACAGCAGTACTAACAGTCTTTGACAGGAAAAACTTGTGTTCATTGCAGTCTTTCTGTCTGCAAATGTTTTCAACACACAAGGAAAATGAAGCCAGATCATTCTGAGTTAATTTATCATTGGTTCGAAAAAGTGCTGAAAGAAAACAAAATGATAGAAAATAATCTGAGAATGTTACCAAAGAAAGTGATCATACTTTTCAAATAAGGTATCACTAAGTCCCAATGATGTAAATTCCCAAAGAGAAATGTATGCTTTGCCAAAAGCAGGTTTTGAGAAAAGCAAGATAATTCAGCATTCTCTAAGAACTGGGAATTTGGATTTCGACCCTGGTTCATGTTGATGTAGTACGGAAACCTTCCTTCTATCAAATTCTTCACTAAGAGACTGCCATATTTTAGTTTCAGATCCTTGTTCTTTGTAACAGTAAAATATAAGTGAACAACAACAACAGAACTCCTGACATGGTGAAAGTAGGCTTTTTTAAAAATAATTTCAAATAAAGAAAAATATTACTAAATGGTGGTTAAATTGAAACATTATTTTAATATTTTGCTTCACCAGAGAAAAGACAAACTCATATTAAATTTTTAAAACTATACTGTCTTTGTAGTTTGGTAAATTCTTACAGCTTTGGTCTGTCAGACTTATTTTGACTTCTAGCCATCTTTATCAGTAGATTGAAACATGTCTAACAGACCAAAAATGATTGGAAATGGCCAAACTAAGATTACTCTAGGTGCAATATATTTGTGTATTTAACTGCTATTTGTGTTTATAAATTTACAAACAAACCAAAATTGTTCTTCGTTAAACACTTACCTGTTGACCCGACAGATCATTCCTTTCACACATCATCCATAGAGTGTCAAATATTTGTGTAATTGTTCTTAAAAATATTGCATCTTCATTGGAAACACTTGCTGAAAAGGGAAAAATCTCTTATAACATTAATTTCAAGCAAAATTTGTAATATGATTTATTAATATAAAAATTGTTGAAAAAACCAAAATTAAAGCTTTCATTAGAATTAATAGACTTATATCACACTAAGAACTAATTAAATGCACACTGTTTGCAAATAAACAATTATAATAAAATAATGTGATTGAAAAATCTTACTTAAATCGTTCTTGGATTTACAGATGCTGCTGGGAGGACAGATTTCAACGAACATTTGGAAGATCACAGGGATAATTGCATCATACAATTCCTGAAAAATTTCAACTCAATGAGATTCAAAACAGCATAAATATATTACACAAAAACATACCTCAACTGAAACATCTTGATTAACATTTTGATTCAGCATATTTCCTAATAGAGGTGAATCAAAATGCAGGTTGATTGGAGTAAATAAAGGAATCCAGCTATTCTTGATATCCTTGACAGATATGGACCGATGAACTTTCATAGATAATTTTTCGTGTGTATTGTTATAGTCTGAAAAATATTTGCTATTTTAAATCCAATATCAAGGAAGAGCAAAAGAAACATGTTTACCTTTATGATGCTTTAGTAATACAGACAGCAGCATGAGAATTCGTTGTAAGACCTTTGCTCTCCACACCTTGGACCCTTTCCGTGAGTCGAGGTTGAGTAAAAGAGTTCGTGAATCCTCCGACCTTTCTGACACCAGATCCAGAAAGATAAATATAACTTGAAAAGCATAGTTTGCAAACAGCTCTGGCCCGAATTTGAGACAGGTATCCAGGAATTGCAAAGAGTCTTCGCGTATATTTTTATCTATGTGAGTCAGTCCACAAATTAGGTAGGAGTTGATCATATGGTACACGGTCATTCTATTGCTGATGCCCAACTTGGAGAAAACCAACCCAAGAAGTTTGTTCGCACCCTTCCGAACGTCACTTGATTCCGACAAGACAAGCTTCATGATCGCTTCGGTCAATGCCATAAACTCCATGTCAAACTTCTCGGCAGGCATCATGGTGACTAGATGTTTGAGGCCTTCAAGCGCTTCGACTTTTATGCTTGCATTATGGTGCCTCAGCCTAGAAATCAACTCCTGGAAAATACAAATTATAACACATTTGAAGTAACGCAATTTTTGTGAGAAAATAAACTTAAATCTGTAAGTGACACTCTTTCTTAAGTTTGTTGGGTTCTGATAGTTTTGGTCTATCTATCCTCATTTTTTAGGCCTGTCAGATGTGTTTCGGCTTCTCGTCATGGGTTAAAACATATCTAGCAGTTCATAGCACCGAGTTTAGCAGACAGGCAAAAATATTTGTATATGACAAAATTACAAGTTCATCACCCCTTAGACCACCTCAGAGCAATGTCTTAAGCATCATCATTACTAATAATTTTGCTAGTTTAGTCAGTTAGGTTTGTTACAGCTTTTCAATATCAATAGTGGTTAGACAGCATTGCAAGAAGGAAAAACAAAGAAAAATAATAGCAATAATATATTTTGTAGAATTAATCCAATTTATAAAACTGTTTAAAAGAAATATACAATATATAAAATATAACAATATAAAAGCAAAGCTAAGAAAACAAAGAAAAAAATTACTTAAGTATTAATAAGCAAAGTAAGAAAATAACAGTAACTTGACTAATTTCATTATCCTCTTGGCCAATTAATACATTACAATTAAATAAGAAAAATGGCACAAAGGTGGGAAAATTCAAAAGGTTGAGATGGGAAGTTTATGTACAACTTAGTCAATTTCTATTTTGAAAAGAATAAATAAATCAGAGCGAAGTCTCTATCGGAAGTAATTCAAGTACTGTTCAAAATGTCTGTAGTCAGTAATAGAAACTCCCATTTTATAGGCAAGAATTTTGAGAATCAAGTTAAGGATGGTTAGGCTCACCATCTGGCTCCAAGAAAAAAATTCACACTATTTTAAGATATTTAGGATATAATTTATTTAAGATATTAAGACAATTGAAGTTGGTGGATGATAGTGGTTGGTCTGTGCATTTACTCATATATCTGTCCTATTTGTAGAAACTTTACTAATTCACCACTGAATACGTCTTATTGCTAACAGACTAAAATATAAGAATAGACAGGAATAATCTGTAATGATTAAACTATTATTTGATTTATTGATTAATCATCATGCAGGACTCAAGAATAAATCAAAGTACATAATTACAACAGGGTATATAGAACACCCATATTATTTACATTGTACATATTGACAGGCCCAGTAATAAAGATGGTAAGCAGGTGAAACTGCAGGATGCAGGGTTTAGGATATGCAGACTAAAACAATTTTAAACAACCAAAGTTCTTATTATATTTGTTATTAAAATATTTTCGTGGGCAAAAGAACAATTATGCCCATTAATGTGGTCAAAGAGGATCTGTAATGATATATCAAAAACACATCAAACAAACATGTGGTGAAATGTCAAATGTATCTGAAAAGTCTGCCACAAGGATTTTTAGAACTGCAAGAAGAAATTTCATAACACAATTTATTGTTGCAATTACATTGTTCAGGATTTTAGTTTATTTTATCCATCCACTTTTGAAATTTCATTGAAAAAGGTGGATATAAATAAGAAAGAAATAAGAATAAGTAAAAAATTATTGTTCGGAGGTCATAAAAAATTATGTAATGTATTAACAGAATATGCGAAGTTCCTGCAACCAAATAGCAAAAACACATAAAGCAACCACACAAATGCAGATAGGAAGCATAGGAAAGTGTTTAACAAAGCAATATGAAGACAGGCACAAGCGGACCAGAATGATCAGAAAAGAGCCAGTTGCAGGTTCATCAGCCCTGAGGTTTCAAGAGGAAATCTCACGAGACGATGAACCTACTAACAAACCGACAGAGTGCCAAAACACAACTTAAAGATCAGCACTGACAATGTAACAGATCAAAATGATCATATGATAGGTTTATCACCTTACAGGCATCCTGTAAGGCGGATACAACATTTTTCATGTTTACTGAAATTTTGTCTATACTACTCAACTGTTTGACTATGAGATAACATAATACGCTCAAGTGTAGTGCTGGCATATCTTATAGACGGCAGGCGAGGTTTGTGGTGTATGTAATATTACCTCAGGTGTTTCAATGATCTTACATTTTCTACCACCACCAGAAACGGTACTTTTGAAACTATATGGTCTATACCTTAACGGACAATTTGTTTCTGAACAGTAGTTCGCTGGAGTCATGGACTTTAATCTGATCTTTAATGACTATCTTTTTCACTTTGAAGTTGGTGTCTGTCAGATTCTGGCCTTTTGGCAGTATCGTCTTGGCTTCTTTAGTCTTCTTCAGTTTCACTTTGGCCCTCTCCTCCCTGAGCTTTTTCTTGTACGATTTGCCCATCCTAGAGAATAATTTTCTCCCGTAAAACTGAGCCTTAAATTTACAAAGGATAAACTGTAAACTGTAGAGTGTAGACCCCCCAACTCCCCGTAGGCCGTACTAAGACCACGTGTGATAAGCCAAACAACACATACGTCACAACTTTAAACAAATCCAAACATTTCAGTTCAAATTTAATCTATTATTTTACAAATATTTAAATCTATATCATTTTGAAAACCATTATTGTTAAATTTATATTAAGCAATAGTAAAGTTTATTTAAAAAAAAAATTAAAATATCAACAATTGTTCAATTTATTAAACTAACTTTAAATTAAAAGGTGGAAAATGATTTTAATTTTAATCAAATTAATTAATAAACAAACAAAAAACAGCTAAAAAATCAGATTTATCTTTATTTAAGTAATTCAAATTTAGGTGTAATTGAAGTATTGAGACAACCCGTGATAGCCGTTACAAGGGATTTCAATGCTGAACTGTTATCTTGATTCTGTTATCAAACTTGATTTCTCTGACAGTGTACAGTCCGTCATTAATTTTTTAATGTTTATTTGCACTTGGCGATAGATCAAAACGATGGCCTATTTAGAGGTATTTATAATCAAATGCCTTTTTAGGAATTGCGTTTTTGTTTTAAAGTGTGAAAACAAGTTGGTAAACACAAAAGAAAAGTTGTTTTAATACTTAACAGTTTGGATTTGAATTTTTCTTAAGTCCCTTTGAGCTGCAGGTATTTTATGTATTTTACCCTGTTATAGTGGATTGATTTCTTCCTCAGTGGTATGTGTTGTGGTCAGGTTTATGGATTGCAGTAGATGTTAAAATGTTTTAGTAATGTCCTAATGAAATCATAAACTTTCACAGATCTCATCTTGACTTCATCACCAGCTATGGTTCTAATTTTAATCCTAATAAATTAGTAGTTTTAATTTTATTTCTTCTTGCGGTCTGCAAACTGTTGTAATTTGGTTGTTTTCCATAATTTTGCTTTCCCTTGTCTTGCTGTGCTCTGACTTATTACTGCCAATACCACAATAGACCAAGGAAGTATAAAGGCTAAAACAGTCAATCTATGAGTGAAATCAGATTCAAAGTTTATTTTCTGTAAGTCATTTAGAATGATGGAATTGTACGAATTTTGCAACCAAATTTCAAACATTGGTTTCACCGGAGAATTTGTGATTTTTGTTTGTTCCTTTTTATAACATAGAAATGTTTACTTGAGTGGATAATGAGTATACTGATTTTATTTATTCTATGATCTAGGTTTTAGTTTATTAAGCCAAAATAGAGAGCTCAATAGGTAGGTAATACTGTTTTATTTACAGAATGAATACTAATTATATTTCTGTTTAAGCTAAGTTAATGAGTAGTGTGAGAGGGTTGATGACAGAATGTTGAGTACCACATCAACCCTCAATTAGGCATGTAATAGGTGAAAAGGGTGAAAGACTAAATAAGAAAGACTGTAGGTAATGTTCATGGATAGACCATATCGGTTAGGCTAGGTAGACCAAAGCAGTCAGAAAAGACCATGCTGCAAGTGAATTGCTCCTTGAAGATATATCACAAATGAAAATGATCTTTTTAGAAAATTTGTTTAATAAACTTAGCATTAGGCCAGAAGTTCTTTTTAAATCAGTAAAGTAAAGTAATTACAGTCATATAGGAGAGTTGAGCATCCAAAAAAACATTGAGTGTTACGGATGAAGGGTCAGAACCATTTTAATATATATATATATATATAAATATATATATATA
>CM077102.1:34832666-34878785 GCA_039619505.1 Cimex hemipterus
ATATATATATATATATATATATTTATTTATTTTTTTTTTTTTTTTCATAGTTGGTTAAATTAAAATGACATTGGCTACATCCGAATTCATACCCTGAACTTTTTGTGGCAAATACGAGTTTAACCCCTAACCACATGGCCACCACAGTCATCTTTTTTAATCCATAAATTTTATTTGATTGTTTTATCTTTCCTCAGAGGAGACGTCTCACATTCTTTGACTATAAGGAGAATGCCGACTGTGGAAAAATAGCTGAAGCTGTTGGGGTAAAAAAATTGTTACATTATTTATCGTTAGAATTATTGAGCAGAGTTAAAAATTTCTCATTATAGAAAGCTCGAGTTACTTCATGTGCCAGCGGATACGGTCTCATCATACTTGGTGATTCTTCTGGTAATGTTCATATAGTAAATAAGCCGTTTGAGATACGCACATTCCGAGTGTACAACATTAGTGTAACACTCACTGAGCAGAGTCGAACCTGTCCCTATCTTGTTACAATAGGTGTAAGTACAACACAAATTTCTGATCTTTAAAAAAAATGCGATATTGTTTTTATTTTGATAGGAGGATGGTGGAGGGATCAATCCACTCGTCAAGGTTTGGCATGTTGAAAAACTCGATAAAAACGATGTACCTGTTTGTTTGAAAATTATAAAAGCATCCATTCCAAACCATGCTGTAGTTCCGACTTGCTTAACAATATTTGACAATGTTACAATGATGGCAGTCGGTTTCAATGATGGCTCCATCCTTTTGTACAGAGGTATACAACATTGTTTCAGTTTTCTGTGTATGATTATTAAATTTAAAAGGTTTCAGGCGACGTAAAGAGGGAGAGATCAATCAAACAAACAGTTCTTCAAGTGCGTGGCCAAAACCAAGCATCTAGCTTAACAGGCCTTGCTTTGTACCAAAATAAGAAGAGTATCTTACTTTATGCCTCTACTGTCAATTCAACCGAGATGTTTGATGTCTCTCAGAAAGATAAGGAAAAACAAGTTAGTATTATTATGAAAATTTAATATTTAGAAAACATCATTACCTAAATTTATTAAATACAAATATTTGAATTAGATCACACTTGATGATAAAGCTGGCTGTTCTTTAAGATGTTCCGTACTAGCTGAACATGAAGATGAAAACCATTATTTTGTTGCTCGAAAGAAGGTAAAAATTTAATAAAATATTTTTTCTGCAATATCGGTGACAAAAAAAAGGTTTATGAATAAGTATAATTTTGAGATAATAAATGATTGTATACAGGCAGTGTTTTGTTACACGAATGGAAACCTAGGACCTTGCTATGCAGTAGATGGAGAGAAGTTTCTACTGCAGTGGTTTTGTGGTTATTTAGTGATTATCTCAAAAGATTCTCAAACTAATTTAACTCTTGGCCAGGCACACCAATCTAGGTATATTCCACATTAGTATAAACAGTTAGTTATATATACACATATATTGAATTTATCGTATTTAAAAAAATCCTGAGCAAGCTAAATAAAAATTTCATTTACAGAGATGCCGGACAAATTCCATATTTCATAACTATTCTAGATACACTGAACAATATAACTGCGTACCACTCTCAACTGTTTGATGTAATGGCTGTAATTGTCGAATGGGGCTCTATTTATATCCTCTCAACTGATAACAGTCTTTCAATCATAGCTGAAAAAGACCTACAGTCAAAACTCACTCTTCTATTCAAGAAGAACCTCTATGATGTTGCGATAAAGTAATTTTTCCAACCCTATTGGTTAACCATTTTATACAATATTTGCTGTAATTTTTAAGGGTTGCGAAATACAACCAATATGATTCAGACGGCTTAATGGAGATTTTCAGACAGTATGGTGATTACTTATATAGCAAAGGTGACCATAAAGGAGCTATAGAGCAGTACATTAAAACAATAGGAAAATTAGAACCATCGTATGTTATAAGAAAGGTAAATAGTCAACATTAAATAAATTATTTTATAAAAGTAAAACCAATTTATCATTTTCCCCCTAGTATATGGGTTCCCAACAAGTAGAGAATCTTACTACTTATTTACAAGCACTTCATAAGGAAGGCGTTGCAAATGGTGGGCACACAACACTCCTCCTGAATTTCTACACAAAACTCAACAAACCACAACTACTCAAGGAATTCATAATGGTATGGTATTAGTTTCAATTCCAGTAACTGGTAATCATTTGTTTATTTTTTTTATTTGTTCAGACGAAAGATCGAGATGTGGATTTTGATGTGGAAGTCGCTATCGATGTATGTCGGCATGTCTCTTCGGAGGATGCTCTTCTTTTAGCGGAAAAGCACTCCCGGCATGAGTGGTATCTGACGATACAGATCGAAGATCAAAGGAATTATAAAGATGCACTAAACTACATCGCTAAACTGCCTTTTATGGAGGTACGCTTATTCTTTTACAATTTAAAATATATTGTCATCGCCAGCTTACCCATTGGGAGAGGGACAATGACAATGCCCTCTCCTGCCTGAGGATCGAATGTGGCTCAGCTCTCAGGCCTCAGGTGTGCACAAGACTTGCAAAGGGAGCTAGAATGTCTTATTACACAGGTCTATTTTATTTTCAAGATTTTAGTTTCTTAATTACTTCCTCATATTTATTATTTTATTCATATTTTTGTATCATAAGTATATCTTTGATTAATAGTCCCGAGAAATACATAGGGACAACTCAAAGATATTTTTTCCTATTTCTGAGCACATGATATAAACCTATTTAAATTAATAAAGATCTTTTTTATCTTCTTTTTCTGAAGGCTGAATAATGCATTTAGATATTTATTACTAAAGTAAAATACTTTTTATTTGAAATTTTTAAAAAACCCATAATATTCTAGGTATATTCCACATTCGTATAAACAGTTAGTTATATATACACATATATTGAATTTATCGCATTAAAAAAAATCCTGAACAAGCTAAATAAAAATTTTATTTACAGAGATGCCGGACAAATTTCATATTTCATAACCATTCTAGATACACTGAACAATATAACTGTGTACCACTCTCAACTGTTTGATGTAATGTGAAAAATTAAAAACTACATTTAAAACAATAATTAACAATTAAAAATAAAAGGAAGAGCCAGAAGCCAGAAAAGCTGTTGTGTATTAAGAGCGCTGTCATTGGGTGGCCCTCGGAGGGGCTGAATAGAAGAGAAGGGATCAATAGCTGAAAAGGATATTTTATTCATTTGAGTGATAATCCTGGCCCGACTTAGACTAAGCCATGTGCGCTTGATACATGGATGGATTATGTGGCTGCTCGATGTAATTGAATAGTGTCATTCTTTGTTAGAAAGAAAGTAGAAATTCCCCCCAACTAGTGAGTTGGGCTTCATTTCCAATTTTTGGAGGAAACAGAGCTGTATAGATATCTAATTTGTGTTTCTGTTTGTGGATATTGAGAGTGATAGTGAATGTGTAATGTGAGAGGGTCGATAGCAGAATATTGAGTACGTACCTCATCAATCAGATTAGTTATGTAATTTGTGAAAATGGTGCTAGAGGAATGGGTATTCCACCAACTTGAGTGAATTGTAAATAAGAAAGAATGTATTTAAGAGTGAGAGGGTGAATAGTTCGGATTTAAGAACTGATTGCATTGGAGATGCTCAGAAGCACATTTTTTTACACACAGTTTACTGTTGCTTTTATCAACAAGTTTGAGAATAAATTTAATAATACATTTTTAAAAATCTTAATGACTTTTAGTCTTCCATATTAGCTAGAGTGTGAGAGACAAGATTGGTGATATAATTATATGGAGATCGTGAGGTGCGGTCTGATGTGACGTAGGTTTTAGAAAACATTTTCTTTTTAAAAAGATAGTTCCTACTCACAGTAAGTTGTTGTTGAATGAGTCCTATAACCTGATGATGAGCTAAGGACTCGAAATCGGGATCATTGTAAAACAACTTACTGTGAGTAGGAACTATCTTTTTAAAAAGGATTAAACACTGCACTCACTCCAACATTCATCATTTCTAATCATTTTCTTTATCATGTCAACATTTATATCTTTATTGAGATCATCATCAGGGCTCAAAGTGTTTGTTTTCCATGTAGATGTGTCATTCTTGTGAGTCATGTTGAGAGTGCCCGATTGATGATATATATGGATTGAGGTGATCAAAAGGCCAGGGTGATGATGGGAATCGAACGTTTGACTGTGAGAGTCTGACACACTTATTGGCTAACGCAGTCCTCAATTAATTTGTTTTTCAAACTTCCTTAAAAAATAAATAATAATAATAATAATGTTACCTTTATGTCAGTTTTTAAACAACAATTAATTGGCTTTTAGGCAGAAAATATGATGAAGAAATATGGGATAACTTTACTGGAGCATGAGCCAAAGGAAACAACAAAACTTTTGATAAGACTCTGCACTGACTACAAGCCTAGTGATGAGCCTTTAGTTGACAATGTAAATTTTTTTTTAATATATTTTTTTTTAATAAATAAATATACAAAAATAAATATAACATGAAAATTGTTGCAGAATTCTTTAAATGGTTACCTCTACAGAGAAATAAACCATTCTTCTCCAGAATCCTTCATACACTATTTTCTCAATAACTCTGAAATGCTAGTGGAATTCCTTGAAAATCTGATTCAGGTAATGAAATAAATTAATAAATAATAAATAGTTATATGGTAATAAATTTGTCGATCTTTCCCGAACCCTTTGAAATTTTATTGTGCTGTTGTACAGAGTTCTTCACAACTTTCGCCCCAAATCTACACAACACTTTTGGAACATTATTTAGAGGTCTGGTCTGCCCAGAAGGGACATTCGAGAAACGTGTATGATGGGAAGATCATGAGATTGCTCGAGTCAATGGAGCTTGCCAGTGAAAAGCAAGATCTCACCAATGAGAAACTTCAAGCCCTTGTCCTTTGTAAATCTGCAGATTTCAAATCTGGGCTGCTTTATCTTTATGAACAGAATAAAATGTGTGTCATATTTGGTTTCTCAATTTTTGTTTAATTTAAAAGTACACTGGTTGTAGGTTTAAAGCGATTATGAAGTATCATTTGAACGGGAAAGATTATGATTCACTTGTTGCTTTCTGTAAACGCTTTGAACATCAAGAGCCAAATCTTTGGGTTCAAGCGTTATGGTCAGTTACAACACATGAAAATTTGCCACAAGGAATTCTTTCAACTATTTTAAACGCTATTGGTACTTTTAAATATATTTAGTCTTTAATTTTTTAATATATATTAAAACTTCGTATGTTCATTTAAGAAAGAGGAAATTTACTATCAACACTCTTGGTAATCGATGCTCTTAGCCACACACAAAACATACAATTAAAAAATGTTAGGGATTATTTAAAAAAAATACTCGATAATGAAATATCAACATTGACCAAGCAGCAACAAGATGTTGAGAAGTTCCGTAAAGAGATTGGAGAGATTGAAAAGATGATTGAATCCTACAAGACAATGTATGTCTAAGTTAATCTAATTATTGAACAAGTTAATTCAATTTGAAATTTTAGGCCGGCCATTTTTCAAGCTTCTCGGTGTGGGATCTGCAATAAACAGCTGGAGCTGCCGACTGTCCACTTCCTATGTCAACATTCTTTTCACCAACAGTAATTATGTTAACAAATTATTTGAAAAATGGCAAAAAGGAGGGAAACTCAAAAGGTGCGGTTGAGATGGGAAGTTGTTGTCCATATGGATCGAGGTCAAGATAGCTCAAGTGGTAGAGCAGCAGCGTATGTAGTCAAAGATTGTGGGTTCGAATCCCGCTCGTGACACTGACTTTTTTATCTCAACTAAAAACCTTAATTAATTGTAATGTATTAATTGGTAAAGCATAGCACAAAATTAGTGCAAGTAATTATTTTATTTTTCCAAATCCACATCATCTTTCGTGGATGCATTCATATGAGTAATTATTTCTTTAAAAATCCATAAATTGGAGAGAGAAAAATTTAAATTTAGAAAGACAGATTTCATCAGCTTGTAATCATATCATGCCTCTTTTTTCTTTTTCTTTTTTTTTTTAAGCTGCATTGAAAGTTTTGCTGAACACGAGAATGAATGCCCAGCTTGCTTAGAACGAAACAAACAAACAGTGAAAGCGATCAAATCTCAGGTTGAATCAATTATTGACTTATAAATTTTTGACCTGAAATAAATGTTTAATTTTACATAATAGGAAGAAAACACAGATCTCCATGAAATATTCCACAGCCAGTTGGAAAATGCCGAAGATGGTTTTTCTCTTGTTACGGATTACTTAGGTCGAGGGGTTTTCACAAAGCTAAACAATTTCATGGATGCTGAAATGAGTAAGTATTTTTCATATGTTTCTAGAAAATATCAAAAATAATACATTTCACTGCTTTGGTCTGCAAGTCACTTTTCGGTATTTTGCAATTTTTCAGTGATGTTATTATTCAGTGTGTTATAGGCTTATCACTACAGGAATTTATTTAACATTCTTTGTTTCAGATATGTTAGTACAATTTATTGTAAAAGGTTATAATCAGACTAACGAACACAGAAGTGAATCCGTTTACGAACCAAAGCCGAAATCTTCAAGTAGTGTAAGTTCTCATCCTCAAGGAACAGCATCCGTTAACGTGAATCCGTTTGGTGATTATAGTGATGAAGAAGATTCGCAAACAACAAAGCATAATGATGACCTTAAGGTTCCATCCAATCCTTTTGGTGATTATGATGGAGATGATGAAACAGAGATAGACGATTATGATAAAAACCTAAATCCATTTATGTAATTTATAAATTTGTATTGTTATTTTGTAAAATTTATTCACCCACCCATCTTTGTAATATTTTTTAAATTTACTTTTTATAAGTAAAAAGTCTATTAAATTGTATAAATTGAATTTAATATATTTATTGGACCTATTTTGTATGATTTAATCAATTTAATGATCAAATTTGAAAAATAATCAACCTCAGAGTCCTACAATTATTTATTTTATTTTTATTATTATTATGTTTGGTATCATAGGTTGATAGTTTAAAGATATACAATTTAAATAAGTATTAAACTATGATTACAAAATGTTTTTCTAGTGCTAGATGAAGAAAGAAGACTATGAAGGGGGGAATGTATGTTTTACAAGCACTGCAGTCTTTCTGACGTATTGCACTTCCTAGTTCGTTGATGCAATCCTTCATTTAATGAGTCATTATTACATTCCTTTTCTGAGTTTCCTTTGTATCCCAGGTTATCTCCATTAAGCGGTTGCATCACATTCAAAAAGGATACGGATGTTTCTTTCTCTTCATTGCATAACCTACAAATGGGATCATTGTTGAATATACCCATGTTATGTGGATGTTTTATCAGATGCCACTGACCAGTTAATCGTCCTATCACTCCTCTGAGAAAGCACCTCTCCAATTGCAGCAGTGAGTTTGCCAGTACTGGTGAGGGTTGTTTTAGCATATGTTTTTGTTGTCTAGCATCTCTAGGGTTTATACATTTCGCTTTTTGTCTTTTTTGGAACTGTTCTGTGATGGAGGATTCTGTATTTGTTTTTGTGATCCCATGTATACTAGGCCTCATACATATATATGTATATCTTATATTGACTTTATATTTAATATAGTTTATGAATAATCTGGGGAACAAATGGGTACTCTGTGTCTCTAATAGCATCTAATGCTCAACTCCGTCTTTCCACCTTCAAACAGTGGGTACACCCTGCTAATCAAACAAGGCAGAAAAGAGGGATACTGAGGAACAGGAGCTGGATGTTCACCTCCTAAATCCTACAACACACCTTACCCCTCCTCCTATCCTAACCTCAATACTAATCTCACAATCCAGCCCCAATCTAAGGTTTTTCTGCGACATGTTGATGGATGGCACAGGGGAAACTAAACCCCCATGAGTAATCAACCTTATTACACTGGATATCAGGTTCCTTTAGACCTCTTATACTTGTGGGAATCATATGGATATACCAAAAGAAAAAAACACCAGAGGAACCTACAAAGGAAGATCTCAAAAATTTGCATCACCTTCTGCAAATGTGATGGAATCATCAGGACCAAACCACTCAAATAGAAGTGACGGAGAAGATGGAAAAACTACAACTCAACCCAAGAAAATCTCAGGGAATCAGAGGCATAAAATGACAATCGAACAAGCCAAATAAAAAGAGAAGCAAATTCTAAAAGAATCAGAAAAGGGAAAAAAACCCTAACTCTGTCACTGAGGCTGATTACAGACGACTTAATTAATCCCAAAAAGCCAGGGTCAACAACTACCTAAAGTGGTAAAAGGTAGACCTCATCATCAGTGGAAGTGCTTTGAGGACATGTCCCAAAATTTTAAGGGAACAATGTGGAATAAACCATCCTCAACATAGTTTATGGGGAAGGCAACATTTCAGTAAGCCTTCAAAACTTTAGTGAAAAAGAGTTAACAGCCAATCAGAGCAGGGCCATCCTAGTCGAGGTTTGGAGCTGCAACAAAAATTCCAATGGGCTTCAGTTGGAGGAGTAATGGGTCTTTTAAAAAGGGGCTGCTGTCCTGAGAACCAAGGAATGGAAACAGTACCTACTATTTACCTGTCTGAGTAGGCCCCTATAGTGAGATTGTGAGCATGGATCCTGCCTTTTAGGAAGTATGGATATTTCCACTATTCTTGGGCTGATGAAATCCCAAAACAGGTATTAATACGAGGCTGGGAATGGAAGATTGTTAGCCAGAGAGTAAAAAGTAAAGTTCTAACACTTGTGGTAGACATAGATGATGCATACTTTAAGGCTCTAAGCAAAAGCAACTTAAAATTTTATCTTCACTTTGCAATGATAACCGTAAGGTCATCAAAAAAGCAGTAAACACTGATGCTTGAGGGTGCTTTAACACACAACTACAGGCACTTTAATACCAGCAGATTTTTCTCACCCATGGACCCAATCTCCCATTTAACACCTACCAATTATAAAAAAGAAAATAGTTAAAACCTTAGCTAAGCTCAAGGGATATCAAGAAAAATGTGTCACTATAATAAAAATTATATAAATTATTAAAAAAATCAACGCTTGTGCCCTAGAATATCTTAAAAGAGGTTACACTGACAAAAAAAATCCCAAGATCGATAACCAAGTAGCTAGTAAAGCATTAGCAGGTAAAAAGAAAATCACATCAAAACTAGTCCATGAATACAACCAAAATCTCCAAGCCTGTGGAAATCTGATGATATCTTGGGTGTGAGGGCAAAAAGGAATTTCGGGTACCAAAAAGCAGACACAATGATAAGAGGGAACAATTCATTTGCTAGGGCAATACCTTGAGAAGATTTAAATTTATTTTGTCCATTAAGAAATGACCATTCTTATTAAGTAACGTAAAAAGGAACAAAACAAACAAAGGCCTTTTGAAAAAGTTGTATTTATTTTTAAGTTCTTTAACACAGTTATTCACTTATCTGTGTAAGCAAAGCAGTACCTTTAAGGATCCAGTAGCTTTGAGGTTTGTCAGTAGGAAGTAAAACAGCTATGACAAAGTTAGTACTGTGCCCTGTGGTTGAAAGGACACCAGCTCGGATTGACGTTTTGTACAGCGGAGCTTCATAGCGGTTAGCAGGCTGTACACCATGTTTTACCGGCTTTAGTGCAAGCACAGGCAGTTTTGGGTTTATCTCTCCTGATTACAACATTTTAGTCAATTTTGTTTCTTTCATATATTAATTACACATTTACCTGGGTTTGGATCAGTTAGAAGCATTTTGCTCATGTCAAACCTTGCAGCATCAAGGAACAATCCATGAATGAAAACTCCATCTGATGGTGGTTTCAAACCTTTGTATGTCTCAACAACCTATTGTTAACAGAAATACACAGAATTAATTGGCTGGCTATTAATACACATCACTTTTGATATTACATCTTTGTTATATTTTAAATGGAATCTTCGGACATCTTCTTGATCAATGAGTGCCTTCTGTACATAGAAATCTATTTTTAAGCGATCAATGGGAAAGCTATTTTTTCTTGCTGAGGTCTGTAAAACTCCAGTCATAAACCCTTGCGGAAAGAACAAGCCAGGGAGCCAGAAAGATGATGGTGATCCACTTCTTTTCCAAAACTGGCAAACATTCAAATTTGTAATTTTATTCATCAATTGACAAAATCAATCACACAATAATTGCAAATAATTAACCTTTAAAAACTTATTTTTTCTTATGCACACGCTATTTACATTACATAATAGATATTGAAATAACAGCAAATATTTTTTTTATTGTGTTAATTTCAGTGCAGTCTAAGGAATGATAAACAGTAATGAGGTCATTAGCAATCATTTTGGTATGCCTGTTCTCGCTGGATTGGCCTGTCAAACATATTTCAGCATTTCTCCGCCTACAGTGGTGGATCAAAAATAAGGCCAACCGATCATCTCCTGATCATTAATCTCTACTAATCTAGGAGAATTTAACATTTACTACATTTCAATTTAATGGATGTTTTGATGATTAAATTACTCTCATCCAAGGACAAGATAATGTAGATTTATCAAGGTAATTGTGAAAATTTTTGCTTTTTATAGTCCCAGATAAGCTGGATAGCCTCCAGGACTCCATTTTAATGGCCCTGGAAAAAGACTATAGCTAAGGGCGATCAAGATTCTCAGTACTCCTCAGAAATTGGAGTGTTTGAGCTTCACTGGGGCAATGAAAAAAGCCTCATGGTTGCTCCGAAAGTCCTTCTGTATCTAACGCCTACATTGCGACATCTAACACATTGCAACATGCTTCGTGTTGCCACGACCCCTAAATTCAGTTTTGACAAAAAAAATTCTAATCAAAATACATTGTAGAGCATGTTCGTAGAAAGCATCCCAGTTAATGCTGACTTGGTTTACAGAAAATGGTTCAGGAGCTGGCATTTATAGAAAGAGACCAAGGACTAAAAATCATATAAGCCTTGGACAATATGCCACTGTCTTTCAAGTGGCAACTGTAGCTATTGAACACTATGCCATGGATATTAAAATACAATAGAAGAATAGTCATCAACTCAGACAGCCAGGTGACAATTGCCACATAAACGTAAAGTCCAAAATCATTTGGGACTGCATCAGAACCCTGCCAGACATTGGGGAAAATAAATTAGTCTTGTCTGGGTGCCATCAAGGGCAGAGATGCAACGAAAAAACGATTGGCAAGGAAAGTTCGATGAAGATTGGCTCTGAAGCCTTTTGTGGCAAACAACTGCCTGATTAGACAATGGATTACAAATAAGTCCTCTGTTCAATTGGAATGTAGCCCAGGACAGAGGCATGCAGAACAGTTTATCACAGGGCCATCACAGAAACCAATGGCAATCTAGGGCATGCTAGGACTGCTGACTGCATTCTCCAGAGACATATGTGGCAAAAAAAAGCATGTCAAGCAAAATAAGAACAACATAACATGACCTCTGTTGGTGCGAATGCCTATGTAAGTTAAGATTCCTAATCCTAGGAGACAAAAACCAGGGTTTGAAGGACACACACAGGAGCCTTTGAAAAAACTTTGGAGTTTGGTAAGCTTCTAGCTTAAAGAGGAGCTCTAGATTAAAAAAAAAAGATAATGCACACTAGAACAATACTGGTCATGGTACACATGTCGTAAAGAGGCCAGCTCCTATATAACCTAATAAAATGTAATCTAATTCTACAACAGAAACACATGAAAGCCGACAAGTCCACTACTAAAACAGCAAAGACAGATAAACCAAAATGAGTGACACAGGTTACAGGCTCATAACCCTCAGACCTCAAAAACTCTCACTACTTCTTCACTTTCTCTCTCTTTTCAAGTGAAATGAAGCTATCATAGCATTTGTTCTTCTGTTTTAAGTCTCTGACTCTCTGCAGTACTTTTTTCCACAATATGCTACTCTTGTGGGTTCCCCTCCCCCTGAATATATCAAGGTGCAAGTGTTTTTGAATACTCTTGTTGTACCTTGTACACATAAAAATGTTTATATGGCTTTTTTCCTCTAATTAAATTTATAAATAGTCTGTTAGGTTTATTAAATAATAGATTAAAGTAGATATAAATAGATAGGTAGCAACCAAAATAAATTGGAAAAATGACAATGAAGATAGACAAATTAAATTTTTTTTATGTATGATTAAATTTTTTTACACTATTTTATCTACCTTTAAAGCAAATTTAAATCTATTATGATTTGTGTAAATGAAAAGTTACATACGTTTATGAAGTCTAGTCTTAACTGTAGATCATGCGTCCAGCTACCGAGTGGTTTAAGGGAAGGATAAGCACTCCTGTTCCACAGCTTTGGTACCTTTACAAATAATTTTTAATATTTTCCTTTATTAAAAACTAATTTCCTTGACTCACTGTATTGTTTAAAAATGATTTGTAAATTTCTTCTAACGCATCAGACATTACAACAAATCCTTTGATTGCTTTCAATAGGTCGTTTAATGATGTATGTATAATCCTCAGAAGCTTATTGAATCTGTCAATTTCTTGGAACAGGACTGTAGACAATGGAGGCACTCTTCCAGTCTCATCTTGCTGTTAGTTTAAAAATAATAAAAATGAAATGATTTTCATTTGATATAATTGGCATGTTCTTTACTTTAACATGTAATGGAAAAACTTCGTCATCCATGATTTTTGAATCGATGCTCGATTTGATAAATTCTGACAGATCTGATACAATTTCATCACTTGATTTACCCTCTTTTATGCTTGACTCTTTAGGTTGGATTTCCATAATGGTAATCAGAATGTATGCTGTCTCTTTGCTCTAAAAGTGTAGCAATGAAATATACAGATAAAGTATACATTGTTTAGAAATACCTGGAATGTAAGATTAGCATTTTCATGCATTCCAAAAATTTCAGGCTCTTCAAGAAGGGGCATGTTTTCTATGAAATATCTGTAACTCTCCAAATTATTGCAGATATCACTCTCTGGACAGAAATATATTCCTGATGGAGAGTATTTGTAGCCTGAAACATGAATAATTTTAAAACGAATGACCCTTATTTTTGCTACTATGAGTTACCATCCATAAGTGAAGCTGGGGAGAAAAACCCTTTCAGTATTGTTTTTAATGTCCTCTGGTCCCAGATATCAGTGACCCTACCACCATATGTTATTTCACCTGGAGCAAAACAACCATAAATTTATTTTTAAAAAATTCAAATATACAAGTTCAGACCTGTAATGTATTGCAAAGCTTCCCAGGGAATGCCAAATCTTCCCTTTTGGCAATAAAGGTCTAAGTTTAGTAGTGCACATTCCCTGTCACTCTCACTGAACTCATACAAGATGTTCCACCCAAGTGGGCCGAACTTTTTTCGCTCGAGCACAATCGCATGGAAGAAGCACAGGCCAAATATCATCTTACGCCATCGTGAACCCATTGCTATAATACATTGTGTTTATTTGCCCTTAAAAAAGAAAAAAAAATTGACTTACGGTGGTCTCGGAAGAAATTTGGGTCAAGTTCAGCAAAAGCCCTCTTCAAGTTTGCTCTGATTCCTTTAGGAGGTTCGTTAGTTACTTTGACTGCATTTTGTAGAATTGACACAGGGAAGAACTTAGAAGGCATTGAGCTCAGAAACATTCTGAAGTCCTTATGTAACTCGGGTACACAATCAGCAATGTTCAAAAGTATAAATTCAAGCTGAGGCATCCAGGAAGAAGCTAAATGACAATTCTGTAAAAAATAACATTTTAATGAAATTTTCTTTACCTAGATATTAAAAATATAAATTTATTTTTACTTGTAAAAACACCCAATCACCCTTTGTCCTTCCCTTTTCTATCATTTTCTGTGCTATTGGTCCTTGCCCCTGTCCCAAAGAAATGCAATGTGCTCTATCCTTGTAGCCCATTTCAACAGCAAATCTCAAAAATGAACCAACTGGATCACACCCAGTGCTCAGGACAAAAACCAAAGGAGTCAAATTAGAAGTTTCTTTGAACCTAACATTTTCAGTATTAATATCATTAATATTAATTATATTGATCAAAACTTTTTCACACTCACAGTGAATGAAGTGAAATCAATGGGCTCTCAACAAACTGTTTTCCTAAACTTATCTTAATATATTCAGTGATTGCAAATACCGTCTGAAAAATAATAGTAAATATAAAAAAAATCATAAAATGTATCTTTGTTACAATTATTGAAGATAAAACTCAGTTTACCTTTTCTTCTTTTAAACCTTTAATAAGCATAAGCTTCTCAAATAAAGTTAGATCCTTTTCAAAATTCAGATGTGCTATATTAGCAGTTTTCGCACGAGATGGAAAATGGAATATCTAAAAAAAAATAAATAATTAATTAAAATGTGAAGATTATTATTATACAATAAAAATGTGTCATTTTAAAATAAAAAAATTACCACTTTAAGATCGCCAAGTGATATCTTTATAACATTGTGAAGATTTGAAAGAAGGCCTTTGAATGAATGGTGATATTTATCCAAGAAAAAGCAGCTGTTCCAAATTGACTCGGTGAGATTTGCTAAAGGAGGCTTGGGTGGAGCTTTCTAAAACCCAAAGCAATATGCATTTTTTTTTAGAAAATACACAAAAAATTACAATTTTAAACTCACCTGTGTCATGGAAACAGGCCCCCTAACAAAAAACTCCCAGTCAGCTTCGTTGATTTCTCCCAGTTGACGGTGGATGCTTGTACAAAGCAAAAAGCTGAATATGAGTTTATCTTTCTCAAACAGACCATGTGAAACATTATTGTAAATAGCGATAGTTAATGAGTTGATTAAGTTTTCAAGTTTCTTGCTGAACTTGTCTTCATGTGGCTCATTGGTAATACATTGGTTGAAAATCTGCAAAGACCAAGTAAAAGAATTGTTTTGAAATTAATAGCAAAAATAAGTCTAGGCAGTGCATGGCATTGGAGGCCGACAAGTTACATTACCTCTCAGTCCTCACTGCAATAACCCACAAATATTCAAATGCCACTTACTCGGTTAAAATATTTCAGTGAAAACTGATACATTGGGTCAATTTCAGACAATTGTGCTATTACAAAGTAAAGACATGACCCTCTGGCTGCAACTGTCTTATAAACATTTCTCGCAGCAGAAATTTGTATCTCAGTGTCTTCTGATTCAGCTAACCTGGACGCTATTATGGCAGATGTTTCCTAAAATTAACCAAATTTAGAAAATGTCAACTATTAAATAATCATAATATAGTTATACTTTGCTTATATTCAATGTTTCTATGAGTTCTTCATCATCTAGAATATTTCCTTGAGACGTGTAAAGCATTTTAAGAATTTTATCTTCTAAAGCTTTCAATTGTGTTTTGTCTTTATTTATATTTATAATAAGTTCTGTTCTTTGAGCCTCTAAGTCAGGCTTTTCAAGACGAACCACATCCCTGAGTTGAATCAATAAATTAGGTGATTTATTTAGCCATAGAAAACATACTTACACAAGTAATTGCTCTTCCAAACCATTAGGTGTAACAGTGAAATTAACGATAGCCACTTGAATGCAAATATCTGGCAAGTAGTGAGGGTTAGGGAGCTTAGTTGTTATATAAAGCCTGAATTTGTTGTCATACTCCACTTCTGTGTCACCTATTTTCATAAGCATTCTGCCACTCTGTGAAGAGATGGATAACACTCAATAATTTGTGGCTTAAATGTCAATCTAATGGTAATCTTGAATCTTGAAAAATTTACCTGCATGTACGTTCGTTTTTGGAGTATAGGTGATAAACTTGGATCTAAAGTTTCACCAACCTCCCAGATCAGAACCGGCAGGCCTGCCCTTATTGCATTTACGAGAGTTTTCATGAATCCATGATCAGTTAGCTTGACCATTTTTATGTTATTCTCAGCTTCCATGGTTCTGATCCATTGATTTGCCTGTGAAATTAATATTAGTATTCATAAAACAATTAATTAAATACTTAAAAACTTCCTACTTGCTCTTGAGGATCAATCATCAAAGGCCAGCGAATAGTGTTAGTCACAAATATAGCACTTTCGATAGAAACGGTATCTCCAGGGAGGCCACACGAATTCCAAAACCTCACCTCATATGGGTCGGCCAACACAGTAATCAAACTAATAAAATACTTAATAATAAAAAGTTTGAACAAAAAATTAAATTATTTTTTGTCAAACCTGAATGTAGGAGAAAGGGGAATAGCTAACTTAATTATAAGTTTATGCCATTGATTTATCAACTCTTCTCTGTAGTTTACAGTAAAAGGACCAAGATAAGCCACACATCCTGATGCAATTAACACATCACCTATTGTATTCATGATTTCATCTTTAAATGCCTGAAATAGCATTGTTATTAATTTTTAAAAGGATATATATATTTTTTTAGCTTACTTCAACTAGTTGTTCCCAGCGTATTTGTTCATCAACAAGGGCAGAGGTTAAACGTCCAGCTCTGTTTAACCGAGCAGAACATAGATCCATTGCAGCTTCTAAATTTGCTTTATCTTGAACACTTGCATCATATTTGGCTTCTAAAGCTGCAATCTGCTGCTCGACATCTGCAAGATTTTGTTGCTTTGCTCGAAGGATACCCATTATTTGGTTCAATTCTTTTTCTGCTTCTTGCACCCTTTGATTAAACATTGTTATTATCTAAATTTAGAGTTTAATTATAACTTGGATTACTCACTTTTGACGCTTTGGTTCTACTACCCTGAACACACGAGCGTAAGTGTCTACTGCTTTGACCCACATGCACAAGGATCTGCAAGCAAATGACTGGGTTCCAACTGCATCAGGGTTGAAATCATCATTGTCAATAAAAGGTTTTAGTTTTTTCAGCAGAGCATCTGATACATTGTCCTTGTCATACTCTTTCAATTTTTTTAAGAAGTTACCATCACCAAGGACTATTTTGGCAGTGGCCCAATCTTGTCTGTAAAAGGAAGATTTTAAATTTATTTATTTTAAAATAAAGTCTGCAACACACTTTTGGCCTAAGAGAAGGCAGACTGCTTCCATCACAAACTTCACCAAGCTAGGAGGACTTATGAATACTCTAACTTCATTAATTTCACTTTTATTCAATGAATCTAGTGCTTTTGTTGCAGCATCTAGTGCTGGCAGAACAAGGTCTAAGTCCCGTTGTGCATCATCAGACAAATTCTGGCATACTACTGCTTTAGCCTAAAGACACAATACTATTTTTATTTTTCTATTAACATCATAAAAATTATATTATAGAACTATTTGATAATTTGTATACGATTAGTTCAATAAATTATTACCTTGACTATAGCTTCCTCATTTAGTACGACCTGTCGGACTTCATCTGCAGCCGACTTTTCCTTTATCAAAGAACTCATCAATTCTGCAGTTGCTTCTGACTTTTCTTGTAATTGTGGTTCCATTTTGATCAATTGTTCTTGCATAATTGCTACAAGATCATTTGTCTCAAAGATTTTCTGAAAAAAACATTAGTTAGAAGAAGCTCTTCCATACTGTGAAATATTGTGAAATTACCTTCAACCCATTTGCAATTTTATTTCTTGTTCCTTGCAATTGGTCTCTTTTATTTTTAAGCAGTACATCGTATAGTTTAAGTAAATCTAAATAACTGCTTGGTGTCACATAATAATGCCTCCTTTTCTCTTTAAAATATCTTACATTCATCTCTTCAACAGACTAAAAAATAAAAATTAAAAAATTGTCTGTTTTGAAAGACATAATTGTTATAATTTACAGTATGCATTGTATAGAATGCAGAAGCAGCTTTATCAATATACTCTTTTGGTAGAAGTGTCGCTAAGCTGTTTTGAGCGACTGATATAAGAGCTTCTTCAGGCCAGTTGGTGTACCAGTCTATTGTGCAGCAATTGACCAATGATGGAAACATTCTGCACCTTTGTCTAAATCCACAAAAGGATTAATGAGATTTTCATCTTTAGACAAGTCAATTGTTTGATTACCGAAAGGCTTCTCCAATTGGGCTCATACATATAACAAGATGGAGTTTCCTTCTTACTTGGGAAATAAAATAGTCGTAAATGGCATCACGGTTGCTGTCGTTTACTCCAGACGCTTTGGCAGCTGCACGGCATGATACCATAACCCTTTCATATTCATCTCCTTCGAATAGGTTAGAAATTTCTCCTAAATGTTTAATTAAAATTGAAGATATTAGTTTGTTTACAAAAACATTTTGCATATATGACATGTTCTATTGAACATTTTTAATATTTCAAAGTTGACTATGTTGACTCTGTATGATTGTGTTTCCCTCATGGTTAACTGATTAATAAGAAGGCAAACCTGTGTTTAAAATATTATTTATATCTTCCAAATATTCTTCTTGTTGTATTTGAGAGTCAGTAAATAAGAACACAGTTTCCACATTTTCCGCGCCTGCTTTGAAGTACAGCAATCTAAGATCTCCTCGAAATGAATTGAAATCATAGTTTCTTGAAATTTGTATTTGAAAGCATCTATAGGATTTTTAATTGATTTAATAATCATTTTACATTATGTTTTATTTTTATGCTTACGCGCATAGGTTCACATGAGCTGCTAGGTTTGTGAGGGATTGTTTTCCCATGCCACCAACACCCACAAGAAGTGCGTTGCCTCTTTCAACTCTCAATATTCTAGCTAGCCGACATATGTGCTGAACGGCATCCATGAAGAAGATCAAATTCATGTCTTTTCCTTTCACCAAATTGTAATCGACTAAATAATCCTACAATCATGGATATTAGGAAAGAATCAATCATATCTGGTTGAAATGGACAAACCTCGAGGGCAGATTTAAGCTTTGAGATATTAGTAACTTCTTCATAGATTCTATCCTCTTTTGCCAATGGTTTCTGAAAATCGGCAAACAGGAGAACTGGAGGATTTACAATGGGGCCTTCTTCTGGAAGGGAAAGAACATCTTGACCAAAAAATTTTGAACATGTGTCCCTGACTAGCCTGTAGAAATAACTTCTGTCATCTACATCAATTAAACGGTCATGAAAGACCCTCAAACTCTCATGAAAGAAGAGCCTATAAAACCAAGTTGTAAGTTGGAGTAACATTCAATATTGTTCAAATGTTAATATCAAACCTCATCATTTCTTTTGGATCTCTCATTGTATAAGGATTGGCTTGTAATATCCCTTGGATCAACTTACTCAAATCTCTAAGATTAAAGACATAATGCGATTTGGCTGGTGTGGGGAGAAGATCTTCTGATATGGTCTGGTATATGTTTATAGAAGCGAGAACCAAGATTTCTGACAGTGCTTGTATTTCATTTGAAAAATCATCTAAAAATCCTTTTAGAATCGACTAAACCAATCAAAAAGTCAGTAGTTTAGTTGTTAAAACTGTAAGTAATGAATATTAATGTCTGACCTTGAATATCAATCTCAAATTCATCTCAGAGGGTGAAGGAATCAGGAACATAGCAAAGTGTCTAACAAAACGAGGAGTCAAAGGATTTCTTCCCCCACCGGGTGGTGCACAAGCTGTGCACAAAACTACATCTGTTATCTCTTTCCAGTACAGTTTTTCCCTGTCATACATGCCTTTAAAATCTAAAAATTGCCTGTAAAAACAAAAAATGGTAAATAATGAAATTAGAAGATGAGAGAGTTTAGGATACCTCAAAAGTTCAATCGGAGGTTGGGCTCCGTACTGCTCAACTTTAGGCATATTGACATCATCTACAAAAACAATCACCCTTTTGCCAATTGGTGCTCCTAAAACATTCCTTCGCTTCTTTTCTAATTTACTCTCTATCATTTCTTGTGTTCTAGATGAAGAACTTTGCGCTGAAAAATTTATGACAACAGTCTGCCAAACGTCTTTTCTTACTAAAGTGTTCAGTACATCTTTTGCTATAATTGATTTCCCCACTCCTGGACAAAAACAAAAATGTCATCAAAATTAAAATGCTTTCAATAATTTCATTTTTTTACCAGTTCCTCCAGTAAGAAGAACCGGGTAATTTTCTTCAAGTAAATTCTTTATGATAATACCAAATCTTACAGTGTCGAGTGTCGGCACTGTCATTTGAAAGAAAGGAGTGTCACTCGCATAAATAAAAGGCATGACTAGAGTCTGCCAATGTTCTAGTTTTTTGTTTTCAAAATCATAAAAAACTGTCCAGTAATCTAACCCAGGTGGTAGTCTAAAATCGCCAACGTCTTCAAAAAGTCCCCTTATAAATGATTCAAATATCTCTCTCGAATTTTCATCCAAGTTGCCACCAAGTGACCAGAGGTATCCTAACACAAAGCACTGGTGAATGGCTTTTTTGACTGAATCCCAATCTAAATACTTTTCAACCAGAATTTTTGTTTTTAACAATGACTTCAATATTGCACAGAAAGTGCCCATTTTACTTATATCAGGCTAAAAGAATCAAAATAATTAAAAATAGTTGTAATTTATGATCTATTTGTAATTTATTAGACTTACTTGATAAAACACACAAGTGGTATTTTTTTTAATAAAAGCCAACCCTTTAGGAACCCACTCCACAAAAAGTTGTAAAAGTAGGTCTCTCATTTGGTCAGGGAAGGTGCCTTCAAATTGAGTAGTCTTGGCCCAGGATTTCACATAAGGAAGGTATTTGAGGTCTTCTGGGTCTATGTAAACCATACCACAACGAGAAACAGTAGCTGGGGATGCTTGAGCAAGATCTTGCACCTCAAAAAGCATTCTGACCTATTAGACCAAATGGCATTAGTTTACTATTTATAAGCTGTTCGACTTTATTACCCATGGTGTTAATTTAATTCGTTCAGAGTTAGAAAGACAAAGCATTTTATTGTCATCAAGCACTGTATTCAGGTTCTCAACCCAAACTGCATCTACTGGACCATCACAAACAATCCATTGATGCCTCTCCTCCATACACTAGAGAATGTAATAAGTTATAAAATGAAAAGTTCTAGGACTTTACAAAATTTAACTTACGTTCACAGCAGTTCTGACAAAAAACCCAAGTAGTCCATCTTTCCATTCTAACGTGATATGGTTGATTTCTCCAAAAAGTTCTCCCATTGTTATTGATTTGGGATTCAATGTGTACATCGTGACAGGCCTGTAATGTGGGCCTACAGCCTCTTGTTGATATAATCTTGTCAAGGTTCCTTTCAAAACCTAACATTTTCACAATATTAAAATATATTTAATTGTGAACTTTAATGGCAAATTACATTTAAGATAGTTGTCTTTCCACCACCAGTTGGCCCAACTGTCATAACTCCATGTCTAACAAGTATGGTTTCATACAACTGAATTGTCTTCAGGAATGTGATGAATTCGGGTTCGAGGTTCATGCTAAAGACAACAGACTCCATGTGTGTGGAAAAAACACCAAGGTCTGGTGTAGGAATGTCAATCCCTGGGAACAGATCATTTAATATTCCCTACAGAAAAAGTAAATTTTAAATACTGATTCGAACACGATCAATGAATATTTCTGAGGTTTAGAGTAACCTGGAATAAGACTGCATCCTCTGCTATAAACTTTGGTAAGTTAGAGTCTCTTAATGCTCTAATGAGCACAACATCTTCAGCATAATAAGGCTCATCACGTTTGAGGCTTCCTGCCATTGTTAACACACTCTTAACAGCTCTAAAAATTTAATTATTAAAAAATTATTATAGCTTGTAACTATTTTGTAGTAAAATATAATTTTAAAAACAATGTATGATACAAAAAATTATTTATTAATATAAAAAAATTATTTGTAGCTGCATATATTACAAATACATGCATATACTGTTTTTCCTCCTAGTCCCGACACTAACAGTATGGCCAGCTTTGCACCCAGGTTAAATGACCAGAATTTAGAGATGCCCATTGCTGCACTGGGTAGAGAGGTCTCAAGACCATCATCTTGGAACTTTTGGAAGTGGAATAGATCAGTTCATTGACACAAAGAATGTACGTATAGTTGGATATAAAGTTTAGTGGTGTAGTAAGGAAAGAATACACTGGATATATTAGTGGAACCCCACAGTTCCACTCTGTGTGTCAAAAGTGGCTGCAGTAGTGTTGAATATAGAGTTAGTGGAGTACTGTTTAAAAATTGAATTCAGTCTAAAAGTCTTTGTGGCTGGCCAAGTATTCTGTCAAGTTGTGTCAAGTCCTAAGTATTTGACTTTAGTGAAAGCAGGAAGATCCTTGTTGATGTAAAGTGGAGATCATAAAATATTTTTCAATGTGTACACACTTTTTCCACATTCAGTCATTTTGCATCAAGGAGTTGTTGAGTGTTTCAGGTTCATAGGAGTCAGGTTGACTATAGAATTGGCATGTTCCAATGCATTTATAGAAACGGCATCCACATAGATAATAATAATGGTGTTGGGATGTATAAAGTAATCAGTATAATTGGTGCATACAATGGGTCCCTGGGGGGGTAGTATGCCATTTGTATTGGTCTGATATCTAAATATTCGTTGCCACCTCACTATTAAGTTAACGGGTCCATTTAAACCCTGGATAAGGATAAGATAAAGGCTTGGGAGGAAGCGATTAAGTTTGACCAGGATTTGAACCCACAACCTCCAAGTTCGAATCGCACTTGCGACACTAACATTATCTTCTCAACCAAGACGTTAGATAAAAGAATAATTATTTGATATATGTATAATATTAATTCTAAATTATCAAAATAGTTCATATTTCAGTAAACATTTTCCTATAATACAAACATTTGAACTTTTAGTCATAATTAACTATTGTTTGCTTAAAAAATAAAAATTTAAAGATGATTCATTTTTTAGTTTTGCTTAATTAACGATTTATTTTAAAAAGTATTTTTTTTAGCAATATGTATAAATAATATAAATATTGTAGATGGTTTCTCACTTCCAACAGTCCATTCATTACAAATATTAAGTATGAGACATGGTGATATACATTTCATGATTTTGAAGTCATTTTATAAATGCAATGAATTGCCAAGGCCTACTAAAGTGATTACTAAACAATTTGTTCATTATTAAATTTTTATTTTATGATTAGGCTAGGAGAACAAAAGTATACATTCTTTTTTTTTTAACACATGTCAGTTGTCAGTAATCCCAGTTGGAAAGTTAAATTTAAAATTCATTTTCAAATTTTTTAAAAGTTTTTATCAAGGAAAGAAAAAAATTTGGCCAAAGCAGAACAAAGGTAATTTTAGAAATATACTAAAAGAGGGTAAAAATAACCTCATTCCAAAGTCGTAATGATCTTGCTGTGAAAGTTGTTCACTGCATAGCTTATACATGTTGACCATCTTTTGTGCAAGATTTTTTGATGACTCAAATCCTTCTGAATACAATATCACTTCAGCTATGAGAGTATAATCAGGAACCATCATAGCAAAAGGTCGAAAAACTGATTTTAAGTTGTCTGGAAGCTCTGTTCTTCCGGCATAACCAGGGTTCATTGTGATAAAAGTTGCACATTGTGGTTGTAGTTTAATTTCTCTTCTTTCGAACATAAACCTGAAACAAACAACAAATTAAAATTTAAATACTGGATCACTTACGGCATTCTTACTTTTTCAGCTTTGCCAACTTGGCATTTCGAATTGTTATTAACTGTTGCGCTATAACAGATAAAACTTCAATATCTATTCTATTGAATTCGTCAAAACAACACCAAGATCCACACTGGGCTAGTCCAGAGAAAAATCGGCCCATCATCTAAAAATTGTGTTATATTTGTATTTCTTATTTTTATTTTACAAATTTGGCTCAGTTTACTTTATAATCTAAGCCTTCTGAACAGTTGAATACAACGCATTGAATCGCTAAAGCTTTAGCTAAGTCTTTTGTTGTTTCAGTTTTACCAGTTCCTGCAGGCCCGGCTGGTGCACCGCCTATAATATTGCAGCAATTAAAAAAAAATATAATTGAAAATTTTCTATTAACCTACCTAAATCCAACTGAAGGGCACCCATGAGACATAAATAACATTTGTCAGTAAGTGGTGTCAACACAAGTCTGCCAGATGCGCCAAGATATTCATAATTGTATATATGTCTTGAACTGGCCATGCAAGCGACGCAGTTATCAATTTTCTTCTCCCAGTAATATCGAAATTGTTTTATCCATTCAAAATTTGATCTGTAAATAGTATTTAAAAAAGTCAAAAGCCCTAAGATAAAACTTATTTTGAGTATTTACACAGAGTGGATGTGGTTGTGCACCAGTGAGGAAACTATATCCCTTGAGTGTACGTCAAGGGTAATTAAAGCCCCAAGAATGTTTCGTTGCAATTTTGTCAGTTCCCCGCGGACCATTGTGGCCAAATCGTTGAGCTCATCAAAACATTTCTTCTCAAGAATGTGAACTGCCTCCTCACGATATTTGTACTCGATGGTAAGTGCCGAGTGTACATCCCTGACCCACATTACTTGTGATATTGTGAGGATGAGCTAAAAATAACATTAAAATTTTTATTACTTTTTTAGAGAGCTAGTATGTTTTAAAAAACAAGTGTTAAAAAAATATGATTTTCGTACTTTATTACATGCATTTAACAATTTTTGTATTCCACACATACCTGAGAGGAATGGTTTAAAACCCATTCAGTTCTCTGTTTGATAATGAAATCCCGGAGGCAGTTTTTCATCAGACTCCACATTGAGAAAAACATGGACTCTTCTACTTTTCCAAGCCAATCTTCCACATTTCCTCGCGCTTTAAGCCCCTGTAAAAGTTCTCCTTATTACATGTTTCAGTGGTTAATGTATTTTCTAGGACCTTTCCAAGGCCCACTCGCTCCCCTTCTGGCGAAATCATTGCTTTTATGTCATTCGTCAATTGAGTTAAATCTTTTTCATCAGATTTATCTACTTTTGGATTTGAATCATCAACATTTTTTAGTCCAAACTCCAATTTGGATATAGCATCAAAACACTTGCGAAGGTGAGGTTGAACAGCATGAGGATTTCTTGTCTAAAAAAAGAGAGAAAAACAGCTTTAAAGTTGTATTTTATTTTTTATTTTTATTCTTTCTTTCTTCCTTTATTTTTAATATTAAAGTACCTGAGCCAGAATTTCAAGGAGCTCTTCATTGGACAAGAAGTAAAATCTTGGAAAAACCATCCTCTTTGATTCCAAATATGCTTCCAGACATTTCATTATCTGTTCTAGCAGTTTGTTATTATTCTTGAATATGTCATAAGTACCTTCAGTTGTACAAGCAGGGAAAGCCAGTGCATTCTATGATTGAAAAAAATAATATTTAAAAAGTTTGTTTTTAAGTAATTTTATTTCAATTAAGATACCTTGGCTGTTTTTCTCATGATCATTTTCCATGATTTATCAACCGTTTGAAACTGCTTGGCTTCAGCTGGAAGTTGTCTTTGTATATCTGGTGCTGAAAAGATAGGCTCTAAATAAAGCCAGTTTTTCTGGCATGTCAACCACTCATCCTGAATAACAAAACCAAAAATGTAATGAAATAATGTTAAAAATAATTTAACCAATATTAAAATGTACCAATGTCTTTGTGAATATGTCGACTCGTCGAATCCAGTCATCGACTTTGTGCTTGATTGGGCCAACATTCCTAGAACTGATCATGGTACTCAGATTAATGTTGGTTTCATCTAATGCTAGCTGTATTTCTTCAACGCCCCCCAAAATATAAATGTCCTTTGCATCTTTATATTTTGTTAGAGGCAACTCCAGTGTCTTCCATATGTCTTCAGTCTGAAATTGTTTTCATTAGTTACTATTATTAAAATGTAATTTATAATTAATATACCTTCTTTAGCAAGTCCTCCAGTCCAGCCTCAGAGGTGGCCTGAGCTGAAATTTCTGTAAGTTTTTCATGATACTTGTAAATATTGAGTTGTTCTAGCTGCTCTAGAGTAATTGGTTTATCTGTGTCAATCTTTTGATTCAGTATTTGTTCAATTCTCGACCAATGCCTTTGTTTCAAATCTGGATTTGTCAGAGTGGTGATTGTCGGCAGCTATCAAATTTTGAATATTAATTTCAAAACCAAGTTGATAGAAATTTTTTCAAGAATTACCTTATCTCTCATCTTTTCGACTTTTTCCTTTAGAGCAGGGACTATGTCATTTTGCGGTATCCCTTTTTCATATTTGTATATGTTCTTAAAGTAGCGTGCGATAATATTTTGAATATCTTCAGGGTTCAACTCAGAAAATGGACAAGTCGTCCAGTTAGCAGTGTCTTCCTCCCAAGATGCACTATCTTGCCAAAGAGCTTTTCTCAAATTCAAGTCATTAATGACTTCCTCTAATGTCTCAAAGCGATACATTTCAACCTTAAATTTTAATATTAATTATCAATTGGCTGGAAAAAAATTTTTCCATTCTATGGGACTTACTTTGCATTGTTTTTGGTAATTTTTAAGGGTTTCTGCCTTTTCCATTATTCCTTCAAGTTTTTCTAAATATGAGCTTAATGCATTATCAACATATCTCTTTTCTGATTTCTCATCTATTAGCCATGGTTCCTGAAAGTATTTTTTAAATATTTGGTAAACCCAATTATCAATTACAATAAAATCACAATAAAAGTAACTTTTTATTGCTCTTTTATGTTTCTAAAGATTGTTAACAGTTACTATAAGTATAGAAAATATCAAAATTTAGATAAACATTTAATATAAATTAGTTTGAACAAAACTTCTGGACAGAAAATTGATCTATGAGCAACTTTCCATCAAAATTTTGGTTAATATGTTATAAATGTCAATGTCAATGTATATAATATGTACATACACTCTAGACATACCCAAATAAGATTTCTTATAACCAGTACTTCATCCATCAAAATTTTAATGTCAACTGCGATAGTGTCATTGAATTTTTTAAGTATGAGTTCTTTCTTTGACAGAACATCTTCAATTGTATTCCTAAGCATGCTCAATTTCTCAGCATATTCCTATTTCAAAAAGATGTCATTAAATGTGTCTCATAGATTTTGTTTTTAAATGATACATACATAGAACATGTCTTCAGATTGTGAGGATATCGGCACATGGAATTCTTCCAGTAAATCATATAGATCCCTTAGATATTCTAATTCCTGCTCCATTTCTTCAACCTGCGAATTTATTAAAATTAATGTTTAAATCAGGAATAAATGCTTGCTTGTATAAATTGTGATTTATTTCACACCCGTTCTTTGATCTGTTCTAGATACTGCAGATATTCTACAAAGTTTATGGTAACGACTGGCTCAGTCAGGAGGTAAGCTTTGGACCTTTGTGCTTCTTGAGTTAATGCCTCTACCTTTTCCCGGCCAATTCTAAAGCGAAACAAATTTTTTGACTTATTTGCTAGACACGCATATATACTTTTTTCTCAGGTAAACCTCGGTAAATAGATCTGCAGCAGTCTCAGCAACTGTCGGGCAATTGGAATTGTCATTATCCTAAAGGAGCTGAACACAACCTGGTAGACACCCAGCGATTGTTCACGTACAACACTTTCTAACAGGTTCTTATGATCAATTAACGTTAGAAACAGCTGCCTAAAGGCTTCCAAACCTGAAAAATTATTGAAATTGTATTTTTCATTTCAGGATAACAGATTCTAAGAGAGCTCACTCCTCTGATTTTTAATTGAATCAGGATCAATTTGTTTATTTCCTCTTGTCATCTGTACGAGTGGTTCAAAATTGGATGCATACAATTTCAGCGCCTCAGAGTTATGGTACAGTTTTTTCAAGATTGACTTTTTTCTTTTTTCGATACATTTGTCAATGGACAGTACAAACTCTTTATTTGGGCCATAACCACAAAGCCTTTCTTCTTGAAAATCACAAATGGTTGGCCTGGTGAACACCTCAAAATGGGGATCACCTTGGAATGTCTTCACAGCAAGAACAGTGGAAATCCACTTATTTATTACTGTGCTTACGCTGTTTATCCAATCTTCGGGCTCTGGATACAGTTCGACATTCGTTTCCCCCATAAGAAGATTAACAAGAAAGAGAGGATTCTATAAAAGAGAAAATAATGAAAGTTGGCATAAAACCTAAGAAAATACAGCCAACACACCTTAGGGTCTTCGGTTCTGGCATTTTCAACAATTAGAGAGGGAGGAACGTTTTCTAACATTGGCAACTCAGGAAGATATTTGATGTGATTGCACAGTGTCATTTTTAAGATTTTTAGCGACCTTCTTAGGAGTTTAATCAAAAACGCTTGAACCAAATAATCTGCAACTCCTAGGCATCTACAAAAGATGAATGTGAAATATAAAAATATCAAAAAGGACAAAAATTGCTGAATTTACCTTGAAATCTTTATACACTGTTTTTTCTTTGCTCTTCTATCATCAAATGACATCTTGTAGCGTCCATCCTCTGTTGTTTCAATGCCAATCATTGCTGCAGTGCCTGTTAAAACAAAGAGTACTTATTTAGTATTTTATAAATGCTAGAGAAAATTGAAAATTACAAAAAAAGCTTGTACCTATGAGTGTTGAATCAACTTTCAAGTTGCTGTCGTCAGGCGTAAATCCCATTTCCAGCAAATCTCCGTGACTACTGTTGTCAAGAATTTGCTTAATCAACTGTCTTGACTCGCTCAATTTGGTTTGTACTTGATTGATTTGTTCGATCTGAAAAAAATCAAGTTAAAATATAATTAAGACTCAGAAGATAAATGACTCACCTGAATATTCATGAATTCTTCCAAATTGAGTTTTTCCAAGCCAGAACTCACGAAGAATGACTCCTTGGAAAGGGACTCGCATACACTTTGAGTCTGCTGAAGAGCATTTCGGAGTTCAGGCCTCACCATAATCAATGAGGCCTCTAGCGAAGTTTGATTTTCAACAAACTTCCTAGTTGTGATTTTTTTCCTCCAGAGAGTGAAATATTTGTAGAGTTGAAACTGCCAAAAAGTCCTTGTCTGCAAAATTTTATAATTATAATAAATTTGGTCTAAAGTGATTTTTGTTTTTTTCTTTTTGAAATTCAATTGAATTTTAACCTACCTTAATCAACTCAACCCAATTTGAATAATCAATATCCCACTCGTCCATTGTGTAAAAGGTGGATTCTCCATATACACACTGAATAACACCTTGATTACTCATTGTTAAGAAATGTTTTCCAGCTGTTCCTGAGACATCATAAAATGAAACAATCCTGCAAATGAAATTTCTGTTACAGTCATTTGATAATTAAATTTACAATTTACGCACTGGTAGCAAAAAGGGTGGAAATTAATGTCTTCTTTGGAAAGAGCGTATACCAAATAAATGAATCCTGATGTTGGTTCTACTCTCATCCTCGCTATCAAATCCCTCATATGCACAATACCCCGAAGCTTCCCCAAATCTGATATTTCATCTTCCATTTTTTTTAGCTCTTGTTCTCCTTTGTCCTCCACAACTTTCCTCTTCTTAGGCAACTTATGATACGTGACTAAAATACAATCACAAATTAGAAAAAGAATTTTCTTTTCCCTAATTTATTTTCAACCTCTTGGGCCAACCGTCTTCAGCACAATTTCAGGTGAGTCTTTGTCCGCGATTACTTTAGAAGGTTTCCCTTCAGGTTTTTGCCTCAAACATTGCAACAAGCCAGGCTAAAATGTAGTTGATTGTTATGGATTATATATATATATATATATATATATATATATATATATATATATATGTGTGTGTGTGTGTGTGTATACATATAAAATCTACGCCAATTACCAAAGGTTCAGGTTTATTATCATTCTTTTCCAAAAGCTTTTCGAGATTCGGATGAGGAGTGATAAAATGTGTTTCAGGGATTTTCCTGCAATCGGTTGATTTTATTTATGAATTATTTCTTTCATTACAAACCCAAATTGATTATATTGTTAAATATACAAACCTTGATTCAAGATCAGCATGAATTGTAATCAACCTGTTCAACAGGTATTCCGGCAACTCACGTTTGTCTTTGTGTGACTTTTGTTTAGCCATGTTTTTATGTAAATATAACTTTTTCAAAAGTCAAAAATGTATAACACTAATAAATAAAAAATATTCTTTCATTCAACATAAAAATGAACACATGGAATAACAACTGAAAGAATAAATGTTTTGTCATATAATTTTAAAAATTAATATGTTTCTCTTTTATATTTATCATATTTGAAAATTTTTTCTTACTCTCAGATATGTGTTGTCACAAGATCTCAAGTGTTCATTAAAAAAAAAGAAAAAAAAATATGCCATGAATCTATCCATTTATTTTCATCACTTAACCTATACTCATATTAGGTTAAGAAATATTTTAAAATAAAAGTTAATATGGAGGTTTACATTTCGTTATAGCTTTTGTGAATAAAAATACAAATAAATAATGATAATTTTAAATGATTAAGAACAAAGACTAGTACCTAAACTTGAACATAAGGAATTAATATTATATTTCTATGTGTTATAACTACAAAGTATGCAATTTTTTTCAAACTAAATTAATAAAGGCTGGTTATAGCTCTTTTCTAAAAGCTTTTTGAAATTGGGATTGAGTGATAAAATGTGTTCAGTGGAGTTTCCTGCAAATTTAAAAATTGAATATTTTTCGCATAAAACCCAATGGTTGATTTTATTTGTGAACTATTACTTTCATTGCAAATATTCACATAGTTTATATGTATTATAACTACAAATTATAAATTACACTTGGTTCACCGTTACATTGGTTCTATTATACGATATTAATAATAAATAATTCAATTTCATGTAATGCGCCTTTTTGATAAAATTGTTTTATTTTAACATATTTATTACATTTGTTAAACTTGTAGTGTATTGAAAAATTTTTTTATATTACAAAGCTCAAAATCATTAATATATCAAATTGGACCTTATATTAGACTTAAATTAATGAACAAAATATAATGTTATTTTGCCATGTGTTTAAGGGAAAAATAAAATAGGTATATTAATTATTGTTCAATAAATTATAAATTCAGATAAATTAAACAAAATGGTTGATAATGTTAATAAAATTTGTCATAAATAACAGCCAATTTTTTTAGTTTTTCAGTGTAATTACAAGTAGAAAATTTTCTTTCCTAACTTTATTATTTGAAGCTTTACAGCAGTTTTAAGTTTACTACTTGATCATAATAAAATACTGTTATGTTGTAAATTATGATAATATGAACATGTACATTTACATTTTGCTTAGCAATCATTTGTATAAAAATCATCATTATATTTTGCATAATACTGTATTTAAATGGACATACCTACATCACCCTATTGATAATTTTAACTTATGCTTAAGCATTATGTTAAAATAAACTCTCTTTTGAGTTTGTTTTTATGTAAAACAGTTCTCATAAACAGTTATTTACTTGTAACTAAGTTACACGAGGTCTAAGGTTTCTATTTGTATGGTGTTCAGGCTTTGTTACTTAATCTATAGTGATGAACTTTAAACCTATACATCTGGAAACTATTTTAATAATAGTAATACTTTTCTACTTGTTTTAAGCTCTCCATATCCCATATAAAACTTCATGAGAACTAATTGATATTATATAATAAATTAGATCCGCATCATAAATTAATTTTTAAACAAAATATGTTCATTAACAACTAAATATGACATTTGTAGAATATACTATGTTCAGTTGTTTATCTATTCCACAGTCTAGTCTTAGAATGAAAAATCAATTTTACATAACTTATGTTAACATCATAATCTATCATATAATACATATTACATATCATGAAGGTAAAATAAATATTGACAATTTGAAATATTTCTATTTGTTGCTGAAAATTGTCTATGGATATAAATCAAGGGAAATGTTGTTCTAAGAGTTCTCTTTTTTCATCTTCTTTACTTGAAAATATTTTCAAAAATCAGTCACTGTATGTAGAGTGAAAACAACACTAGTCTTATTATTTTCTAAATTTGCCAATTATTCAAAATTTGAAACTAAAATCATATTTTTAAATTAAAAAGTAAAAATAAAAATGTGATCATTACATTGTGCTTAGCCCTTAAATTATTAATTTAGTCCTTAATTAATTGAGCACTAAACTGTTAAAATTTGCTTTTATTCAGCAGGCGAGAGCCATTTCCACATTCCCTCCTTGATATTTATTTCACTTCCTTCTAAGACATAAATATAACTATAAAGCAATCAGTGATGAAACGGATTTAATATACACAGATTGACAAAATTAGTTTAAAAAGACTTTAGTGTGTTTACAGTAAAAACTTGTGTACAACTACAATTTATTGTGAATCTTCTTTCAGTGAAAATATAATATAGTTCAAGGAACAAATTAACAGCAAAGCTTGGTGAGGCATGGCAAAGCTAATACGTCCAACTACATTTGATTAAAATACATATTTGGTTCTTGCTTTATTGACAAATCAGCGTCAGTTATGAGGGAGTTGAAACACTTGTTTTCCTGAAATTGTAAAATTAAGTTAAGGAGGGATTTTATTAATGGGTGGATGAATCATTAGGTAATTAAATACAACTAACTTCATTGGCATTATTTACAGTATCCAATAGGCCATCAGCAAATGAGCAATCTTCAAACAGATCAAAGGTATCGCCGTCAAAATCAATATTGTATTTTGAGAAAGGCTGAAAAATTATTTGTAAAAATGAAATGTTTATTTAAAAAAATCAGCAATGAAAAAAGTACCTCTTTCAAGGCTTCTAAGTTGCTGAAAAGTGTAGGTTCTATATCACTACAGGTATCTTGATTCTGAAAATAGTTTAACTTAATACTGTTCAGTTATTGATTAAAAAAATCCTGTTTTATTTTTTGGGTGTTTAATAAAAAGTAGAAAACAATTCTGACGTATGCACATCTCAGCCTGAGAAAGGTACTACAATAGTACCAAAATGTTACTAGTCACAAAAAGTGTTTACTGCTTTTTTAATACACCTCTGGCCTCTAAACGCAAATCCTAATAACAAGACTGTTACTAAGCCTACTATTATTTCCTGAGGGAAAAATTAATGTATTTAAAGGAATGTTTTAATCTAATACATCTCCAAAAACCTAAGAAAAGAGGGTAAAATTTATTAAAAAAAAAAAAATGTTCCAAAGATGAAAATTAAATTCATTCTAATAATATAATAAGGAATTTGTTGATAAAAATAAAACATACTTTTTTTTTAAAATTAACATCATGTTAAATGAAATGACTGTATAAATTGGTAACAAACTCATGTTTTAATCTGTGTTAAGCAAATTAAAAACAAATAAAAAAAAAAAATTAAAAAAATACCTCTTGAGTTTCAATTTCACTTTTGATAGAGGTGACCTGCTGTTCATTTTGTATTTCGACTTCAACTGAAACTGGTTTGTCTTCTTGGCTGTTGAGAGGAGCCATGCCAAAGCTGTTCAAAACAGCACAAGAAGACTGTTCATCGTGGTTCACAAGACTGAAATCTTTCTTGGCGTTCAACTCCTGGTTTGGCAAGAAGATGATCGGCTCTACCTTGTTCTCAGGCCAGCTTGCTTTTTCGAAGAGATCCTCCTTTTCAGGCCGCGTCGACTCACCATGGATGTAGAGGAATTCAATGGGATTCTCACTGTTGTTAGTATAAGCGTCAAGAGGTGGAACAACCTCAGGGGCCATTGCATTTTCCGGCTGGGCCAGATTTGCCTTCGAACCAATACTTTCAAACAAAATCCTTCCTCTGGCCTGGCGCACACTTGGCTGTGTTTTAGTAAAAACAACTGCAGTTCTTCCATTTTTGTTTTCTTAAGAAAAAACAAATCGTTAGGCTAAAGCCTGAATAAAGCTCAACAGAATACATTCTTAAAACCCCCATCCAGTAGTTTATAGGATACAGGGCAAAAATGAAAATTATTTATAAATGAATCCTTCATTTTAAGAAAAAATATTGTAACCTTTGTAAGTTGGGAAATTGTGATCTTAATATTAACCTCATGAAAAAATAAAACAAATCATTAACAAATGTTACAATTTAACAAACTAATATCAGTTCATCACAAATTTACATATATACAAATAATACATAATGAACTTACGTGCAACATTATCATAAGCATCAAAGTCTATTTCTTTTTTAACCTCATTAATAAGATCTGGTTTGGCAAAATTGAGCGCTTGATAATAATCAAAAACATTTGCACCGTTTGCACCTATATGTTGAAAAAATTGCACATTAATTTATTAAAAATTCAAAATTATTTGTCATAATAACCTTCAAAACTTTCAACCACTTGTGGGTTGAGCCCAGCCGGAAGGACAAGAGTTTGAACTTTTCCTGTTGAATCCTTTTTTTGAATCACTGTAGATACAATTGGAAACTGCAACCGAGTATTTTATGTGCTTTAGTTATAGAAACTCTTCTATTCTTGTCTACCGAACTTCACCTTATGCGACAGAGAATTGTTAGCATTCTGAATAAAATATTTAGAGATATCACTGTTGGAAGGATGGACAAGGGCATATTCGTTGTTGTTGACTATCGCTTTACAGATCTTTGGCTGAGATTCTCCTGCTTGGTAGAACAGAACAAAAGGGACTTGCCCAATTTCATTTAGCTGGTTCATAGCCTCTGTAGCATTGTGCTTTATTATTGTCAGAATCTCATTTTCTTGCTAAAATTGAAAACTTTGCAACTTAATACAATGAAAACTTTTAAGTAGAACAAAATAACTGACATTATTTTCTTGGAATTGGTTAATGGCATTAGTAGGAATATCAGTCTTAGGAGGCATGCTTGGGTTTTTGATCTCTTGGGATATAGGAAGGTGGTATATGACATTGTTAGACTCATCCACTAAAGTACACCTACACAAAATAGAGTTAAGTTCGAGCATGCTTATTTAATTATTTTTATAAACTTACTGTGTTTCTTTAATATTACTGCTTGGTGTACTTTCTGAACTTGGAGACCTTCTAGAAAACTTAACAATTATATTATGAGCTGATTCCATATGACTAATGTATAGATTTTGTTTGGCAAAGCTCAAATTGCAAATTTCACATTGATAAAGGATCTTCTTTGAATGAGTTGATATCTACAAAAATAAAAACAATTTTATAATTTAGAAAAAACAAACAAATAAATACTAACTTTATGGCAAACAAGATTGGATTTTTGGTTAAAACCTTTATTACAAACTTCACACTTATAAGGCCTTTCATTCGTATGTGTGTACATGTGGTTCCTGAGGTTACCTAGAACAAAAATTAATTGTCTTTGAAAAGATTCTTCACAAGCCTTGCCAAATCTGGAAATATATTTTGTCTATAGAGTATATTTAAATTTATCTTACTGAGGGGCAATTTTTTTTTTCACACCATACCCCTAAATTCAATTTAATAGCACACAAGGAAAGTCTGAGGTTAGAGTTCCCTTTTAATTCCTCAGTAATCAGGTAGAAAAAGATTTTTTCTCCTCTCTTACATGAACACAAATATTTTTTCGTTAGATAATTAAATAAATATAAATAGTAGCTATTTTGCAGTTTGCATATATTTTGCTCAATCTTTACTGCATTTCTTGTTCAACCCAATATTGTCACCTTATTTTTTGCTAGGCACCAATTTTAATTTAATTTATAGAAATCGAGGGCAAAATAATCGTTATGAAATTATCAGCACTTATTTTAAATTAATAATATTAATGATTATTTGGAGATCATGAGATGCAGTCTGGTGTGATGTAGGTTTCAGAAAAACATTTTCTTTATCTTTATCGTGCCAGCATTTCAATCATTATTGAGATCATCTTCAGGGACTGAGATTTATAAAATATTGTTTAATTATACAAATACACGGAAGATGTGAAAAAAATGAATTTAAGCAATGCTAGAAAATTTAGACTTGAAGTATTTGTACTCATTCATTGTTGTTGTTTTTTTTCTGGGAAGATGTCATTATTGTGTGTCGTGTTGGGAGTCCAGTGAGAAATTGATATTTTGTTTATATACATTGGATTTTGAAGGGGGAAGAAAGACTTTTTTATATGAGAAGTTGGCTTCTTTGAAGTAAAAGGATGGGTAATGGTTTGGCCAAATTAACCTTTCAGGATTATATAGACAGGGATAATAATGGAAAGGAAGCCAAATTGTTGAAGACTTAGACTATGCAGAATTATTTGATGTGAGGAATGTAATGATTGTTTTATATGTTATGTTTTGTGTGATGTGATGATATATGTATGTTACCGATATTGAATTTGATAAATGATATTAACATAGCTGTGACTGAGTTTATACAAGTCCAATCTGTAATTGATGCTGTGTTTATCTCTGTTGATGTGGGTATTCAGTGCTGTAGGATTTTGTTGGAGCTTTTGCAGTCGTAGATATGTTGCTTTGCACTCTTATCCAGTTGCTGGACAGTTTAAACAATTGATTCTTTAAATTACATCAGATTTATTTGTTACTGGTGTGGGATCTTTAATTTTGAAAAAAAGTGTGCGAATTGTTTTATAGTTTTTGAAAGCTATTTTAAAGTTATCAGAAGAAAGAAATATGTTTAATTTTGTGATAGGCTGTGAACAAATGGCATAGATATGGCTTGTCTGTATTTGATAGATTTGACGTAGTACTGTTAGTAATAACAGGTGGTGTTAGTGTTGAGTTGTAGTTGTTGATTATTCTATTAATTACGTGCTTAGGGTTGTTATTGTTATGTAGGATGGGTTTGTATATTTTTATGTTCTTGTGGTGAAAAGAATCATGGCTGAGAGTAATAATTCTGTGAAGTAGCCCTTTGGCTGTGTTATTATTGTTATACTGAAGAAGAAATTTACAATTTCTATGAACATTTCATACATTTATTTATAAATTTAAAAATAATGCAGTTTAATTGTACTGTAATATCGTTACAAAGCAGGGCAATATTATTATGATCATCAATCATGAATAACATCAAAGAAACAACAATAACAAACTAAAGGCTTTTAGCTCATTCAAATATTATTTATTAGTATCATTATTACCCTTTTGGTGAAATCCTTTCCCGCAGAATGGGCAGATATGTCGTTTCTCGTCGTAATGGATCTTCTTGTGTGAAATGAGGGTAGATATACGATTAAATGATTTTTTGCAGAAGTCACACAGGAAAGGTCGCATGTTTAAGTGGGTCGCTTTGTGCTGTGCTAAAGTACTCAGCTGCAATTGCAAGCGGATTACAAACAATTATGCTAAACAATACAAAATCACTGTTTACCTGGCGGAAAGCCTTGGGGCAAATATCACATTGATAGTTCCTGACATCTGTGTGAGTCGGTATGTGGCGAACGAGTGTATACTGAAATCTGAATTCTTTTCCGCCTGTATTAATGTGATTTGGTAAATATCTATAAAGTATTTAATTAATTCCTTAAATAAATATACTCACAAAGACCACACTCCCAAATTTTCACCTCTCTTCCATCTTTAAATAAAGTTTTGACATAGTGCCTTTTGGCCCTGATATCGTCTTTATCGACTTTCACTGTTGTGAACGAAGTTTTCTCTGGTTTTGCAATCCAAATGCCTTTGCCCTGTAAAACAAACGTGTTGAATATATTTCCAAGCTGAATATAAAAATGAAAATACCTTGTAAATGGGATTCCCCCTGACCCCGATTATTGTTGAAATGTAGTTTACCTCACCAGTCTGAAATATTTAAAATAAGTTGTTTTTTAAATTGTTTGAATAGTTGTACTCAAAGAATTGAAAACCTGAGGCATTTCTATATAAGATCTAGACGAGTACTCTTCATTTTCAAAAGATGACATGCCCACCCTAGGAAAAGTGTCCTCCATGGCTAGCAAAATGTGTGAATTTTCAGAAGGGTCAACAAATATGCAAAGATCTTTTCATCAAACACCTTACTTCTTTATAAAATATATCCATGTACATGCTACTGCACGTTATTTGTTATTCATGACCGCGATGCCTCTAAAAGTACATGATTAATGAAATAAACCTTTTTTAAAATGAAAATTCACAAAAAAAAATTGATACTTTACTTCCAATCCATAAAAGCTTGTTTTTATAACTGATATTAATGCCAAAATGTATTCAGTGTCAGATAAAGGAGACTTTGCATTTATGTTCTTAATCTGGAACATATAATGATTAATGAATGAGAGGGCTGTGGCTATTAACACCAAAGCATAAACAATTCTAAACTATTATGTTATTAATTTTTTACAAAAGAAGATATGTAAAATCAAGATGTAAAGATGTGTTATCTATGTTTTCCTGTTATTATATCATACAAAAGCATTGATAACAATCTTTATTGTGCTCTTCTTCTTGTTGTTAAAAGGAAAGAAGAAAAAAAGAAAAAGAACACAAAGGTTGAACAAGATGTAAAAAAATAAGTACAAATAAAGAAATAAAACATAGATAACTTAACATATCCTTAAAGCTAGGCCTTTGTAAAAATTAATAGTATGATAATGAGAATTGATTAAATTGCAGTTTGGCCTGATAGAATAGCTGAAATTTGTGCAGAAAAATTATAATTTTGGGATGGTTTAAAATCCAAGCATACATAAGTCAATATATTTCAAATATTAAGAATTAAAGATATAAATTGGTGTTTTTTTTTAAACCTTTTCAACATTCCCCACATAAGTCATTATTTGTTCTAAGCCTATCTATCCATTTAAAAATGAGAGATGTTAACATATATAGTTAGATTTTTGTTGGGTTAATGCTTTAAGAGATTAAAGATTTTTTGTTTGATTAAAATAAAATAATAAAATAAAAGTGAGTATGTTAAATGTGAAGTGTTTAAAAGATGTGTCGCCAACATTTTCGTTCAAGGAGAGATTAAAATTTTGCCTAGTTTCGGATTAATTCTTTTTCGAAAATCTGATTTGTCTTTTATTCCTGGATTCTGAAAATTTTCAAGACCCGAATATTTAGTCGTACCGAAGGTTAACGTTTTTTAAAAAATAACGCTTAACGGGTGTGGCCGTTTTGTAATGAGTAACGGTCACTTTCACAAGAGCCTACCATTTGTAAAAGACGACTCACCAAAGGAGACGCATCTGCCCAGGGTCAAGTTCTGCAGCCTGTCCAAAGAAGGATAGAGAATGTCCCTAGACAGCTAGTAACCAACGACAGGAGCTAGTGCTATTTGGATCATCAACTCTCAGTCAATCATCGCATATTTCTCGTTAGACTTCAACGCAGGCAATACGCACAGAAAAATCTTCCTCAGTCGAATCCTCGTCAGTTTTTAAAACTCAACTCACGCTGAGAAGTATAAACGTCCTGTTCAAAAATAATAGCATTGGCCTGGTGTAGAACTGTTGAATTTAAAATTCAAAATTTAAAAGGAGGTTTCAATTTTAGATAGCGAGCCAAAATTTAATTCTTGCTAGTTGGTGCTCCAAAATATATAAATATAATGTTAATGATCAATAGTACACTATAATATGTCAAAACAAGCCCCATTCGATGTTTAAACGTAAGCTCTAAATTGTTGTTTAGGTAAAAAAATAGATCGATCCGAATAAAATGAAATGGTACTAAGTAGTACATCGTATGAAACTCCTAAAACTGTAAATAATTATAAAATATTTGAAAGGTTTTATTTCAGAGGATTAAAAACTCAAGTGCATAGAAATTCGGCAGTTTTTCTTTGTGCTGTTTGAAAATAGACCCAAGAATTTCTCCTTAATGATCAAGTAGGGTCTTATGAGTATGAGAACAGTGAATTGTGAAATTTTGAATATTTCATGTAGTTAACAACATGCCAAACATTTGGATATTCCGTGCAGTTTTCTCGACCGTGGCGAAGACCTTGAAAGACTTCGGTATCTGGTATTCGGTATAAAATAAAATATAGCCATTTCGAGTAGATTTACCTCGGTTTATCCTCAACGGTGATTACCCTCAACGGTGGAAAAAGGCACGATTTCTTAGTATAAAGAAAATTTTTAAAACGTCAGATTGACGAAATTGGAGCTTTCCACTACTATGCCTTTTCAATCAAAACACACGGATAAGACGCGAAACTAGACGGATCTTAATTTTCACCGGGAGAAAAAATTGCATCGACTACTGGGAAAGAATTTTTTTTGGTGGCAAAGTTCCGACTCAGCAATTTTATTCAGTTTAAAAGGGCCGGCTTTGAAACTATATTTTAAACGGAAATATTGCTGTAATCCGTTAAAGTTTTGTTAAAAAATGTTTTCTCTAAAATAGAGAAATATTTGCCTGGAAATAAAAAAATCGACGGACGAGACGATATGACGAAACGACTCAAAATTATAAGTAATTTCTGACAGGATCTGTTATTTGAATCAAGAAAGTCAGGGATCAGAGAAGTTCCCCGATCACACATGTTAATGTTTTCGAGTTTCACTGAGTCAAGAAGAGATTCGAAAGTTCGATTTTTAAAAATTTTGAGACAAGTGCCTGTTTTAAAAATTATATATTTTGATTGAATTTACCTTTGGGACGCTCTTTTCGTGGCTTCGGCGTGCCTCGGCATCGCTCGCCCCGTCCCAGTCGCGCCATCCCTCCTCGCACTCCACTTCCAGGAAATCGTACACATTCTCGGAAAATCTCCTACTTGCCTCGAGAGTACTGCGACTGGACGCGGCGATCGTCAAAAACTAAATGCCGAGAAAAACAACACTCAATTGTTAAATAAAAAAATAAAACACTCGATTGTTTATTTTTATTTTGTTTTATTTTTCCCTCGGTTTAAGTTGCTCTTGGATTGGGTAGTCAATTTTTAACACCCGACACCCGAAAACAAGTACAATAAATTATTATCCATTTTTCGTTTTATCAGAGTTATCTTTAATTAGAGAATTAAACGTAAAAATGTATATTATCAAATAGCGATCAAAAGGGTTAAACGCGTTTTTCTGCAGTGGCACACATTTTTTCTGTCTCCATGTTGCAAGTTTTAGCCGAATCCAAACCAATATTTATACTTTCATTGGTAAATTTCATTAATCATTCTGCCCAACGCTAAAATAAACATTTCTAACATTTACATATTTAATTGTAGTTACAGAAAATATACTCTTTGGCAAAATTATATCCCCCCAGTTTGTTAGTTATAATTTTTCTAAACTTGTATAATTATCAAAATAAATAAACACCTTTATAAATACAGATAAATTCAAAGCTGTATATCTTTACAGATTAAATGTCAATGTGTGGTGCTTAGTGACCATTAATTAATGTTTATTTAGAAATCGTGAGATGCTGTCTGATAAGATGTAGGTTTAAGGAAAACATTTTCTTTATCTGCCAACATTTCGATCATTATTGAGATCATCTTCAGGGGCATTTATAGACATTGTTTAAATTATTCAAATCATGTAGGTTGTGAAAAATGAATTTATACAATGTTAGGAATTTTAGATTCTAGACTATTTTGAGTGCAAATACATTGATTGAGTCTAAAATTCCTAGCATTGTATGAGGCCTTTTTTTTAATCATATATATATATTTGTTTAATTAAACAATGTTTATAAATCCCAGGCCCTGAAGATGATCTCAATAAAGATTGAAAAGTTGGCAGGATAAAGGAAATATTTTCTTAAACATATGTCACACCAAACACCATCTCACGAATCATTAAATGCCAATATTTGATGCAACAGTCATTACTGGATTTAATTCAATTACATAAATCATTTTCTATTATAGTACGTGTGATAATCAGGTCACGGAAACATAGAAAATCGTCGTTTTAAATGGTGTGGAGGATTGTAAGGGTGAGATGTTGAGGAAAGAGTTAGGGCTAGTGGGTTAGGATGGAGGGCGAGTTTAGAGTGAAAAGTGAAGAAGCGTGTTTGGATAAAATCTTTTACAAAAGGGAATTTAAGAACTTTATGGATCGTTTCATTTGTGACGTAGAAGGGAGCATTGAGGATATGGCGAAGAACTTTAGATTGAAAAGACTGAATTCGTTGAATATTTGATGATTTAGCCGAGCCCCACAGCTCGACTCTGTAGGTCCAAATAGGTGTGATGAGTGTTTTGTAAACGGTTAATTTGTTATGTATGCTTAGTTTTGATTTTGGCCCAAGAATGTGTCTGAGTAGTCCATATCTTTTGTTAAGTTCTTGCCGTTTTAATCGTGTATGTGGGTTCCAAGTAAGTTTACTATATAAGTAAAACCCAAGGTAGCGGACTTGGTTCGATGGTGGTAATATTTTGTTGTAAATGTGCACTGGTGGACAGGTTTGTTGTTTGAGTGTAAATGTAACGTGTTGGTTTTTTTGTTCATTTAACCTGATCCGCCACAGATTGCACCAGTTGGCAATAAGATTCAGGTGTTGTTGGAGTGCTTCTGTTGCTAGGATAGGATTGGAGTGTGTTGATACGATTGCGGTGTCGTCCGCGTAGGTTGTGATTTGTGTGTTTGGATAAATAATAATATAAAAATATTCTGTTAAATATTTTATGTAAATTCAAACATAATTGAGACGCCTTGCATGGCCTATTCTTAATCAGGCAAGGTAACTTCTCTTCTGTAAGTCAGATCCCCAGAGGACTTGACTTTTTATAGGTGAAGGCTTTTCTGCCGATCCAGCCCATTGATGCTGTCTGTTGCTTTTAATGTTCTTTATTGCATTTTTAGTGTCAGTGGGCCAGATCACAGTGGTTAAAGCTGTAAGTTGAGCGGTTTAGTTTTTCATTACTTCCCAGGCCTAGTTGTATGGCACACAGACAAAAACACATATTTTATTATTATTATGATTGTAATTTTATTAAAATAATTTGATTGTTAATTGATAGTAACAGTACAGTAACATGGCATACTGTAAAGTAATGAGGTCCTGGGTTTGAATGCAGTACTGCTGGACTCTCCAACATACTTACAAATGGTATTGTTTTCAAAAACACTGGCACCACGAGGGTTCATATAAGCTTGCAGTTGAAACATCCTCATAGAAAAAATAAATAAATAATAACAATATGCATGTGAAAAATTTTGTGCAACTCACTTAAGGTTAGAAGGGGGAAAATAAGAGTAGAACTAGAAAAATTTGTAGTGAAAAACAATAACAAAAAACAACACTTATCTCTGTAATTTTAGTATTGTATTTTCTACTAAAATAGGATGTTGTTCGTAATTACGATAGCTAATATTTATTTGAGAATTTATGAAAGCAGTCTGCATTCAATATTAAAAGGCAGTTTTGATAGATGTGGATCTAACATTTGTTACAAATTAACAAATAAGCAAATATAAAAAATATACTCACTTTATACATTATTGGATTTGACATTGAATTATAAAATGGAAGTTATTATTAACATATTAATACCCTAATATAATAGCACATTGCTTTTCAAAAATGTGCCAGCCAACAAAATTTTTGATATTTAAAAGAAATTTTACTTTTAGCAGTTTAAGCTAGATTACTTTTGAGTTACATTTTATCACAATGCGTATATATTATTACATGATTTTACTTCCATGCCTTAACATACAATTTAGCAGGTTTTGTTAATAACAAATAACTACAGTACCAAAATAAATGCCAACTAAACAAATACATGCATAATCTAACAATAAACAATTAATTCCAGCAGGGATGCAAACTATATATATGTATGGCAACATGCTAAATCAAAATATAAACAAAATATAAAAAACATTAATTGCTAGTTTAGGCCTTTTACACCTAAAATTACCACAGGTTACGTCAATTCGGGAACGTTCTGCTTAAACAAATTATCTTAATGAAGACACACATTATTGCCAATTTTTACTAAAATAAAACATTCCCATTTTTCTTACATTGGTTTAAAAAAAATACACCCAATATAGTAAATAAAGTAATTTTTAAAATAATCATAACAATAGATATTAAGTGGATAAATATGACGTACTTTTTTACTTGTTTTCTTCCTTTTTTTATAATAAAATACAAAATTCAAAATAAGAATTATTCTCACATTAAGAAGGATACAAAAATAACACTTATAAAAATAAAATAATTGTAACAGAATTATTTTGAATTTATATATATGATGTGTACAGAAGTATATTTTAGATTGTACAATAAAGTACCATTTGAAACATTATTTGCAATCAGTCTTTATACACTGAAAGTACAAACCAGGTTATTACTCCTAACCCTAACTACACTAAATCACAACAGATAAACTAATTTTTTGTGTTGATTTTATTCGATCAAATAAAGACGCTTGGTTATTATTATTTTTAAATTTAGTTGTACAATTTCAGATCCAATAATTGGATAAGTATTAGTATTAACCGTCATTTACTCAGTTCTCTGACGAGCCGGAGGTAGGAGCATAACGACCAATGGTCGATATAGAGGCCATAGCATCCATACAAAATGAAAACAGTATATCTCTTTGTAGATAGGCCAGTACTTCGAGAAGCTGAGGAGTGCAAGAGGTAGTAAACATGGACCCATAAATAAGATGGTATACAATTTGAGAAGAACGATCTTGAAAGGAAGAACAAGGGGATTGTTTAGAAACTGCAGGAATTTCTTGTTTTTCTCCAGAATCACAAAATACTGAAACAAACAATTAGCAAGTAAATTTTCTTTTTGTTGTGTATTACAATCAATATTTATTTGTTGTTCAACAATAAATTCTTAATTTGATAAAAAATTGGCATTTTGATATAAAATAATTGATGAAACAACTTAAGGTTATGACAGGGCAAAAAACTACAGTTTTATACAAGCTTAAAGGACCGTTTAAAAACAATGTCAGCAACCTCAGTTTAAGAATGACAGCAAAAGATAGAAAATGATAGCAGATAATTTTTTTAAATTTTTCCCATCATTTTGACCACCTTAAAATCTGATTGCACCATTGTTTTCAATGTAAAAAAAAAATACTTGATAAAAATGATGTGACAGGATGTATACGGTCATATTTGAAATTTTGTAATTGAACTGGGCCTATAGTACCCTGTATAATTTTTCTCCAAAAAAGGTAAACATTTGAAACTACTCTAAAAATATTAAACACATTTTCTTTTTTGGATAAATTCAAAATACCACCTAAAAAAGACACCCTGTATACCCTACTATATTTCAAGTACCTGCACAAGCAATTTTCATTTATATTATATTATTTCAGAAAAATACAACTGTCAATATTAAAAATAAATGAACGTACATCTTTTTCCATGTAGACTGCAAAGAATTCTGTGAAGAAGGTCACATAATAACCAGAATGTAGTCCATGCCAGATAGAAAGGAACAGCAAAACCCCAAGCTGTGATAAGTTTTTGTTGCCCAAGAATTTCAACCTTTTGTAAACATACCTAAAGAAAATTTCCATTTAGCCTTTATTCGATGGGAAAATTTTACTAAAACATACTGCAGAACCCAAAAATTTGTGTTGGTGTTGAAGCTCGCAATGTAGTCATGACTGAAGTTCTGCGCCTTTTCAAAGAGCACCACATCTACGTTAGAACAGCCATTCCATTTTGGCATTCCCTCTTTGTCGGTTCCATTATAGCCCAAACCTAAAAGTGTATTTTTATTTTATGTCAATTTTTGAAGATTAAAAAATAAATAAAAAGACAAACCAATTAAAATACAAGAGCCCTCGGTGAATAGCCAACAGCAAATGTACTGATAAAGTGCAACATGAGCCCAGATGGCAACATCAAAAACTTTTTGGAAGAAGTGATGCTCCTGTAAGTATTATTGTTAGAAATAAATAATTTTTTTATATAGAAAACTTGCCCTGAATTTTTCTGACTGAAGGTAAGAAGCGCTATAATACATAGAGCCGGCTGTATGAAGAAAACAGTAGATGAGCCCTAGCATAAGCCGCTTCGTTGCTGGTCCTACACATTGCGGAATTGTTTGGTTTGCCTGTGATTATTACAAGATTTATTAAAATTAACTGCATACAAACATGTATTTTTTTAAATTAATTAAAGAAGAATTAAAGTTTTGAGCATATCTTGTGCACACCTCTAAGAGGACTTATTTTATTTAATGCAAATACTCCTCAATTATTATTTTTTTATCCTTTAAAAATGTTTCAGTTGATCTAATAAACTACAAACAAAATGTCAAACATTACTATACCACAGTTACAACTGAACAACACTGTCCGATAAACAGAAAACCATTGGAGGTGCTTTATATGTATATATGAATTATATATATATATATATATTTATATATATATCCTGAGTCGA